>SJYA01002987.1:510863-873936 GCA_006410615.1 Neotragus moschatus
GGTTCTCAAGGCAAGAATACTGAAGTGGTTTACCATTCCCTTCTCCAGTGGACCACATTCTGTCAGACCTCTCCACCATGACCCACCAGTCTTGGGTTGCCCCGTGGGTGTGGCTTAGTTTCATTGAGTTAGACAAGGCTGTGGTCCTAGTGTGATTAGATTGACTAGTTTTCTGTGAGTATGGTTTCAGTGTGTCTGCCCTCTGATGCCCTCTTGCAACACTTGTTGTCTTTGATTAGGCCCCATCTATTCATTCTTTCCGGAGTTATTTCTCCATTGATCTCCAGGAGCATATTGGGCACCTACCAACCTGGGGAGTTCATCTTTCAGTGTCCTGTCTTTTTACCTTTTCCTTATGTTCATGGGGTTCTCAAGGAACGAGTACTGAAGTGGTTTGCCATTCCCTTCTCCCGTGGACCATATTTTTTCAGAATTGTCCACCACGACCCAACCGTCTTGTGTGACCCACCTATCATCCAACAAGTTAAGCCAGGCTCGTTCTCCTCTGGCGGTCACAGTGTTCCCCAGAGAAGCAAGGGAGGGCAAATCCCAATTCAAGAGTTCTTTTCAAGCCTCAGCTTGCGGCACATTTAAAGCAAGTTACACGGTGAAGTCCAGTGTCAGTGGGAGAGGGGATTTACAAAGCCATGGATATAGGAAGGGAATTACTAGGGAGATTTTTGCAGATAACCTATCTTGGGGACACTGTCTCAAGATGATAATGTATAGTAGTAAATCAACAAACTTATATTCACATAATTTTTTGAAAAGCCTTACTATAATTCAATGGTTCTACTTAAAAATCACATGGAGACATTAAATATTATTAGTTAAGTGAAATACATGCTGAATAATGCTCTTAATATTATCACAACTACTAGTACATATTTGATCTTCAATCACCAATGATGGAGATACTACTATTATCCTTATTTTGCACATGGAATAAAATGAGACTTAGAGAAATTGTAGGACATGCTTGATGTCACCATCAGTAAGGGACTAACACGTGAGCAGCTCTAAGGATATGCTACTTTAATATATATATAAGGGGCTTAACATGGTCCTTCCAGTGTTCAGTGAGTATATGGACTGTGTGTAGCTATAAAACTAAGAACTCACTAACATATTAAATTTCCCGTTATGGACATCACTATAATTGGTTCTATATTTTGTTGTAACTGGAACTGATTGCAAATGCAATATAAACTCTAATTTTCAGAGAAGTCATAAAACTTAGCTCACTACTAAACAATCAAAACTTTTAAAGCACCATCCATTAAGCGTGTCATTAAATCCGAAGCTATTGCACATTACCAAAACACTAAATGACTGGATAACATCTACTTTTCTTTTTTCTTCAGTGATGGAAAAGACTGTCTTTTTCAAATCTCTGTGGATGGCATTGATTATTTATTTTGATTTAAAGTAAAAAAGTTTATTTGAGGGAGGGAGGCTAAATGTCACATGAATATATATGTATCATTTCTGCATCAGTCATGTGTTGAGAAAAGAATAAGAAAATGATCTTTAAAAAGATGTCTTAAGGAAATGAGAAGCAAATTTATTCCACAATTGGTAACATTCTTTCATTTTCCTGAATAGAGTCTGAGAAAATAGAGTCTGTCACAATTTGTCACTGAATGATACTTTTCAGATTTAAGTTCAATGAGAAGGGCTCATTAATTCTTTGGTGGCTCTATTCTAATTAACTTGAAATCAAAGTGAGGATAGACACAGCATAAGACTGGGGTTCTCTGGTTTAGTTCTTTATAGCTCTGTTAGACAAGAAAGGCAGAGAATTGGAGAATAGACAGCCCCGACAGGGAGTCACATTAGCCTTTCTTTTCACTGAAACATTCGAGTTTATACCTAAGTCTATCCTGCAATCACTTCCTTAGGTTAGCGTTACAATATGGCACATACTGATTCTCTACTCTTTTCATGCGCTTATCCAAGTTGGGTGCAGATTAAGATAAAAATATGGAAAGAGGTGATTTGAAATAGTTCATAGAAGATTAATTTGATAATAAACTTTAGCATCAATTTGTGTATGTGTGTGTGTTAGTTGCTCAGTCATCTTCAACTCTTTGCAACCCATGAACTACAGCCTGCCAGGTTCCTCTATCAATGGAATTTTCCAGGCAAGAATACTGGAGTGGGTAGCCATTCGCTTCTCCAGGGCATCTTCCCGACCCATGGATCAAACTCAGATCTCCTGCACTGCAGGCAGATTCGTTACCATCTGAGCCACAAGCGAAGCCCAGGTAGATCTCAACTGGAGGAAATTTTCATTTGACAATTCTGGAGATATATTTGGCTGTTAGAATTTGGGGTGAGGGAAGTGCTACTAGAATCAAATGAGTAGAGGCCAGAGATGTTGCTAAGCATCCCCTAATGCCAGGACAGTCTCTTACAACGAAGAATCGTCCAGCCTCAAATGTCAATAGTTCTGGGTTTTATAAAATCCTGATTTATACAATATGAATGTTGTGTTAGTTATAATTTCTCAAATTTCTTAAACAATCTAGATATATAGCCATTGGGTATGATGGCTATCAGGGATACATGTACACGTGTTCATACACATGTACATGCTTAGGGGATTAAATTCTTTCTAAAGTCTGATGACCTGTAAGATACCGTGCTTCCTATTTATTTTACTTTTTTGGAAGATGCCATATAGCAGAAGCCTAAAGAGTCAGTGAAAGCCAGCAAACATGAAGGCTAATGCTTTACAGAGCACCTCTTAAGATGGGACATTGCATCAGTGAAGGGTAACTTAAAAACTAGAGGTTTAATGACTTTTTTCTTAAATAACTACAATCTGTCATCTTAATTGAGGTGATGATTNCCAGCAAACATGAAGGCTAATGCTTTACAGAGCACCTCTTAAGATGGGACATTGCATCAGTGAAGGGTAACTTAAAAACTAGAGGTTTAATGACTTTTTTCTTAAATAACTACAATCTGTCATCTTAATTGAGGTGATGATTTCATGGGTTTTTAATATATAAGAAAACTCATAAAATGCATAATTTAAATATGTCTATATTATATCTAAACTGATCCTCAATCATATGGTAAAAACACAGCATATATTAACACACTCTCACTATATAAAGCTCAATGTGTACCGTGTAAAACATGACAGTTTACCTTCACATTCACTCCTATTTCTCCTCCAGGGTAACAACTGTTAACTGTTTGGTCTAAATTTAAGTACATATACAAGTATTTTAAATATGTCATGTAAAACTGGTCATATAAATGAAAGCACAATATTTTTTGTTTGCGTCTTTCCTCATACCTTGAAGATCTTCCTACAGATCCATCTCATTCTCTTTTGATGGTTACATAGCATTTTATGAGTTGACTGTATCACCAACTATTTAATCATTTATTTAGGTTTGATTTTTCATTTTCACAAATAGTAAAATAAAAAGAAACATGCATCATTTCTACAAGCTTAAGTTTTTAGAAGTAGGGCTCCTGAGTAAAAGCACACATATACTTACAATTTGGATGGCTACTGCTAAATTAATTGCTACAAAAGACTTTAAAAACTTAGAGTCTCATCAGTATTATAGAGAATCCATTTATTACAGCTTTGACAATGAGTATTATCACCTCTTAAATTTTGCCAATTTGATAGGCAAAAATGAATTTTATTTTATTAGCAAAGATGTATATCTTTGCTTTTGTAATTTTGCTTTGAAATTTTAGTATTTTATTTTTAAGAACTCTATGTAATGGATTTTAACTCTATTTTCTATGTTTGTAAGACATCATCTAAGAGTTAAATGGAATTACCATATGACCTAGCAATTCCACTTTGGGGTATATATCCAAAAGAACTGAAGGCAGAGACTCGAACAGATGTTTGTACACCAGTACTCACAGCAGTCTTACTATTCACAGAAGCCAAAATGTGGAAGCAACTTGAGTAGCTACCAGTGTATAACAGATAAGTGGATAAACAAATTGTGGTTTATAATTACTGAGGAATTTTATTCAGCCTTTAAAAGAAAGGGAATTTTGACATATAATGCAACATGAAAAAAAAGAGGGTATTACGCTAAGTGAAATAAGCCAATTAAAACAGGGAAAAAATGCTGTATAATTCCACTAATAAGATGTATCCAGAGAAGTTGATTTTATTGACACAGAAAACAGAGTTGTTGGTTGCCAAGGGCTGGGGAAAAGAGATGGGGAGTTATTGTTTAATAAGTGAAAGTGTTAGTCACTCAGTCATATCTGATTCTTTGTGACCCCATAGACTGTAGTCCACCAGAGAACTGTCCGTGGAATTCTCCAGCCAAGGATACTGGAGTGGGTAGCCATTCCCTTCTTTAGGGGATCTTCTTGACCCAGGGATTGAACCCAGGTCTTACATGTTGCAGGCAGATTCTTTACCAGCTGAGCCAACAGGGAAGCCCTGTTTACTGTACAGAGTTGCAATTGGGAAGATGAAAAGGTAGCTGGAGACAGATGGTGGTATAACAATCTGAGTGTACACAACTCCTCTGAGCTATAAACTTAAAAATGGTTAAAGTGGTAACTTTTTGTTATGTCTATTTTACCATATTAAGAAAGTGAGAAAAAATTGTTTATATAAATAAACTTAAATAAACAGGTAAATATATTAAAAACATGTGTTAGAGAAATGTTTTATCCTAATCTGTTAGCATTTGTTCTCTCCCTAGTAATTTGAAAGCCTATTTTTTATAATAAACTATGCCTCCCTATAGTTATGAATCTGTTTGTAAGCTGTGCATTTTCATTAGATTATTTTTTATATTACTGATCACATTGGGTTAATTACTATAGCTTTATAGTACATTTGGTAGGGGGTAAGATATGAGTATTGTTTCTGTCGGTTTTCCAATATATTTTTCTGCAATATCTGTTTTGTATAATTTTAAAATCAATTCATTAACTTCTATTTTAAAAAAAATATTGTTGAAATTACATTGAATTTATAGATAAGTCTATCTGGAGTGATATATTGTGATTACTATTCAGGAAATTTTGATTAATCATACTACTCAGTTTTCTAAGAGTAGTTTTCATTTTTACTATTAAAATTATTCTTACTGATACAATGGTTTATAATTTTGATGCCCGTATTTTCCAGTTTTCCTGTAATGTCTTATGCTCAGTGACTCATCCATACTAGCAATTGAAAAGCTGTCTGTAATGCAGGAGACACAGTTCTATCCCTGGGGTGGAAAGGTCCTCTGGAGAAGGGAATGGCTACCCACTCCAGTATGCTTGTCTGGAGAATTCCATGGACAGAGGACTGCCCATGGGGTCACAAAGAGTTGGACACAACTGAGCAACTAACACTTCACATTTCACCATTCACATTCTCTATTAGACAGCGTATTAGCTATTAATATTGTCTTTATTGGGGAATGATTTAATCTTTAAAGTAAAAAATGGATCTTTTTGTTCTCTAAGAAATAGAATAATGATAACTGAACCATATACTGTTTCTCTGTGAAACAAATATACATATTTGAATTTCCAAGTTTGGCTCTGTCAGAGTACTCTGTTTCTTTAAGCAATCTAATTGTCTTAACCTGATTTTCCTGATAAATAGAAAAGGAAGGAAAAAGCAGTCTAGATAGAAGGGAAAAAGGAGGCTAATTTTAAAGCATGAAACCCAGAGAGGAGACTCTAGCATCATTTTATAGTGCCACCAATAATATTTGGTTGTTTCCAAATACCACTTTGGAATCTTCCATATGTTACTTACTGTAAAATCTCCCTGCTTATGGAATTTTATGAAATCCTCAGTGCCTCCTAGGATAAATTACACATTCTTGGGGAAGGGCTGTCCACTTGTATTTTCTAGCAAACACATGGCCTTGTTGCTCCCATGCCAGCCCCACCGCTTTGAGATCCTCTGACCGAAAATTTACCTGTGGTTTCCGGGACCTACTCATAGAAGAATCATTCCAAGGAATTATACATATATTCAAAAAGGCTCCTCTATCATGAAAAGTTTTGGTCAATTCTAAGTTACAGAGATTCAACTAGTTCATTAATTCAGCAAATTAATCCTTTTATTTCAACAAAGTAAGCATATGTCCATTGGCTGTTTGGTGATTTGGGCTTTCTGCAGGTGTCTCTCTCTCTCTCTTTTCTTACACACATGTGCACGCAAACACACACACACACCGTACTGCTTTTCCTTCTCTTTCCTCAGTTAAAGCCTTTTTGTTTTTTGATCACTTTTGCTTTATTACTTGTCATAACTATGATAACTTTTAGTTTTTCATTTTTGCTTTAAAATTAGTCATTTCAATATCAATTATGCCTCACCCTAAACTGCTCATTCTACATTCTCATATACGTTTTAAAAAAGACTGAACTTTTATTGGAGTGCAGTTGATGTACACTGTTGCACTAGCTTCAGGTGCACAGCAAAGTGATTCATGTATATATGATTATATTCATTCTTTTTCAGATTCTTTTCCCATATGGGTTATTATAGAATATACAGTAGAATTCCCTGTGCTATACAGTAGGGCCATTATTAGTTGGCTATTTTATATATCANAGCAGGTTTGGGGCTACTGCTCAGCCCTGTCTTAGACTCGATACTACCGCCCCCTCTTGTTTGTCTTCGGAGTCTGTCCCCGGAAAAGTTGGGATGAAGAGGGAGGGGAGTTGCTTCTCCGGGCGCCTCCGGGCCCCTTCCTTCCCTCTTCCCGCCACGCTGAGAGCCGAGTCCTGCCAGCTCAAAGTTGTGTGTCTCTCTTCCGTGGTGCGCAGGGGAGGCGCAGGCGATTTTGGCCCTAAGTAGGAAGTATTTGCTCTCCGCTCGCTGCCTTCACCGGAGAAGGCTGATCGATTGGCTGCAGCATTAAAGCGCCTCTGGACATTAGGGAGAGGAAGTGCAGGCTCCAAAGCCCATTACTGGCTTTTAGTCTCTGGAAGTGCACGGCCGAAAGTGCATCTCGCAGGATATTGAATATTCCATTAGGCGTGCCTTCATGCCCGCCTACCTCTTACCCCTTCCTTCTTGTTAGATCACTTGGTTGTCTGAGTTGGGGGCCCTCAGGGGACTCCTAAATTAATCCCTCCCCCTGAGCTGACTTTGAGGCCAGTGCTTCTAAAGAGCACGTCTTCTCATCCGTCCATCCAGGCCACTTGCAGGACTCTCGATGTCCTCCAGCTCTTCCCCTGCACTCTTTCCTTGTCCGTTTCAATTGTGTGCTGATTCCAGTGTACAATGAAGACTATGCAGGAGTTGAGAGCCATCAAAAGAAGACCAGGAGCTGAGAGTAGGTTGGGTCAGGCAGAAAGGATTTCACCTTGGGAACTGCAGGCCCACTCTGAACCAACGTCTCAAGGGGCAGCCTTCAGGTTTCCTGAGCAATACTGCACTTACGAAATGACACTGTGCACATGGCACCTTTTGGCCCACGCTGCCTTGGAAGTTCCTATCAAATGGAACAATGGCATTCTTCCTTCTCTTCGGCCAAGACTTTAATCAGAGCTAATATTTGGCCTTGCCATTGTTAGGAAGCTGCTGTCTCTTGCCTCAGCTGAGCTGCGCATTCCTCGGCCGCTGCCCTGCCCTGCGCTCAGCAGCTGGAATCAATCTGCCCACCTCCTTAAGAAGCCACTTCATCAGCGGTCACCCAGCAGCTGTTCGCCTCCTAGGGCTGGCCGGCTGGGGCTCTATCGCATTTTTGAAATTTCAGATCTCTGTGTCTGGACTGTGCCCCTCCAAAAAAAAGTGTAGCCAGCACCGCCTCGCCGCAGCAAAAAGGAAGTTTTACCGGGGTCTGGAGAGGTGAGGAGAAGAAACTTCCCTCCCAGGATCCTCTCTCATTCAGAAGCTAGGTCTCAAAGAGCCACTTTTATTTTCCTTGATAAGAAATCTCCCAAGGAATGAGAGACGTTTTTGTGTGTGCTTAGAGGAAATGGCTGATCTTTCAAACGTACACATCATTTTCCTTATTCTATCCCTCCCCCCTACTCCCAGCGCTTTCTGGTTAGGGGTAGGAACATTCCTCAAAAGACGGGATCATGCGCAGTAGAGATTGGTCGAGCGCATATTTGTGTCCGCAGAAACGAGCTGAAGTGCTTTCTACTTACTCCTTGCGCGGATTTACCCTGGGACTGAGTGTAAACTTTTTCCCACTCAGCATGTAGTTTGACACTTTCAAATGGAAGCTTGGCGTGTATTTTCAGGAAGCCGACTCATTAGAGTTTAAAGAATTTTGACAGGTAGAACACCGGGAATAGTAACCTCTGGAATTAGGTACTTATCCTAGCATTTAAAGAGACAGTACTGACTTACTGGTGAGGCACCTTATTTTGATCAAGAAAAGAAGTCATTAAAAAAGTATTTCTAGAATACAGCATTTAACAGCAAACACAGTGCTTTCAAAATAAAAGTGCATTTGCTAATTTTCAGATATTTGGATTTGGGAAATAGACATCCCATCAGCTCATGCATCCTGTAAAAGTTGTGCCATCCTGATACATTTACTGGGACTGAAAGAGACTGCTTTATCACAAAGCTAATGTTCAGTTGCAGTGGCTATAGGATTTAGTGAGAGCTAGTCATGCTATGGGTTTGTTTGAAACTTTACTAGGACACCACCAGTTTTTATACTAACAAGAAAATAAATATATTTTGAAAGTATAGGAATTCTGTTTGGTGGGCAGAATGACAAAAGCGCTTTTGCCTATCACCACTGTTTCGGAAAATGATTGCAATCTGAAATATTTACATAATCGCTGGTAAAAATATCTTGAGCATTTATTGCAGTGGAAGGAAATGGGTGAATTCAATGACTGTTGTAATCAAGTCAGTCCAATTAGCCAGATTTCCATGCGTCCGCAGAGGGCATAATGCACAAACTCCATTAAGAATGATCTAAGTATCTGAGGAATGCTTTAGATGAAAATTATACTAGAGAAAGGGAAGATCTGAGCTCTCAGCATAAGTATCAAGTGTACAGTGTGATGATCATGTTTAAAAAGAAAACATCCGACTTATTACAGTCCTCATTTGCAGACCCCTTCAAAATGCCCAGAAGAGATCAAGTGATAATCATTGAAAACCGTAGGCTGTTTTGGATGATGATGATGGTATTATACATTCATATATAACTTTCTACCAAATAACTGAGTTTCACGTAGTTTTCTATGAGCTTCAATTCCCTGCATGCATATACTCCACATCAAGAATTACCCAGTATCCTGATTCTTCCCTCTGTTTTTTTAATCACAGCTAAATTCCTTATTTTGACCACCCAGTTAGCTCAGAGGACTGCATACAATTGTTGTTTTTAAATTAGAAAGCTAGAATCAATAACACTCTGTTACAGGAATGATGTATTATATTGCAAAGCTATTGAGCTATTCCTGTCACAGATCCCTAGATTCTTGATAATATAAAGTCATCCTTTGGAACTTGTACCTTCTTCCACTGGGACATGGGTGCTTTGGAATGGATGCCCCAGAAAACTCTTTGCCTTTTGCGTCTCTGATGCATTTCAGTTGATTTAACCTTCAGACTAAATCAAGGGATCTGGCCTAATTTTGATATAAGTAGCTTCAATGAAATGAGCGGGTACACCCACTGATTTCTGGGCCCACTTTATTAATAAAAATACACAATGCTTTAAAATCGCATCGGTAAGAATGTTAAAGATGGCTGACCCTACTGATTTTAACACGATGCTAAGCTCTTTACTTTCATCAGCTCATTGTTTTTTTCACAGTGATCCTAAATCACATATGTACTTTTCAAGTGAGGAATCTGAGGCTCAAAGAAGTCACTTACCTAAGGTCTCACAGCCAGGAAATGCCAGATGTGTTTCAAACCCCAATTTTACAATTTTTAGAGCCCTAGTTCTCAGCTGCTATACTCTATAGCCTTGGAATCATAGTTCCATCTTATTAACTAGTGAATCCTTCTGAATAGGAAGAAAAAGAACATGCCCTAAATTAGAATGCATTGTTGTTTTGATTTTTTTTTTTTTTTGCCTTATAGGCAGCACAAAACTGACCTTATGAAAAAGTGACCAGTGAGCTTAAGCAAATATGCCTCAACAGGCATATCCAGTACATACACTTTGAATGTGCTGAGCTGGCTAGAATTTCCTCAGGTCCTTCTCTTGGAATTGGCATTTCCCAGTCATTCCTCCTTCACATCATAGGTGGAACTGATGAGCAGTGCACCTAAGGAAGGATGTGACAAGGATCTCTGTGGCTGCCTTTGTATATCACCTACTATATCCTTTGCCTTACAGATTCCTCCTGCTAATCCCATCATTCCTACCAATCCTTCCATCCAAAGGAATTTATTACTACCTGACCACATACCAATCTGTTGACCAGTTATCCTTTCTGGATTAACATAGTGATGTTTTAACAGGAGCTTCTGAGATAGGACATTCATCTAGTTTACTCTGATGAGTGGTCTTTATGATGAGAGTTGAAAGGGGGAAGAGCCACGAAGAAGACGGCAGGTTGTTTAGGCAGGCTTGATCCTTGTGTCTTGCCAAGAGTAGTTTGAAGAGGACAGGTTCTGTGAACAAGCACCTCACTTGTACTTTCAGTCAAAGCAATACAGAAGGCAGATAGTACCCTGGTTTTAGTGATGAGAAAACTGAGCAAATCACTACTGAAGAGCCTTTTAAAGGATCTCAGAAATGGGACAAGAAGAACAATGCAGGTTTCTCAATTTTGCATCAGTACCAGAGTTGGTGAATTGATAGCTCTGAGTTATCATCGTTTATACTTAAAGTATAAGACATATCCACTTTGCTTTGGGGTTGATTTGGGTTCTGGGATGATGTTCATTTTCCGGGTTTATTTGTAATATAGCAAGGGTTCTTGTTCTATCTGGATCATTGACTTGTGTATGGGCTGCACGTTTCAATTTAATTGTGTGTTCATAGGAGATTTGACTGACCCTCATGAAAATATTTCTAAAAGATCTGAATAAACAAAAGACGTCGTGTGTTTTTACTCATTACTGACTGCTCATTTCCCAGTGCCCTCTCCCCACTCTGCGTAGGAGGTGCTAAGAGTGCATTAAAACCCGTTCTTTTGATAGGATTTTCAGGTGATTTCATAGCTGCTCAGAGTAGGAATACTTATTTTCATTTTCCACTGAGAATTTGCTTATCAGAGTTCAGGACCCGGTGTTATCTTGAATTCTTGTAGCCCTTGGAAGTTACTGTGAGCTCTGAGATAAACCAGGGGTAGTGTATCCTGTTTCACAAAAGTGAAAGCTCAGAAGTTTAGAATTAGTCAAAAACGAGTGTTGGCCTGGAGCCCCGCTTGGTTAGTAGCTGTTGAATCCCTGAAGAGAAAAGGGTGTGTGTGTGTGTGTGTGTGTGTGTGTGTGTGTGACTATATGTGTATATCTGTACACATACACACAAATTGCCCATTTATTCAGTTTATGACTTTGCACTTCTTACGGTAATCTCTTCGAGTCTGGCCCAATCAGTTTCCTGGGGAAAGGATGATTTCCTTCTTGGGCTGTTATCGAAAAATAGACGACAGCGTCTTGCAGATGTCAAATGCCTGTGTCTGATACTGGACACGTAGTCCAGCGTTGTCTCCCAAAGCAGGGCACTAGAATCAGTCTCTGTGGCTTCTCGTTGATTCCACCTGTTACCCAGTGATGATCTCTCCCTATTTTTCTTTGTTGTTGGATCTGCTCGTGTTGTGCGTCTCTCTTTGGGGTCCCTTGGTTCCTCTCTTTTAGCTTGACATCTGGAACTCCTGCCAGATCTATCAATGTTATTTGCAAAACTCATACAACCACAAATGTAGGACAGAGGTCTTGCTCAGAATAGTATTCTAACCTTTCAATTTGACTTTCCTAAAGTTTAAAAAGTAATTCCTCATGTTGAAAATATATGATGCTTTAAAGTATTTCTTAATGAAAACTGGATATTTCCAAAGAATGTGTATCTTTGAAATAGGTTTGTTTTTATTATGTAAGAGCTTATCAAACTAATCTCCTTTATTGTCCTTATGAACAGCAGACTCATTTTTTAAAACTCCTAAACTTACTCTGCACTGCTCCTGAAACATTGTTGGTGGATTAGAAACTTCAGTGTACATTACGTTGCTTTTATTTTTTTTAACATTTCCGTACTTTTTTTTTTAATGTGGGGTTATAGTAGAAACTCATGCTATCTTAGAAAAAAGTGTAGTTTTACGTTCAGTCAATACCAAGTTTATATTGGCTAGAAAGTTGTGAAATATTTTCTGTAATTTGTCCTGTCCAGTAATGTTGGCTGCCAGTTAACCTTTTTTTAGTGCATGTTGATTTGACATATTCTTGGAAATTAGTCCTAAACAGTTAATATCTTGATCCTTGGAGTTGATTTGGATTGATTTTATTATGTGGATGAACGCACTGGTAGCACTTTGGTGTGTAAGGGGATAACATGCTGATTTCATCTGAGTGTTTATTTAATAAGTGAATTTGCCTTAATAAGACAAATCCAGTAAGACATCTACTGTAATTACCCAGTTAGGACTTAGTTTGAATTTTTTTTTTCACTTGTGATAAAGATTATGCAAGTACACTTCTTAAATTATGCTGTACTGCTCCTCCTTTCCAAATCAGTTTAGGGAGTGCTTCAAAATGTGTTTCCAATCCTCAGAAGTCTTTATTTGAGCATTCTGACTTCAAATACTGCAAAAATACTGCTGACAAACCTTACAGGGAATCTTAAAAGTATTTGCATTTTTGCCTCTTAAAAATACTCGTAGACCTGTTTGTTCAACTGTATGATACTGATATTGCCTGGTGAGCAAGTCCAAAGCTTTTGAGTAAATGTTAGCATTTTTCTTGATGCCTCTCATTGCCCTCACGGTGTGGGTAATGTTAATTTCATGTCTCACATGGCCATCGAGGAACTTCCACTACATATGCTAAAAATTCTCAAAATAGAAAATTCTTTTATATCTTAGGTTGTAAACCCCAGGGTAGAAACCTGGTCTGTTTATAGTAAAAATTCCAACCCTATAAAACCTTCAGCTTACCATGCATTTCTCTTCCCACATGCTAAATTTCAGAGGCAGGGTAAAAACAGCACATACCTAGAAGGTATTAAAAAACAAACAAACAAAAATTCACCCAGAAACCATCTAGAGGATCAAACCAATTCCTATCCAATTCAGTCTCCTCTCACAGAGCAAGTTGCCTCTGAAATAAGCAGGGCAGTATTTCCGGGTCTTATTCCGGCAGATTGTAGCTGTAGTGTCATGGCACACGGTGGTACGTGTCTGATTAATTGTGAGGTTATAATGAGTCAATAGTAGGTTAAAAATCAAACTTCGTGAATTATTTGCTGCTTAGAAAATAAGGTTGAGCGCATTCACAGGCACCTCTCAAGGGATGGCTTTTGACCTGCATTCCAATTGGCTTCCCAGGCTGGGAGGATGACAAATATACGGCAGGAAATAGCAGAGAAGCCACAGTCAGGCTTGTCTTTTCACAAGAGTGTGGTGCACGTGGGAACATCATTCGTCTCGTGAGTCACTGCAGAAGCCATGTTTGAGAACTTGTGATCTGAACTGTGGGTCCAAAATATCAACATCTGGTTGCCGCAACACTTAAAGCTACTTATTTATAAATAACTGTTGTTAGGTTTATGACACTCTAATCAGCACGTGCAGATCACAGCCCTGTTTCCCAAAGGGTGATGTTCTTGTACTGATGGCACTGAGGCTGCTTCTAGGTGGCACACGAGTTAATTTGTTTTATATTAATAAAGAATTTGAATGTATTGATGGAAAAGATGTAGCAATCATATTAAACCTATGCCATGTGGCTTCTGTTACTTAGAAAGCTTTGTTTTAAAGGTTCATAGATTTTAAAGGAAAACGTAGAAAAATATATGTTGTAAATAACATAGATATGAATAACACAGAAGACGGAAAGTTTATTTTAAAGTCATTTTCAACAAGGAATGAAACAGATTGTTTTCCTGCTCACCTTGTCTATGTTGTGGAAAATTCTGGCTAATTGAGTTCTCGCTGGACTTGTGTCTGGTGACTCCTTGGATGGCTTTCAATTTCTCCACAGGAATTGGAGTGAGGACATAGATTTGCATGGAAATAGTGGGTTTTATAAGATATATGCTTGCTCTAATGATAAATCAGTCTGGTTAAGAATTACTCACTTCACTATATCTGCAGAGAAGTGTCTGATTTACCCCAGGCTTATGAATTCCTTTGCCATGCCACAGACATAGGTGAACAGGACAGCTGGGAATTATAAAGGGAGGCCTGGCCTCCAATCTCCGTCCAGCTTACGGTCCCTGGGCAGCTCTGTCTTTCCAGAGAGTGTCTCCAGGGCTCCTCCTTGGATCCTATGAGTCAATGTCTATGGCTCTGAAGGGTAGTAGTGTGGCATCCTGCAGCCAGAAATTCAAGTTTTTTTCCTTTCTCTGTAAAAATACAATTTGGAAAAAGTTTGGAAGGGAAAGTCTTTCATAAAATACACATGCATTTCCCTGTAGTCTCTGTTCCCTTGACTTGTAAGAAACTAGATGAATCTAAAAGATAAATATTTTAAAATGTATTATTATTTAAGGAATAGTTTTGCAGATAAATGAGAAAAGTATAAGGAGAAAGGAGGGAATACATTACAAGTAGGAGGTGGTGGTTCTTCAGTAGCAAAGTCATGTCTGACTTTTTGCAACTCCATGGACTCCAGCATGCCAGACTTCCCTGTCCTTCACTATTTCCCAGAGTTTGTTCAAACTCACGTCCACTGGTGATGCCATCCAACCATCTCATCCTCTGTTGTCCCTTTCTCCTCCTGTCCTCCATCTTTCCCAGCATCAGGATCTTTTCTAATGAGTCAGTTCTTCACATCAAATAGCCAAAGTATTGGAGCTTCAGCTTTAGCATCAGTCTTTCCAATGAATATTTAGGGTTGATTTCCTTTGGGATTGACTGGTTTGATCTCCTTGCAGTCCAAGGGAGTCTCGAGAGTCTTCTCCAGCACCACAGTTCAAAAGCATCAATTCTTCAGCACTCAGCCTTCCTTTTATGCAAGCAGGAGGAGAAGTTGACAACAATCAATTCTCATTTCAGAATACAGTGCAGATTGTCTGCCTATCACTTAAGAAAGGAACTCATTAAGGTTTGGTTATAGGTCCTGTCCAAAAGGTAGTGGGAAAGGGAGGTGGAGTGAGGAGAAGCAAAAGAAGGCAGGAAGAGAGCCAACAAGAAGATTCCAAAAATGACCACAAGATGGCAGCAGGACTATAACATTTAGCAACTGCAGAACTAGTAGTTTGAAATGGCCTTTAGTTGAGTTTTAAAATCTCAACACACAACTTTCTTTTTCATTGAAGTAAAATTGATTCACTATAATATTACATTAGTTTTAGGTGTACAGCATAGTGATTCATCGTTTTTAGAGACTGTACTCCATTTAAAATGGTTATAAAGTATTGGCTATATTCGCTGCACTGTACCGTACATTCTGGTAGCTGTTGTATATGGTAGTTTGTGTCTCTTAACGTCCAACCGCTTTCTTGCCTCTCTCCCTTCACTCTCGCCATCGGTGTCCTCTAGTTTGATGTCTATATCTGTGCTTTTGTTTCTGTTTTGTTATATTTTAGCTTCTACATATAAATGAGGAATTCAAGTGTAAATGTTCTTAATATGAGAATTCACGAGTTTGGAAAATGTAACATTGAATACATGTATTATTATAGTTTTCCAATAAATACTGATTTTGAGGAATGTGTTTAAAAAGCCGAAGTGTGGTGTTCCCTTTAGTGTTTAAACCAAAAGACAAACCAAGAGTGCACTTGGTCCGGAGAACTCTTTGAACATTGATACCAGTCTGAAGCACCTGTGAGGAAACTCTGCACTCACATTTGGCTGAGAAAAGAAAACAGGGAGAAAGAATGGAAAATTAAAAAGAGCAAAAAAATATATGTGTGTGAGGAGATAGAATAAAGGGAATGTCTTACTGCTCAGTCCTCTCTCCCCCAATCAAGAACTAAATACAATTATTATAAGAAAAAGGTCAGCTATTAGAAACTGCAATACTTGCTAATTGGTTATTTGCTGTCTTTGATAACCCTGCACTTCTGGAACATAATTATATAAATCCTAACATGGCCTGCTGCAGGCTGAGGTCCTTTTTAGAAATAAAATTTAAAACTCTAGTTAATATTATTCATATACATTATATATTTTCAAGAGAAAAGCCAAGTCTGTTATGGGGTGTCCAAAATATACCATGCCTTTGAACAATTTTAGAGTAAAAAGAAATGAGTGTGGTAGTGTGGTCTGACCTACCACAAAGGGATAGATTGTGCGTCGTACCTAATGGACGGTAGGGTTTTTGAATCAATATTCCCTTGGCAAGTGCCATTCAGCCTTCCTGGAAAAGGCCATTACTTTCAGTCGTGACCCCTGTCATGTAAAAGCCCCCAGGGGACTGGAAGTGAAGTGGTTTTGGTGATGACAACATTTGTGATTTAACACTGAGGAGAAATGCACTTATTTTGGTCTGTCCCTGTAACCAAGGGTTGATGCCGAAATGAAGTTGTACTGTGGATGAAAAAGAGTTCACGTGTAATCGTGTGCCTTCTTTCATGGGCTTCTCTGCTCAGATGTTGTGTTAGATTGTACTTGGATAAACAAGCAAGAGGGGAAAGAGAGAAAATTCAACACTGTACGTTTTGATACCCTATTTGACAACATCTTGCCTTTGTAAAAGATGTTTTGAAACTCTGTGATATGTTTATTTGAAGCCGCCAGTATAGAAAACTGCTCCTAAGAGCAGTCATTTATATTTTACCTAGGTTAGGAAAAATTAATGTCATAGGGTCAGTGACTGCGAAAAAGAATCAAGGGAAGATCAAACTATGTGATTCTTTCTTTTGTCTGCAGAGCTAAAAAAAAAAAAAAAAGAGAAAATCCAGTCACTCTTAGAGAGAGAAGAGTGAAGCAAGAGGCAAGTGGCAATGCCTTTTGTTTTCTGTGATCTTTCTGGTTTGTTATCAGGCAGGACNTAGCCAAAGTATTGGAGCTTCAGCTTTAGCATCAGTCTTTCCAATGAATATTTAGGGTTGATTTCCTTTGGGATTGACTGGTTTGATCTCCTTGCAGTCCAAGGGAGTCTCGAGAGTCTTCTCCAGCACCACAGTTCAAAAGCATCAATTCTTCAGCACTCAGCCTTCCTTTTATGCAAGCAGGAGGAGAAGTTGACAACAATCAATTCTCATTTCAGAATACAGTGCAGATTGTCTGCCTATCACTTAAGAAAGGAACTCATTAAGGTTTGGTTATAGGTCCTGTCCAAAAGGTAGTGGGAAAGGGAGGTGGAGTGAGGAGAAGCAAAAGAAGGCAGGAAGAGAGCCAACAAGAAGATTCCAAAAATGACCACAAGATGGCAGCAGGACTATAACATTTAGCAACTGCAGAACTAGTAGTTTGAAATGGCCTTTAGTTGAGTTTTAAAATCTCAACACACAACTTTCTTTTTCATTGAAGTAAAATTGATTCACTATAATATTACATTAGTTTTAGGTGTACAGCATAGTGATTCATCGTTTTTAGAGACTGTACTCCATTTAAAATGGTTATAAAGTATTGGCTATATTCGCTGCACTGTACCGTACATTCTGGTAGCTGTTGTATATGGTAGTTTGTGTCTCTTAACGTCCAACCGCTTTCTTGCCTCTCTCCCTTCACTCTCGCCATCGGTGTCCTCTAGTTTGATGTCTATATCTGTGCTTTTGTTTCNAGTATTGGCTATATTCGCTGCACTGTACCGTACATTCTGGTAGCTGTTGTATATGGTAGTTTGTGTCTCTTAACGTCCAACCGCTTTCTTGCCTCTCTCCCTTCACTCTCGCCATCGGTGTCCTCTAGTTTGATGTCTATATCTGTGCTTTTGTTTCTGTTTTGTTATATTTTAGCTTCTACATATAAATGAGGAATTCAAGTGTAAATGTTCTTAATATGAGAATTCACGAGTTTGGAAAATGTAACATTGAATACATGTATTATTATAGTTTTCCAATAAATACTGATTTTGAGGAATGTGTTTAAAAAGCCGAAGTGTGGTGTTCCCTTTAGTGTTTAAACCAAAAGACAAACCAAGAGTGCACTTGGTCCGGAGAACTCTTTGAACATTGATACCAGTCTGAAGCACCTGTGAGGAAACTCTGCACTCACATTTGGCTGAGAAAAGAAAACAGGGAGAAAGAATGGAAAATTAAAAAGAGCAAAAAAATATATGTGTGTGAGGAGATAGAATAAAGGGAATGTCTTACTGCTCAGTCCTCTCTCCCCCAATCAAGAACTAAATACAATTATTATAAGAAAAAGGTCAGCTATTAGAAACTGCAATACTTGCTAATTGGTTATTTGCTGTCTTTGATAACCCTGCACTTCTGGAACATAATTATATAAATCCTAACATGGCCTGCTGCAGGCTGAGGTCCTTTTTAGAAATAAAATTTAAAACTCTAGTTAATATTATTCATATACATTATATATTTTCAAGAGAAAAGCCAAGTCTGTTATGGGGTGTCCAAAATATACCATGCCTTTGAACAATTTTAGAGTAAAAAGAAATGAGTGTGGTAGTGTGGTCTGACCTACCACAAAGGGATAGATTGTGCGTCGTACCTAATGGACGGTAGGGTTTTTGAATCAATATTCCCTTGGCAAGTGCCATTCAGCCTTCCTGGAAAAGGCCATTACTTTCAGTCGTGACCCCTGTCATGTAAAAGCCCCCAGGGGACTGGAAGTGAAGTGGTTTTGGTGATGACAACATTTGTGATTTAACACTGAGGAGAAATGCACTTATTTTGGTCTGTCCCTGTAACCAAGGGTTGATGCCGAAATGAAGTTGTACTGTGGATGAAAAAGAGTTCACGTGTAATCGTGTGCCTTCTTTCATGGGCTTCTCTGCTCAGATGTTGTGTTAGATTGTACTTGGATAAACAAGCAAGAGGGGAAAGAGAGAAAATTCAACACTGTACGTTTTGATACCCTATTTGACAACATCTTGCCTTTGTAAAAGATGTTTTGAAACTCTGTGATATGTTTATTTGAAGCCGCCAGTATAGAAAACTGCTCCTAAGAGCAGTCATTTATATTTTACCTAGGTTAGGAAAAATTAATGTCATAGGGTCAGTGACTGCGAAAAAGAATCAAGGGAAGATCAAACTATGTGATTCTTTCTTTTGTCTGCAGAGCTAAAAAAAAAAAAAAAAGAGAAAATCCAGTCACTCTTAGAGAGAGAAGAGTGAAGCAAGAGGCAAGTGGCAATGCCTTTTGTTTTCTGTGATCTTTCTGGTTTGTTATCAGGCAGGACAAATTCCTCAAGTGTGGAGGCAGGGTCTGAAGCATCCTGCCTTGAAATCCCTGGTTTATCTAGTCTCTCCTGGGCATTACCAAGGATGTCTTCACAGAATGAGACAGGCCTTGGACTCACTGGGCTTCTTGATATTAGGGCAATTTTTTAAAGTTTCTTTTGTGAGGTTCTGCAGGGGTACTGCCATGTTAAAATGTGGAGACACTTTTTGATATTTCAAATTTGCTGATTTTAAGCTTTTCTTGGACCATGACTATGCTCCTGGTTGTTTTCATTGCTGATGGTAATGCCTGCTGGTTGTCAGACAATTAAAAGATGAACAAAGCTTGATCTTCTCCCAGTTTTCCCCACCTGCCTGCCAGCAGGCAGCCAGTGTTAGCTTTTCTGTATTTTTATGCACACTTTTGTATAGAGAGCCTCTGTGTTCATTTGGAGTTTGGGCTTATTGTTTGCTTTTCTAACTGAAGGAGACTCATCCCATCACACTCCTCGGCAACCTGTTTCAACTGTAGCTCCTTCCTTTCTGGAGTAGTTCGTATCAGTCTAACAGCCACATATTATTCCATTGTATCCATGTATTAAGCTCATTAATATTGATAGTTTCTTGTTTTATTTTATGTGAGCATAAGCCACACAGCGGCTAACATTCTTGTACACATTTCCTCATATGTCTTTTCTTTATATATAGGATGACTTCCAAAGAGTGACCGTGGCAGGTCAAAAAAGTTGCTAATTTTCCGTGTGACTATTTTAGTTTGTGTTTATGCATAAACTTTCTATATCAGATAAATGATCTCTAGCTTTTTCTATTAAAAAATAAAAAGCATGTGAATGGCATTGACAAAATCAATTTTCTATATTAAAAATGGAAATTTTTAAAAACAGCCAAACATAAAACTATTGCAGAAACATGTGGAAAGTTCTTATTTCTTTTTTATACTTGAGTTACATTCATGAGAACACTCCTTTTTGAGGCAATGTTTATGTGCCCTGTTACTTTTCAGATTTATAAAGTCCATACTGCACATTTGGCTTGATTTTTTTAAGTTGAATAAAACTTTTGAATTCCTACAATGTGATTTTTTAAAGTAAGGGTACAATTGTTTGTATATACGGCTCTTAAATAACTAAAGTCCATCTTTAAGAATCACTGTGGTTTGTTTTTCTTTCTTCAAAATACATTTTTGATACTTTAAAGATTCTAAGGAGCTTGTTTCCACTTGGGAAAATAACGAATTCCAAATCTCTCAGCTACATTTTTTTTTAAAGGCTAGTGGGAAGATTTGGACATATATGGTATTGTAACTAGTCAGTGGAGCTTTCTTTTTATGGGATGGCAACCTCTGGGAGAGTTTACTTTGCTTTTTTTGATCACTGTTATGATATTGAACTAGATTTACTGAAAGGTAACTTTGCAAACATTTATTTGGATTAGCAGAATTCAGTCATATCGCATAGAGTCAATCATGAGGTTGAAGCCAAAAAATGAAACTGATTTTGAAGAGTAAGAAGAGTAATCTCAGAGATTTTAGTCCAGTCTTAGAGAGAAATGGCCTAAAACTATCATGATAATAAAAATAATGGGCTTTGGAGCCACAGACCCGAGGTTGACCTCTGACTCTTAGTATACCTATGGCTGTGTGATTGTAAACAAATTGCTTTACCTCTCTGAGCTTTTGTTTCTACTTGTATGAAATCAGGATGATGCTACTTCCTTCCCTAAGGTTTGGTATATGAGGGATATTCTCTGTGTACACAGTTTAACAAAAGAATGTGAGTGTACAGTGTTAAGTAAGAGTGCTAGCAAATGTGTAACAGTGAAAGGTTTGAAAAATTCTACAGCTTTTTTACATTAGTTCTGGTATGAACATATTATAGAACCTAGTGCCTAGAAAGGATTTTAGGAGATATCCTTGTTCATCCCCTTTCCGGAACAAAACTTTAATGATACACAATTAAGCAAGAATCTAGAACTTCAGAAATAATGTGATTTGCCAATGACATGAAGCCTGTTAATGACAAAACTGAGATTAGATCCTTCTGTCTCTTATTTGCCACTCCAGCTCTCCTTAAATCCATCTTAAACATCAGAAGTGACGAGTGAAATGAGAAAAACTAGAAATTTATAAATTGGAACAATGGGACAAGTGGAAATGAGATGGTTAAATGCTATCTCTATGTTTTATATATATATATATATATATATATATATATATATGGGACTCAGAATGTGTGATTATCCAATTTAGCACCCCAAACAACTCTGGGAGACTGTTGGTGTAAGTTTCTTAGAAGAGCTGTTTCTTAAAGATCCTGGATTTAAATGAAACACTACCATGAACTACCCAGAAAGGTTGATAATAAGACAGGAATGCTCAGGGAAGCAGCTATGTCAGGCTTAGAAAAAGTCACTGGAAGCACCAAAGAGTTTTGGAGTGGAGGTCCTTCACAGCAGGCGTCTCTCCATGGCGAGGGGTTATTGATTGACAGGTGTCATGTTCCATGAGACTGAAGCCCTGTTTCCCAGGAGCTTCTCTGTTCCTTCTTTCATTGTCTAGTGTTCAGTCCTTGTAACTGACGAGGGCACATCTTTCCATGTCTAGTGGAGCTATAGGTCTAGAGATTTGGGTGGAGGCTCGATGTTCTAACAGGCTGAAGAACGTTCCCTGTCTGTCCCTCTCTCCCCAAGTTGACATTAAACTTACATATTTGTGTATTGTCAGTTCCTGTTTGCAATTTAGAGGCTGATTTGACTGCATTAGAGCTTTTCAATTTGGACAAATACTAGTCCAGATTTTATTCCACCCAAGGCAATTTCATCCATCAGTCTATCAGCTCAGATAGGGGTGGACATATGTCATAACCAAAGCCAGGTTCTCTCCTTGCCAGCCTGACACTGTCATTAAAATACACCCAAAACCTCAGCTTCTGTAATTGTTGAAAACCTGGAGAGCTTGTCGAGAGGTGTAAGTGAGGAGGCTTATGCAATAGATTTAAGTCACTGCCTTGTGTAGCCATTCAATAAACTTTAGCTCTCATTGTTATTTACTGATTCTGACTTCATTCACGAAATATATCCTGACTTCTAACATGGTGCCAGGATATCCATATATATGCTTCCCTTATTCCTTACTCCATGCTTGGTTCTAATTCTGCTCATTAGCTCTGACCCTATTTTTGGAGTCATTTCCTGAATCACAGATGGTACTCCGACTTATTTTCCTGTCTGCTTTTCATTCGCTGCGTAGTGTCAGCTTTCTTTGTACACATTTGACACCCCTCCCCCACTATCCCTCCATACTGGAACTTCACCATTCTGTACCTTTAGAGATTTAGCTGTTATTAAGGCCCCCTCTTCAGCTAGCTGCTCTCTGAGTTCAGTAAACCCAGAGCTTCTCAACTGCATTTGAATCACCTGGGGAATCTTATTAACTGCTGTTTCTGATGCAACAGTTCTGGGAAGGGGCCTTTGCAATTAGCTGTCACGTGATGCTGATGCTACTGGCCTTTAGAGCCTTAAATAGCAAGAGATTAATCAGTGATTTTTCTGATTCCTTCCTCCTTTCATCCTTCTTTCTTTCCTTTTTTGCTATTCAAGTTTTCTATACAAATAAAGTACAATCAGGTGCACTAGTGCACGTTAATGTGTTAATAATACATTTAACGTGGATTACATTATAAGAGAAACTTATTGTCTAGGAAAGCCTAGAAGCAGCATTCTAGTATTCTTTCCTGTTCTAGATCATTGGCAGGCAGAGCTGTACAGTATAAAGACGGAGCACAGAGGCTGTGGAATCAAACAGGCTTCGGTTTAAGGCCACTGATATCCTTGTCATGTTGTTTAACCTCCTGGAACTTCTGTTTCTCATCCCTAAAATAGGGATAAGAAGGCCCACCTAAAACTGATGCTATGCCAAAGACCTATCGGAAGCATGCCGTAAAGGACAGCTAACGCTTCTGCAGTTTTAATACTAGAGTTCGAGAGACTCGGGTCAACTTGTTCCCAAGTGAAAAATGTGATCCAGGAAGAATTTTAGTTCAGATACATTGTTAACATAAGAAAGATTAGTTCAGCATCGGTGAGAGCTTACTCTGTACAAGGTGCTTTATTTACATGAATTCATTTGCCCTTTTCAGGGCTTCCCTGGTGGCTCAGAGGGTAAAGAATCTGCCTGCAACACAGAAGACCCAGCGTTCGATCCCAGGGTTGGAAAGATCCCCTTGAGAAGGAAATGGCAACCCACTCCAGTATTCTTTCCTGGAGAACCCCATGGACAGAGGGGCCTGGCAGACTGCAGTCCATGGGGTTGCACAGAGCCGGACGCGACTGAATGACTGACATTTCTACACTGCTGTTTGCCTTTTTCAGTCATCCTATGTTTTCTCACGGTGCCGCCAGACAGGACCGATTCCATATGCCCTGCACAGATGAGGAGACCTGATCCAAACATCAGTGAGGGGACTTAGTCAGAGGCTCTCTGGCCCAGGACACTGTTTGATTCTGACACTGTGTTAGATGATAATCCCAGCAGAAGCACAGGAAGAACCCAAGTGAAGACTCTTAGATCATTCCAGGGCCCCGGGGTCCCTAGACTCTAGTCCATATACACATCTCAAGGAAACTGTTACAACAAAGATCCCTAGGCTCCATCCACAAAGATTCAGACTTAATAGATTTGGGAAATTGGGAACCAGGACATTTGCCCGGTGGCCCTGCAGAAACATCTCCAGAGGTGTATTCTGTAGGCAGAGGGGTCATGTGAATTCAATTCCCTGGGTTGCTGTAACAAGATTACCACTAACCGGATATCTTGAAACAAGACAAATATACTTTCCCAGAGTTCTGGAAACTGGAAGTTTGAATTCAGGGTGTCAGCAGGACCTCGATCTCCCCGAAATTTCCAGGGGAGAGCCCTTGCTTGCCTCTCCCGAGCTTCTGGTGGTTTTCTGAGCTCTTTGGTGTTTCCGGCTTGTAGGCGCGTGGCTCCAAATCTCTGCCTTTGTTCACATGGCTATCTTCCCTGTGTGTGTGACAGTCATTGAATTTAGGACCCACCCTCGTCCAGGACGACCTCATTCTGGTTACATCCGCAAAGACTCTGTTTCCAAATAAGGTCACGTTCATAGGTTCCCGAGCGTGCGTGCGAAGTTGCTTCAGTCATGTCTGACTCTTTGTGACCCCATGGACTGCAGCCCATCATGTTCCTCTGTCCATGGAATTCTCCAGGCAAGAATACTGGAGGGGGTTGCCATGCCCTCCTCCAGGGGGTCTTCCCAACCCAGGCATCCAGCTTGCATCTCTTATATCTCCTCCATTGCAGATGGGTTCTTTACCACTAGCACCACTTGGGAAGCCCCATAGGTTCCCAATGGACATGAATTTGGGGGGTTGGTATTCAACTCATACACCATGCCGTCTGTTTTTTATCTTCCTTCCAGCCCAAGGTACAAAGCTGTGACTTCAGAAATCCACTAAGGCCTATGGCAAATGGGATAAGGGGTGAAGGACATAGCTAGGCAATGATGCATGGTTGTAGAGAGGCTTTTTCACTTGGCGTTTCTAGCTGTCCTCCCCTCTTCCCACCCTTTTTCTTATTTATCAAAGTATAGGATGTTGATTGACAATTCTTTGGTTGAGATGAAAGTATTCATCTCTTGCGGTTCCACGAAATGTCACAGATCACTGGTAGTTTATGGTTCTCTTGTTTTCGAGGTGTGACTTTTATAAAGATTTACAGGAAACTGAAATTGGGCTTGAAAAGGGAGACAACTAGTGATTTTCATTTCTGTAGACTGTAGTTTTCTTACCTGTAATTTTAGAGGGAAAGAAACTTTTACGCTGTAATTTCAACAGTTTACTTCCCTATAATTTTGGTAAATTGTTTCCTTAGGGTTACAAAGAACAAGTGGAATAAACCTCAAATAGATGTATTACGATAAAGGCAATTTTTCTTTGGCACATTTATCTAGTCAATGTCAGCATACAAACTCATTTGTAAAAATCTCTGAATGTTTCAGCCAATTAGAATTATATGTTTTAAAACAGCAGGGTTATATTTAGGTAGAGACTCTTTTTTAGGTTGACATTATTTTATATATTTTGAAGTACAATTTAATTTGTCATATTGCTAATTTGGTTTTATGTAAAATTATGTAATACAGGAAATCAACTTATCATTTGAAAATATAATTTAAAAATGTAGTCCATCTGATAGTATAGGTGTTATTTCTATTTGAATATATTTAATTCTCAAACACTTTTTACCCAAGATGCTTCACAGAAGCTAGGTTTCTGGGAATGGTTTGGGGCTTCTTGATGATATAGAATATTTAATGATGTATTGTTCAGTATGGGCATCCCTGGTGGCTCAGATGGTAAAGAATCCACCTGCAACGCGGACGACCTGGGTTTGATCCCTGGGTTGGGAAGATCCCCTGGAGGCGGGCATGGCAACACACTCCAGTATTCTGTTCTTGCCTAGAGAATCGCTATGGACAGAGGAGCTTGGCAGCTGCAGTCCATGGGGTCGCAAAGAATTGAATTCTACTGAGCAGTTGCTCAGTATGGACTCATTGAGACATTTTGGAAATTAGAAAAAGTCTGTAGAACACTTGTGCTATCCAGATACACGTGTCTGTTCTTCTAGAGATTGTATATTCCTTTGTTTTGCTTGCCTCCTGCCCATCTGTCATCTGATTTTTTTTTTTTTAAGTTTTTCTTCTCACTGTTGGTAGAGATCTTAGGGATAATCCAAAGAGCCATTCATTTTATACAAACTTTACTGGAAATATTCTCCTAGCAGTGGGAGGAGGAGTCAGCAAAAGGTGGCTTCCTTGGGATTGGTAATTGGTCCCCATTTTGCAAATTTTCCAGGGCCATCTTTGGCACTTGGTTGTAATTTAGGTAGTTAGCTGTATAAAGGTAATTTGAAAGGTAGATGAGGAATTCCATGTTGAAAGTGCAGTAAAATGAATTCCACTACTCAATATTCCACATTAAATTGTGGAAAATTCTGAGAGAGATGGGAATACCAGACCACCTGATCTGCCTCTTGAGAAATCTGTATGCAGGTCAGGAAGCAACAGTTAGAACTGGACATGGAACAACAGACTGGTTCCAAATAGGAATAGGAGTACATCAAGGCTGTATATTGTCACCCTGCTTANACCCCGTGGCTGTAGCCGGCCAGGCTCCTCTGTCCATGGGATTCCAAGCAAGAATACTGGAGTGGGTCGCCATGCTCTCCCCCAGGGATGGAACCCATGACTCTTATGTCTCCTGCATGGGCAGGCTGGTTCTTTACCACTAGTGCCACCTGGAAAGCTCCCTCCCTCATAATAGATGTTCAATAATTAAATGTTGGAAAAGCAGTAAGTGGGTCACTATATTTATCTTTGGGTTCAAATGAACACCAATGATAATATATACTATTTTTTAATAGTAAGCCTTGGGATCATTTATTCTCAAATTACATCTCTCAAACATAGGTTCTTCTCTTTCAAAAGATGGTAGTTCTTCANTCAATAATTAAATGTTGGAAAAGCAGTAAGTGGGTCACTATATTTATCTTTGGGTTCAAATGAACACCAATGATAATATATACTATTTTTTAATAGTAAGCCTTGGGATCATTTATTCTCAAATTACATCTCTCAAACATAGGTTCTTCTCTTTCAAAAGATGGTAGTTCTTCATACTAGAAGAATTATGAAGCTCTAGACCTGTGGACCATTGACACTTGTTCTTGCTTACCTGCTACTTCATGGGACTGCATACATTTTAACTGCACTCCAAAACTCAGTGTAGATATTGATTCAAAGCATCATTTTTTCCCCAGAAGATTACTTGTTGTTTAAAATTTGATTAAGTTATTTACAGTAGAAACTCTTTCCTGATGCAGCGTACTCTCCATAATCAAAGAAAGATACGTGCGGATTTTTTCAGGTGCACTGCCTTCGGGTTTGGAAGGTCTCATAGAATCTACTGGTTTTAAGCTGTTTACCAGTTAGAGAGCCTGATGAAATGAGACTCAGAAAATCACCTGGTTCCTAGTCTGCCTCCCATCTTTAAGAAAAATCAAACTTGACCCTAATTCCATTTTCAAAAGTATTCATTGATGAACCTTCTAACAGTTCTCCTTCAGAATTCATATAGATTCCTAGCTGGTAGATGGGGATGCATAGTAGGTGAGTAAAATGTCATTTGCTATTTTTTAGGTCCAAATGTGTTGCTGCAAATGAGAATATTTCACTCTTTTTTATGGCTGAGTAATATTCCATTGTATATACTTAGCACATCTTTAGCCATTCGTCTGTTGATGGACACTTAGTTGCTTCCAGGTCATGGCTATTGTAAATGATGATCTATGAATATAAAAGTGACTGTGTCATTTTTAATTTGAGTTTTTGTCTTTTCCAGATGTACACTTGGGAGTGAATCACTTACTTTGCTATATTCCTAAAACTAACACAATATTGTAAATCAACTATCCTTCAAAAATAAAGATTAGAGTTTATTCCCCAGGCTGTTCTTACATAAAGTCATATTTATACTGTTTGTAAAATGAGTCAGCTATAATCATTCAGTTGGTGTGGTACTGATGTCCTTAACTAAATGCAAAATTTCTTGAGGACCAGTTCCTCTTCATAGACCTTCTCACAGATCTGGCACTTAGCAGAAAGATGGAGAGGTGGAAAATTTTCAATGAAGGCATTAGAATGGTTGTAAACAAAGAGCCTCTAAATATGTGATTTCTAGGCACAAAGGTTTTAGTAGAGGTTATGGTGCGGATGGGAAAGTAGAAAAGAAGGAAACTAATGTTGATTAAGTGGCTACTACATATGAAGTATATAGATCATTCTTTATTATCTTCATGTAGTGTCTCATTTTATCTTATCATCACTGAAAAGTCAATATGACCCAATTTTGTAGGTAAACTAATGGTCAGAGAAATGACTTATTCAGAATCACACAGCTAGTTGGTGGCAAAGTTAGAAGCCAAAATGCAGGTTTGCCTGATACCTGCCTATGTTCTTTTCCTGTTAACAGAGTATTATACTATATAAATGTTTATTGTACCTCTCATATAACTGTACTACTGGGGATGTTAAGCAGGAAAAGATACGGTTTTAGAACTATAAAATTAACTAACCCTGTGATGTTTCTCAAGTGAACAACAAAGCCTAAACAAATGCTGGTGTCTCTATTACAGTAAAAGACTTACAAGACATTACAGGTTATTTATATAAATCAGTTTTATTTCAGATCTGGTGGATGGTTTGCATGGGAAAAACAGTAAAATTGGTGGGCTTCACTGTAGTACAGTTCAGTTGGGGAAGTGGACTTTTATTGGGAAAACCTTTCAGCTGTTCAGTGCCTGCTCTGAAGAGCATTCCAGTCTCTTGAAGTAGCTGGCAGTGTTCTTCAAGGGGAGCGGGGAGACAGCAGGCTGGAGGGGCTGGGTCTCCCTGCTGTCTCTGATTCCTGCCCCTCGGATGCTCTTTGACTCGCTGCTCACTGGCACCACCTTCTGCAGGTATTTGGTATTAACATTCTTAGTTCTGGTGCTCTGCTAATTTTTCTCCTTTAATTCTGCTGACAGCTTTTGCTGGCTATTAATTATTTATTTCCTCTCTTATCTTCTTTGCCTTTGCTGCTTTTGTTTTTAATTCCTGTACTTTAATCGATTTCATTTCCTGAAACAGTAGAGATTAAATATGTGTTTCATGTAATACATAAATGTATGTATATTACATATATTGACTATATATTTATTTATATATACATTGATACCAAAGAAATGTATGTGTGTGTATGCACACATACCCTTCCTTATTCTGTGGTGTCTTATTTATATTTAAGTTTCTAATTACTTGTCTAATTATTCTGTATTCCTTCTCTTCTTCCTGTCCCCTAACTTCCATGTCTTTCTATATTCTCTGTCTTAAACCCTCAAAGTGAAAAAGTGAAAGTTGCAGTTGCTCCGTCATGTCCAACTCTTTGCAACCCCATGGATTGTATTCTTTGTCCATGGATTTTTCCAGGCAAGAATACTCCAGGCAAGAGTGAGTTGCCATTCTCTTCTCCAGAGGATCTTCCCAATCCAGTGATCCAACCCAGGTCCCCTGCATTGCAGGCAGATTCTTCACAGTCTGAGATACCAGGGAAGCCCAGAACCCTCAAAGCTTGCTTTCAAAGCTTACATTCTCAAGTCTCCAAACTTACTCCTATTCTGATCTTTGAGTCTCAGACGTCTGTGTCCAGCTGTTCATAGGATATCACTATTTGGATGAACTGTTCTTGATCTAAATAGCTAATACTCCATCGTATCCTTACAAAAGTGGCACCTCATTTCCATTTTCGTATTGTCACTTCTAAATAATAAAAATAATAATAATAATTACAGTAAACATTTACTGAAAGCCAACTGGGCCAGCCATTATCCTAGCTTCCTTTTCTAAGGAAACAGCTAGTAAGTCCTAAGTAATGGAGCTAGAATTTGAAGTTGGTCTTCTACCTGACGTGTGCTCTTATCCACACTGCTTTCCTTGATCCTTGTCTTTGAGTGAGGGAACTGAGTTTCGCTGTCCTTTGTGAGAGTGAAAGACGTTTATTTAAGCTGGTTAGTTGAGACATGGCCTTGCACACAGGAGATAATCAGTTTATTTGTGTTGTATCCATCATACAGTCCTCTAAGCATATCTCAGTATGAAGAACTGTTTTAAGCCACATATCTCATACAGGTATGGTGTCCAACATTAGTAATGAAAATTGCTGCAGAAAGTATCTATCATACAGAGAGCTATGCTTGCAAAGTAAACACCATTTTTATACTGATCTAATTGAGTGCGTGGAAGAACGAAAAAGAAGTAAATACTCCCAACTCACTGTATTGAAGCTTTCCATCCCTTTCTACTCTAATGTTTGCTCTTATTTCATGTATGTTCATTGATTTTTACGCCTCTCAGTTACCCTGTTGTCTCCTTTCAGGTTTAAATCTTTTGAGAATACCTCTTCTCTTTAACTCACTCCGAGTGTTATATAGGGCACAGCGTGGCCTCACACCAGAAGCAATGTGAATAGCATTCAAGTAGAGGGAAAGGGATGCAATGATTAATAAGTGGAATATATGAAAAATCACGTTAGGAAATTGGAAATGTTAACTTTAACTTTCAAAAAATTGTGTAGCAAGGACTCTTCAGGGATCTAGGTATTAAGACCCATAAAATGTATATTTCTTTATCCTTTAATTACTTTTTTCATCTGGGTTTGAAAATGGAATCCTTTCTCTCTCTGTTTCTGGGCAGTGGTTAAGTTGCAGAGGACATCAGGACAGGAACTAATGGAAGTGACCTGGTATCTTTATTCCACAGGCAATGAGTAATGAGGGGTCTGTTGGTGATTTATGTTAATCTAAATGTGAGACAGAAAGAATATTATCTTGCACTTCACAGTCCATGCCAGCAATGCTTCCCTTTCTAGAAATATACAATTATCCATATGTCTTTTTCATGAAAACCTTAATCTGTACAGTCGTTTGATGGCAGTTTGGTTTTGTTCACAGTTTGCAAAATTGACTTGTCATAATGCGCCAATAAAATCTATCCTTGCTGAAAAAGTCTAATGGCTTTCTATGCTAACGAGAGGAATTTGCACTTAGAAGTCACATCATTTTTGCCCAAGATAATAAAACAAGCAATTAGTTTTATGTAATACAGGATGGCTCAGTGGTAAGGAATCTGCCTGCAATACAGGAGACCCAGGTTCGATCCCTGGGTCAAGAAGATCTTCTGGAGAAGGGAATGACAACCCACTCCAGTATTCTTGCCTGGAGAATCTCATGGACAGAAGAGCCTGGCAGGCTACAGTCCATGCGGTCACAAAGATTTGGACACAACGGAGCGACTAACACTTTCACTTTTCAATATATATTTTTACTTCAAGGGTTACTGTAAAATTGGTATTAAAATTCAGAAAAATATACATAGAAAATCCTAGGTGAAAAGACCTTTCCCTGTTCCGGACTTGTTTCTTGTTTTTAGAAGAAAGAGGAAAATATTTTAAAAAAATTCATCTTATATTGGAACTGGGAGGGCTTCAACACTGAACATTTTTCTGCATCATTCACTGTTGTTCTTGTTCAGTCCCTCAGTCATGTTCGACTCGGGCTTCCCTGTCCTTTACCATCTCCTGGAACTTGCTGAAACTACTGTCCAATGAGTCAGTGATGCCATCCAACCATCTCATCCTCTGTTGTCCCTTTCTTCGCCTGTGTTCAATCTTTCCCAGAATCAGGGTCTTTTATAATGAATTGACTCTTGCATCAGGTGGCCAAAGTATTGGAGTTTCAGCTTCAGCATCAGTCTCTCTAATGAATATTCAGGACTGATTTCCTTTTGGATCGACTGGTTGGATCTCCTTGCAGTCCAAGCGACTCTCGAGAATCTTGTCCAACACCACAGCTCAAAAGCATCAGTTCTTCAGTGATCAGCCTTCTTTATGGTCCAGCTCTCACATCCATACATGACTACTGGAAAAACCACAGCTTTGACTAGACAGACCTTTGTCAGCAAAGTAATGTCTCTGTTTTTTAATACACTGTTTAGGCTTTTCATAGCTTTTCTTGCAAGGAGCAAGTGTCTTAATTTCATGGCTTAAGTCAGCATGTGCAGTGACTTTGGAGCCCGAGAAAGTAAAGTCTGTCACTGTTTCCCCATCTATTTGCCATAAAGTGATGGGACCAGATGCCATGATCTTCATTTTTTGAATGTTGAGTTTTAAGCCAGCTTTTTCACTCTCTTTTTTCACCGTCATCAAGCAGCTCTTCAGTTCCTCTTCTCTTTCTGCCATTAGGGTGCTGTCATCAACGTATCTGAGGTTATTGATATTTCTCCTTGCAATCTTGTATCATTCATGCAGGAACTTATTTGCTGAACCTGGTGTGGTGGGAGCTAAGGACACCAATCCTGTCCACAGACTATTCTCCCCAACTGTCTCTAACCCCAGCTCTCTGTGGTTGCTTGTTTTTATTTCGAATTTTTAAAATAGGTATATGGCAGGGAAGGGACAGAAATGATGCTTATGTTTATAAAAGGGAGGCTGTAATTAACAAGGGTTTGGGCTCTGGGTTCAAGACTGCCTGTGTTCCAGTTTTGCCTCCTTTATTTGTGACCTTCACCTCTCTGTGACTCAGTTCCACACCTATAAAATGGAAAAAAAAAAACCAATGCTAGTTAATTCATAGCATTAATTATTATGTGAAAGGGTGCTCAGTTAAATTTGGTTTTCACAGTGTATTGAACAGCATTGAGTTTCCTTCAAAAGAGGCATGTAGATATCCAAAAGGCACAGGAAAAGATACTAAACATCTCTCATTGTTAGAGAAATACGGACCAAAACTGTAAAGAGGTATCATTTCACACCAGTTAGAATGGCCATCATCAAAAAATCGACAAACAATAAATGCTCAAGTGCTGCAGCCACTATGAAGAACCGTGGCTCTTAAACTGAAGTTCTTCTGAAAACTAAAAGTAAAGCTACCATATGAACTGAAGTTCTTCTGAAAACTAAAAGTAAAGCTACCATATGATCCAGCAATCCCATTCTGGGGATATATCTGGAGAAAAACAAGATTTGAAAAGATAATTGTTCCCCAGTGTTCATTGCTACACTATTTACAATAGCCAGGATGTGGAAGCAAGCACAGTGTCCATCAGCAGAGGGATGGATCAAGGAGATGTGGCGGAGAACAGACTTGTGGACACAGCGGGAAAGGAGAAGGTGCGACAGATCGAGAGAGTAGCATTTTGCTGTATATACACTGCCATACAATGGCACCCACTCCAGCACTCTTGCCTGGAAAATCCCATGGATGGAGGAGCCTGATAGGCTGCAGTCCATGCTAAGGGTCAGACACGACTGAGCGACTTCCCTTTCGCTTTTCACTTTCATGCATTGGAGAAGGAAATGGCAACCCACTCTAGTGTTCCTGCCTGGAGAATCCCAGGGACGGGGGAGCCTGGTGGGCTGCCGTCTATGGGGTCGCACAGAGTCGGACACGACTGAAGTGACTTAGTAATAGTAGTATGTCAAATAGATAGCCAGTGGAATTTGCTATGTGACACAAGGAGTTCAACCTAGTGTTCTGTGACAACTGACAGGGGTGGGAAGGAGGTTCAAGAGGGAGGGCCTTAGTATGTCTGTGGCTGATTCACGCTGATGTATGACAGAAACCAACACAACATTGTAAAGCAATTATCCTGCAATTAAATGTTAAAAAAAAGAAGATGTGGTATGTTTATACTATAGAATATTACTCAGCCATAAAAAAAACCCGATGAAATAATGCCAAATAATAATGGATGGACCTAGAAATTATTATACTGAGTAAAGTAAGTCAGACAGAGAAAGACAATGTATGGTATCACTTATATGTGGAATGTTAAAAAATGGTACAAATAAAAGTGTTTAAAACATAAATAGAGTTACAGATGTAAAAAACAACGACTTCTGGGTATGAAGGGGGAAAGTGGGAGGGCAGGTTAAATTGGGAGATTGGGACCAACATAAATATATATGCTGCTGCTGCTGCTAAGTCGCTTCAGTTGTGTCCGATTCTGTGCGACCCCGTAGATGGCAGCCCACCAGGCTCACCTGTCCCTGGGATCCTCCAGGCAAGAACACTGGAGTGGCTTGCCATTTCCTTCTCCAATGCATGAAAGTAAAAAGTGAAAGGGAAGTCGCTCAGTCGTGTCCGACTCTTAGCGACTCCATGGACTGCAGCCCACCAGGTTCCTCCGTCCATGGGATTTTCCAGGCAAGAGTACTGGAGTGGGGTGCCATTGCCTTCTCCGATATATATATATACACTACTGTATATAAAATAGATAACTAATAAGGACCTATTGCTTAACACAGGGAACTCAATATTCTGTAATGACCTGTACGGTAAAAGACTCTAGAAGAGAGTGGATATATGTATGTGTATAACTGATTCACTTTGCTATACAGTGAAATTAACACAACATTGTAAATCAACTGTACTACAATAAAAATTAATTTAAAAAATTATACCACCTTGTAAAATAAAAATCAATTTCCTGATAATTATAGATGCTGCATGAAGGGACAGCAGAAGAGTATTTTCAGCATCCTCTGTTTCATAACTTGTTTGTCACAAAAGATAAAGACAGCAGTGCCTTCCTGTTGTCTTGGCACTAGTGTTTAGGGAACAATCAAGTCTGGGTAAATATCAGCCTTTATTAATGTAATATCTGGGCAATATCTTACTGTGGGTCTTTACTACGTGTCTGTATCCCAGCATCTGGGAGCTGCTCCAGGGCATGAGGCAGTCATTTTATAACTCTGTGGCTTCAGTGCTTAGCATAGTACTTTCTCTGCCTGGCAGCCACTTGGTAAATGCAAGTTGCTCAGACACTCCTTAAAATATATATCTTTAATAAAGTACCAAATTACTATGTGTTGGTGACTAATCTAGAAACTAGAGTCAAGTTTTAGAAAGGAAATCATTCATAATCTTACTATCCAGAGAGAAACTGACATTTTATTATGTGTCTTTTTGCTATTTTCTATGCATGCCTACTTTTGTTTTGAACAAAAAATGGAATAACATGGTAAAGACTTTTGGTAGTTAACACTTTCATGAAATAATATACAATTAATATGACTGTCATCACATACTCTTCTGAAATATTATTTTTAATTAGTATACACAAATTACCTAATGTTTATTCTTTAGCATTTACATCGTACTCCACTTTGTGCTTTTATATGAAAATGTGTGTGTTTGTGTTCTATCATGCCTGACTTTTTGCACCTTTATGGACTGTGGCCCACCAGGCTCCTCTGTCCATGGGATTCACTGTTGTTAAATGTGTCCAGACATGCTTCTTGTTGTTTCATCCCTCGCCCCCACCAGTGTGTTCCCGTGGTACCCTTCACTTTGCTTATCACAGTCCCTAGGACAGTGGAGTCTACTTGAATAAATAACTTCTGATCTTTCGGCCCTTTAATTTTTTCCCACCAGGCCCTTTCTAGTTTCACCATGATAACCTTAGTTTCTAGTATACTGCTTTGCTCTTAAAAGGTGCTCCGTGTATGTTTGTTCAGTAAGTATGGGATAGACATTATTTTCATCTGAAAATGCGAAAAGATCGATTCTTAAAGTTCCTATGAAGGTTTGTTGTTTGGAGCTGGGTGTGTTGGATATGATCCAGCAGGAAGAGTGTGAAGCTAGGGGGTGGGCAGGGCACATTGGGGAGAGTTCTGAGCTGAGAGCGGATTACAGAAAGACTCTGGGAAGAGGAGTGAAAATATTTCTTTTGACTCATCCTTTCCTTTTACTCTTTCCATCAAGGGCTTCAGCTCATCCCCCTGACCTTTAGAATAAAATCCTTGGAAGTAATGGGAAGGGAAACAGAATCCTCATTTATTTATTGGGTGATGAAGTAAATGGAGACATGTATCCTACCTGAGTTATAGGCAAAGAATCCAATTTCAAGCTTCTGACTTAACTGAAAACATTCCAGCTCTATGTCTGGCACATGGTATTAAAAAAGGGAAGGGACTAATATTTATAGAGTGCCTATAATATGCTAGTGATTTTCCTACATCATTGCATTCAAGCTTCTCAACAACTCGGCGAAGTAGGAATTATTGTGGAGGGACCTGAATTCAACCCTGGACTATATGACTCCTGAGTCTACTTTCCCAGGTCAAAATATTAGAATGAATTCTTGGGTGAAATGAAGAATTGACTTATGGCTAATGTAAACAAATTCTAAATTCTGTTTCACAAGGAAACTTTGAGGTGTATCTTGGATGATTCTGATTTATGAACTAGTAAGAAAAGTAGAAAATTAAAACATTAATATAGAGAAATAAAATCACTTAAAAACCCTTTTTACCAACACCTGCAGGAGATGTATTAAAAATTAAAAGAATTTTCAGACCAAAAAGATTGTGTTTATAAAGAGGTCATTCAGAGGTGGCTAATTAAATGGCCCCACACTTTAAAATTTTAGTGAGAGTGTCACTTTCATATTAACTTTATTATTTTAATCAGAAATGTATGAACCTAACAGAGGTTATAAAATTTTTACTTTATTGTTTTTCAGTTCAATAAGAGTTTTTATTTCTTAGTTACTAAATTTCAGGCCAGGACTAAGGTTTTCTTACCTCCTAGCTGGGAAGTTGCCAGCCGGCAGAGTTGTTCAAGCCTGTTTCTGCTTATAGGCTTTAATAAAAGCTGTTTTTTTTTTTTTTCTTACTCTACATGCTGTGCTCAACTTAGTGAGATAGTTACAGACACACGCTTTTAAACTCTCAGTTCTCAAATTTAAGTTCATTTCTAGTCACTACTACCATCTGTACAGTATGAAAGAGGGTGCTCAGGTGTTTTGCATAAATCTTACTGGCAGTTTATTGTCCACTGCCCACATTTGTAACATCCTTTTTGGTAACTAGAGATGAAAATTATTAGTAGTGTTATTAGAGTCTGGCTTTTAGCTAGGAGAGTTCAATGATTTTAACAGAAGGGGTAATAAGAATCATATGTCGAATTAAATAAGTTATTCTGTGTTTTGAAAATGATCCCAGGGTTCTTCATTCATTTTAGTCTGACTTTTTCATATTTTAAGAGAGTCTTCTGGATGCATCCTAACATAATTTTAAAAATCACCTTTTACCCTTATAGTTAGTCTTCAACATAGTCATAAGCACTGGCCTAATTTTCGTAATCTTTTAAAACATTATCCTGGTGCCCTAGGCAGTTGGAGTAGTTACAGGGAGCACATGAAACATGTTGTCCTCACACTGGACTTGATATTTCGTGCCTTGGCATCACGTTATGTTTTTTCTTCAGAATTTATTGTTTCTTTCATTTTCAGGCAGGAGTAGAAAGTTTGCTTTCTGAGACTGGGTTTTGAAGAACCTATCTTTTATGTTCTCACAGAGCATGTCTTAGGAGATGAGTAAATACTGTGTGTCTGTGGATTGGCTGGGGTTCTACTGAGCTTCACCGAGGACTTGACTTCAAGCTGTGGAGGCCAGGGGCTCTGCCTCTCACTGAAAGCCCATGTATCATTGGAGCAGCTGTACTCCACATGAGTCTCCTGGTAATGCTGAAAGTAACAGTGCAAGCCCCCGTATGCATGCCTATTTGATGTTTCCTATTGCATTGTATCTACTATCATTCCATTGGCCAAACCAAGTCAAATGGCTGAGTCCAAGATCAGAGGTTAAAGAAGTGTACTCTGTCTTTTAATGGGAGAAACTTAAGTCATGTGGGAAAAGGCATGGCTACAAGAAGTGGTGCCCCCGATCTTGGTTTGCTTTTAGCTGTGTTTTTTTTAGAACACAGTACCTTTGAATAAACACAGACTCAAAAGGAGAGGGTAAGTGGAGTCTTGAAACGCAGTGTTTTTCAAGTCCTTCAGCTCAGTTGTGGTCATGAGTGGGGCAAGAGAGGAGGAGAAGAGGCAACTCTCCGTCATCTGAACCAGAGCCCCAATTTTAGACCATGTTCTTGGAGCCAGAACAGCGAAGTGGAGTAAGCATTTTTCCCCTTTCTATACGCATCAAGAGAGACAGCTCATTTGGCCAGGAATCCTACACGTGGTTCTCTCTGTCTCTGAGATGTTTCTCTTCTCTACCCTTTAATCGCAACACACCGTTCTCTCCTAGTATTTTGACTCATAGAAAAACAACAACTAGTAATGAGTTAATCAGAAAAAAAAAAAAAACTGGCAAAACTTCCCTGATAAGAAAATGCTTTCACCTGTTAAAATTATGCGTACAGTACTTAATTTGTCATGCTAAATCCCTTAACCAATCATCAGACTCTCAACACTTATAGTAATCCCCACTGCCTCAGGTTAAAACCCTAATTTCTTAAAAAATTTTTTATTGAAGTATACATATGTATGTATTATTATCATATTTTTTCCGTTATGGCTTATCACAGGATATTGGCTATAGTTCCCTATGCTATATAGTAGGATTTTGTTGTCTATCCATTCTATATATAATACTTGACCTCTTAAAACCTTAATTTCTTATTGTGGCATGATAACTCAAGATATGGTTTGTCTTTAGCTTCCCCTTTTTGCCCTTTAGCCGCATTGAGCTACTTTTATTCTCTGAATGAGCCATGCTGTCTTGTCCTCAACAAGTTACTTAACGTTTCAAACCTTGGTTTTCTTGTCCATAAAAAGGGGCCATTGTCCCATATTTGGTGAGAGCTTTACTAGGGAGTGTTCTCAGGATCTGTATCTGTAGAGGAGAGAAGAAAATAGGCTTTGACTGAGCAAGACGTCCCCTGACTTGCTGTTTAATAAAGGCCAAGTCAGTGAGACAGGGCACACTTCAGAGTGCCTGAGAAGGGACCAGGGGACTAAGCCTTTATCCTCCTCATTGATGGAGCAGTGGCCACAGCAGCCTTGGGGAAGCCGGGGTGACCTCGAGTGAAGCTGCTCTCTCCAGCTGAGGGCTGGTCCCCAAGAAGGACTCAGCTGAAATCTCCTAGCATCAATGCCCCCGGCAGCTGGGGAATAATAAATGCCTGTGTTCTGGAGCAGAGAATCTGAGGGTTTTACCACTGTGGATATAAAGAGCTATCTCAGAGGACAGTTGTGATAAATCCTACTCACATGCACGCACACACACGGTCATTCCTTAGATCTTTGCTTCGGTTTTCACTTCCTGTGGAAACTTTCCCAGCCTATGCCCCTCCCACTCGAAAGTAAGCTACTGGCCACCCCACTGGCTTTCATAGTACTATATATACTTAATGCTATTATAGTAGTTATTAAACAATATGGCAATTTCCAGTGTTTGCCTCTTTCCCCGTTAGAACGCAGTGGGCAGGAACTGCCTGCCTTTCTACTTTTCTTGCTATTAAGCATTTTCCCCACAATATTTTGATTGGCTGCTTAATCACCTATCTTACCCTTTATATTACAAGCTCTACGAGAATAGAGTCAGCATCTGTTTTGTTTACTACTTTATCCTGTAGCATAGTACCAAGAATGTAGTCTGAGACTGATAAACACTTGGCTGGAGGGAGGTGGTGATTGAATGAATGAATGATGAAATGTCCCTCAGGAAGGGACGTTACGTAAAGACAATGACGTGGAATAGGGAGGCTGTCCAGAGAGCCTCAGCCTCCTGATAACATTCACTCCCAGTGATCAGAGCTCCTGAAGTAGGACATGCAGAGGAGGGTAAAACCAGCTCTCCTTACTCTCAGCCTAGTGTTTATCAAAGCATTTGACATGGCTCAATTCATTTCACCCTCATAACAGCTCTATGAAGAAAATACTATTGCTATCTCCATTTTACAGATGATGAAACTGAGGTGTGGAGAAGGTAAATAACTTGCCCAGAGGCACACAGCTGCAGTGGCAGAAATGACAGACGTTTATTCTCCGTGATTTTCATTCACACCAATGATCAGATCCACACATTCACTCATATTTTGCGCCTTTCTTTCAGTAGACATTCTGAATCTCTCTGATTCTCTCTATATGTTGGGGTCCTTGCTTGTGCTGGATTCTGTGTGGATGAATGTGCATAAACTGGGTTGTGAGAAGGTCACATGGATGAGTTAATGGACGAGTTTTTCGGAAGAGTTTTGGTGGATATATTCCTGTGGATATGAGAGATGCTGGACATGCCGTAAGCCCTGTGATTAGGCATGGAGCGTAGTAGGGGGCAGTGAGGTCATACACTAGAGTTCCCCAGGCACTCATGGGCTCTTCTTCCTGTCCTCTGGAGGCGCTCCCCTTGAAAAAGTTATAGGAAATTCCCACATCAGAAACCTAGCCTTAGGAACTTTACCTGGTGGCCCACTGGTTAAGAATCTGTCTGCCAATGCAGGGGACCTGGGTTCAGTCCCTAGTCTGGGAAGATCCCTCAGCCCACACAGAGCAGCTTAAGCCCGTGTGCCAGAACTACTGAGCCCACGAGCTGCAGCCACTGAGCCCACACGCCCTGGAGTCCTTGCTCTGCAACAAGAGAAGCCAGGGCAGTGAGAAGCATCTAGAATGTTGCTCCCACTCACCACAGCTAGAGAAAAGCCATCACACCAGTGAAACCCCAGCACAGTCATAAATAAATAAGTCCCTAACCTTAAACGTTTTCTGTAAGAGCTCCATGCTGCTGCTGCTGCTAAGTCGCTTCAGTCGGAAAAGAGAAAAATATTATTATTATTTTTTTTTTTTTTTACTGGAGATGAAGAACAGGAGAGCTGTATTTGCCACGACAGATAGCTCACAGACTCCTGTTCTTACGGAAGGCAGGCTGTGATGCCTTGAGTCAGTCGTGACCAGTGTCAAGCTATCCTAACACCTTATGAAGTATTGGGCTGGGTGGGATTGTGGACAGAGTTCTTTTACGGCTGTTTCTAGGCATCCCATTCTCCTCCAAAATGATATCCCTTAAGGAAATCCTGAATTGATTTCCAGGAAAGACTTTGAAAACTGGATGGAATTTGAATGCCTGATGACTATACCATTAAAAAAAAAAAAAAAAGAGTCCTGGAAGCCAAATGTCTGGGGATGGATTTTAGCTGATTGCTTCCAAGGAAACCCTGGAGGAAATTATTAGGCCATGCTATGATAGTTTAATGTATTTATTTAGTACCTCTTCCTGTGGAAAGGGATGTATGTTGTTTTTAAAAAAATAGACATTTTTATTCTTGGAGGAAAATTACATCCTAAAACACATTTAATATGTTTACTTTTACTTATTTTTACTGCTTGGTGAAATAAATAGTGAAATTCACAGCAATGATCAAAAAACCCTTCTAGGTCATGCTTAGAAACTGCTAGAAATCTGATTCTGAAAAATCAGATTGAATACTATCAGACTGTCTTTTATTTAAATTATATACACATATTTGAAAAGCAATTCTTGTTTTAGAATTGTCATAGAGAAGTATTTTAAGATCCTAAGTCCTACCACTGTAAAGGAGCTATTTGAATTTTCCACGATTTTTATCTCCTGTCCTGATCCACATGAAACTGAAAGTATTAGTCGTTTAGTCCAGTCATGTTCGACTCTTTGCAATTCCATGGACTATAGCCCACCAGGCTCCTCTGTCCGTGGAATTCTCCAGGCAGGAATACTGGAGTGGGTTACCATTTCCTTCTCCAGGGGATCTTCCAACCCAGAGANTTTATCTCCTGTCCTGATCCACATGAAACTGAAAGTATTAGTCGTTTAGTCCAGTCATGTTCGACTCTTTGCAATTCCATGGACTATAGCCCACCAGGCTCCTCTGTCCGTGGAATTCTCCAGGCAGGAATACTGGAGTGGGTTACCATTTCCTTCTCCAGGGGATCTTCCAACCCAGAGATCAAACCCGAGTCCCCTGCATTGCAGGCGTATTTTTTACTGTCTAAGCCACCAGGGAAGTGTGATGCATCTGTATACTTCCACAGATGTGTGATGTGCTCGTAGTCTCTATAAAACTTGATGTTTAACTGGTTTAAACTAAACACCGTATTGTAAAATTGTTTCTACATTACTATAGTTTTTATAAGTACAATTTTAATGCATTCATAATTTCCACTAAATTGATGTCTGACTCAACAAATCCCTCTGTACTAATTTATTTATCATTTAAATAGGTAATTTAAAATCACCAGCAAATATATAATTTTTTCTACATTTAGGACTTGAAACAATGTTCTTAATGTGGAAAAGTTGTAAAACGCCATATGGCCACATAGGCACTAAAGTGATTCTTTTACTAAGCAGTGTATTTCAAGGCAGACACTAAGCTTTCCCGAGCGTGGGAGCACCAGAACATAAACCCAGTCTCAGATGTGCAACCACCAAAACCAATGAGTTTGCAGAATAACAGAGCACATGAAGATACCTTCCTATCTGTAACAATTGTTGACAAAGGAACCTTGCTTCAATTAAGCTCTGAAGATTGTTCTTCATCTTCATCAACAGTAGGGTTAATCATTTTAACACACCAAATCAGTGCTTTCTGACTATTTGACTGAATTGCTTTAGGGGGTCCTCTGCATAGAGCCCCAAACGCAAGAGCTGCTCATTGAAAATATGAACTCTGATGATGGAAGTTTGGAATCTGAAAATCCAGATTGGCCTTCAGTGCTTTCCTTGGTATAAATCTAAGAGAAAAGGCAGTGTTGGACCACGGATAGGGTGTTGTGTTGATAAGGGATGTCCAACATAAATCTTCATTTGACTCTGAAGAAAGCCCAGAGTATCAGGATGAAAATCAGGTTATTGTCAAAGAATCTGGGCTATGTCTTTCCTGGGAAAGAAAAATTATTTTTACTTTGGCAGCACATCTTCCGTTTGCACAGGCCTGAGCTTTTGCAGAGAGACCACAGGTCTTAAGCAGATGCCTGATGCAAGGTTGACTACACACTGCGAAACTGTCAGACCAGCGGAAATAAAAAAGGGTTTCCATATTCAACCTATGGGATTTGGGCCAGTCAGAGCGCATGGGTGGAAGACATGTGTCAACCCTGCTAGACAGCACAAAACTGCGATTAGGCTTGACGGGGTCTTCGTCGAATGCTCAGAAGGAGAAGATTTGGGGAATATTAACTGCTCTTATTACTGTCAGACGATTCATGGCTCTGAGTTGGCACGTCTCCTCCTGGAGCATGCTCGGAATGTGCTTTCATCGGAAATGTCAGGCTGTTTGGATGGAGCAGATGCTCGCGGATGAGTCGGTCGGTACTCGGAACGCAACCATAAATACCCGTGTTCTCTCTCTGACATTTTTGATAAATGGAATAACAATGTAATATTCTTTCTGGAAAAGCAGACCATAATATTATTTTTTTTTCAGACCACAATATTTAAGGAAAGAAAACACTGGGAGGGAAATAAGTGTTTCTCTCACATGGAATGGAGGGTGTTTCCCTCTTAGTCAATTCTGTCTTTCCGTTGATACCATGTAAAGGTGACCGTCTCAAGGTCTGTGATCTGGGATATGCACTTAAACAATATGAGAGGTGGTGAAAGGGCTGGGCTGCCTCTGGGATTGAATCTCCCCTCTGATCATTTACCTTGACAGTAAATCTCGTTTCTGAAACTGTCATTTTCTTTTTTTCCGTTTGTACTCATGGGGTTCCTGTAAAAAGCAAGTAAGAAAATTTATGCAAAACACTTAGCCCACTGCCTGGCACATCGTGTGAAATCCATGATGCTGACTGATTTGTAGCGGGGTACCCACTCCAGGGTTCTTGCCTGGAGGATCCCAGGGACGGGGGAGCCTGGTGGGCTGCTGTCTGTGAGGTCGCACAGAGTCGGACAGTCAACCCGACTAAAGTGATTTAGCAGCAGCCTGACTTAGTTTTCTAGAAAGCTGGCTAGGAAAGGTGATGTGTCTGGCTCATGAACTAAATGGAGCTTGCAGATTTGTTTAATCTGCTCCTAAATTTTGAAAAAAGAAATTGAGTGACATACTAAAGTTGAGAGATTTCACATGAAACCTTGTATGTTGCCTTTTCCCCAAACCTGCGAGTTGCTGCACCACCAGATTTCAGTCCCCCATGGCAGCCAGCTTCCCTTCCTTCCTTCTTTCCTTCCCCCTTCTCTCTCTCCTCTTTCCCTCCTTTCTTTCATTGCTCCCTCCCTTCCTCCATTGTACATGTGTGTGTATTTTAGTACTCATTATTCCATTGTCCAGTTATATCTTCCTTCTAAATTGGTCTCTATTTTACAAAGAGGCTAACCACAACAAGGAAAACTACAAATCTCAGCTCCAGAGCACTGTTTTCCATTTTGCAGGCTAGTTTCTCTTCCCCAATGAATTCTTTTTCAGTGTCTCAATGTTTTACATAAATCTTGGTTCCTATGATTTGAGCTTCAAATCAGTGATATAACCATACCCACTGTCCCAAACAAGTATTGAACTTCATGTGACTATTTCTCTGGAAAAGATCCTTTCCCTTTCACTTTAGCTAGGATCTACTAGTCTTTTGTTCAAAATGCTAAAGACATGAGAATTCAATTACAAATGTCATGCTTTACGTCACTGCTGTGCCCAAGGAAAATAATAATTTCCACTAGACACAAGGCTATAAGTGATAATTAATTTACTTTAGTAATATGTGTGTGAAACGTTTTAGGGGGTGATTGAACTGAGGAAAAAAGTCAAAACTGATGTAGAATGTAGTGAGTTTAAAAAAAAACAAAAAACAAGTTTGCAATGCTGTTACCATGTCCTGTGTTATCAGTCACTAAGGCTAGGCTAGGATGTAGTAATAGACAATCCCAAGTTCTAAGTCACTAAGCTTAAAACAGCCATGATTTGGTTTTTTGCTCATCTGCCCATTTGGATTTGGTGGAGCTTTGCTCCTGAACTGAAACTGACATAATCTCTGTCTAGATGCTTCCATGACCGCTTTTGTGGGTGGAGAGAGAGACAGTGTCCCACGCTGGCTGCTAAATGTCTCTACCCAGAAGCATTATGTATCTGCTCAGTTTTATCTGCTGAATAGAATTGTGTGGCTGTGTTTGAGTTCAAGGAGGGAGGGGAATGCAGTTTTTCCATGTTCCTGGAATGGGAGGGATTTGGTTTATTGTGAACATCCTTAGTAACTCTCTCTTTTTGAAACCTGAACATGCACAAGTTAATCCTCTTAATTGTCATTTTAGTATGAATAACTGTGTGTGGTATCATAATACATTTGTTAGGCTAAAGGACAAATTAATTTTTTAAAAAAAGATTTACTTCTTTAGCTGTGTTATGTGGGATCTTGTCGTGGTGCATGGGGTCTGGCCCACGGACTTTGTAGTTGCAGCTGCTGCTGCTAAGTCGCTTCAGTCATATCCGACTCTGTGCAACCCCATAGACGGCAGCCCACCAGGCTCCCCCGTAGTTGCAGCACTCAGGCTTAATTGCTCCGCAGCATGTGGGATCCTAGTTCCCAGACCAGGGATAGAACCCACATCCCCTGCATATTGCAAGGTGAATTTTTAACCACTGGACTGACCACCAGGGAAGTTCCTCAAACTTAATCTTAAATGCTGAGTATGTGAGTAAGGCTTTTGATTCTGGGGACTCATCCCCTCCATTTGTTGCCCATTTTGATTCCTTTACTTCTCTGAGAATGGTGCTTATTTATTTACACTTGGCTTCTGCATATCTTGTCTTTTTTAATGTAAATACGGAGTTTCTAGATAGCTGTCTACTTGTATGATTTAGCTTTCGAACTCTAAACCACTCTACATGTTTTGTTGCTGCTACTGCTGATAATAACAAAGTTGTATCTTCTCTGTTACTCATTTTACCAATCTGTGACACCTTTCACATTATTTTATGCCCAGTTAACAGGATAATTACTGATTATAATTGGCATGTATTTTTGTGTACTGTCCATTTTAATATGTTTAACACTTTTGTAATAATATAATTCTTGCTTTGTTTATATTAAAATTCAAAAGCCCCTGACATGGGTATTGTAGGTTGAACACATGGCAATATATTGTAGACTTTATCAAATTTGGGCTCAGTTAAGCATATCACTTCCATTTATGAATGTATATGGAAATTTGCAGTTTCCTTACCTGTCATTAAATTCTGGTCATGGCAAATCTTCTGCTACTTGGTTCCCCCAACCTAAATGCTCTCAGTTTTTCTACATATTATTTATTCTCCATCCTCAAAGGGTAAAAATGTTTATAGTTGTATAAATATTCTCCCCTAATAGCAGTGCAAACTCATAACATATTCATTACTTCATTTTAAATGTATTCCCCACTTTGCTATTTGTCAATGAGATTTATTTTCATCATCCTCAAATCTGTCCCCTCTAACCATCTCAAAGTAAGTCTTATTTGATCTTGTGATTTTAACAGATCTGTTAACACGTAAGCGTTTTCTTGTTTAGCTATAATTGACCTCTACTTAAAAACGCTGTTTGTGGATTTCTTTTGTGTGTCTTTAGATTCATTGTCCAAACCCTCTATTCTAAATAAACTAAGAATCTAATTCTTTTGTAATTCTCCAGAATACACTGACCTATTGTCACCCTTTGACATCTTGCATGAAAATCAAGTATCATTAACTTACATTGCAAAGTTGCACTTTTTACAGTTTTAAATATAAGCCTTCATTAGCATATTTCTAAGGTCTAAGAGAAATCAATCTATGATGTTAACACCACAAATAAGTAATAACCCTAATTAACCTATTTTAGCTGATGTGAAAATATCTTAATTAATAAAAATATATACTTGAAATTTGAGCTCCTATTATTGGTAATAAAAATAAGACATAGGATTTATTGAATTATACTTATTTGAAGGACGTTTTGGAAATGGTTTACAACAAAATCACTATGGATTTTATAGTACAATAAAAATAAAAGTCAATCAGCCCATTCTATAAATTATATTATTTCTGAAAATAACCTCAATGAATAAATTTCTATTTCTTTCATCAGAGTTCAGACAGATTCCAACCACTGATATTGGACAATAACTCTTTTATTTCTTTTATGTACTGAGGGGAGTAAATCAAATGTAAAACATAGCCACAGATAATTTTTGGAAAAGAAAACACATCTTGGCAAGAATCTAACCTGGAATTTTCTTATTAATAAATGGACAGTGTGTTTGGTGGGCTGGATTATGTTGTGCAGGCTTTCCCATGGACTAATGCCCAGCCTGAATATTCTTTTCCTGAATACATAAACAGATGTGCACAGATTCTTTTTTGCCATTTTATTTACTCAGAAGCTTTCAGAAGAAAGTTCCGCAAATTAAATATTGAATGCAGACAATTTATTTAGAATGCCAGATGTGTTCACTTGTTTTATTTTCACCTAGCTTTATAGCCCCTACTTCATACACCATGTTGATTTTGGTTTAGTAAACATACAGCTGTGTTTAAGGGTAAAGAATTAATAGCAACCCAAGTGATAGGAAATAGATGGCTATTAGGGATCATTTGTTAATCTGAAATCAGTCCTTCTATTGAATCCTTAGTAATATTTCTGTTTTCAATTTAGAGCTTTTTTTCTTTATGAGAATAGATTTTTTACCAAACCAGTTAATCTTTCACAGTGCTTTTACCATTTTGCCTGACACTGGATAGACAGAAGATTTAGAGCCATCAGATTGACAGACCTTTAAAAACATTTTAGAGTAACTAGTAGGTGATATTTGTTTGTTTGNTTTTTTCTTTATGAGAATAGATTTTTTACCAAACCAGTTAATCTTTCACAGTGCTTTTACCATTTTGCCTGACACTGGATAGACAGAAGATTTAGAGCCATCAGATTGACAGACCTTTAAAAACATTTTAGAGTAACTAGTAGGTGATATTTGTTTGTTTGTTTGTTTTGGCTGTGCTGAGGGGCTTGCAGGATTTTAGTTCTCTGACCATGGATTGAACCAGTGCCCTCGGCAGTTAGAGCATGGCATCCTAACCGCTGGACTGCCAGGGAATTCCCAATAGATAATACTTAAAATCATTTAAATGGTATTTTTATGTTAATTATTTTCTACCCCACCCCCATGTCCTCATTTCAAGTAGTAATTATTATGCTGATGTAATAGTTGGGATAAATACTGGGATACATTCTCCAAATAAAAAAAAACCCCGAGGCACATAATGTGAGCACAAAACAGACTTTTTGAAAGTGGCTTTATCCTGGCAAATTGAGAGCACATGGGATCTGTGTGGTTGGCCTTTTCAAATTATCCCCATTATTAGGAATGTCATTTCTGTGGTATCTTGGACCTTTTCCATCTTCAGAAGTACATGTCCTTAGCTTCCTTGAGTAAATCCCCCTTCCAATATTTGCCAATATGTTTGTATGTATGAGCCTTCTTTTCATTTAGTATCTCAGTGACTAGGTTTTCATCTTCACAAGGTACATTAAAAAGGTATTTTTTAATAAAGTGAAAGCTAAAGATTTTGGCTTAAAATCTGAGTAGTTTATAGAAAAGATTAAACTATAAGAGAGTCGTTTAAGTTTTGGATGTGGAGGACCACACAGCCTATGGTATTTACTAGTTCATGTCAGTTCCTTGTGTGTTTCAATACATTGAGACATCGTGGAACTAAAGTTTGGAAAAGTTGGTGGTTTGTGGGTTTGTATATTGGCAGCTGACTCTTTTTGCTCTCTTGGTGAAATGAAATATTTATAACTGCTTCTTTAGTGCACTCTGTTTCATGTTGAGTCCAACTTAGTTTCCAAAACTAAGTACAGTAAAAATGACGTAACTGTGTTTATCCACTTTTTAGTAGAAGAGTATTTATGAAGCAGCCGTTTTTTATAAAAAGTTCCTTTAAAAAAAATCTTGCCCCATTGAGCTTTAACTTTTGATCATAAATCCTAGTTTTGAGAAGTGGTCTCATCGTGAACTTAACCTTGTCTTGAACTAAACTACACATACACACGCATTCATTTCTCTGCTAAAATTTCATAGAAGGAAAAATAAACAGTCCATGGAGAATTCTAGCTCCAACAAATGTGTTCCTTTTCTGTTTTTAAAATGCAATCACATAGAAGGCATTAAAAGAGTCACAAAGCTATTAATAGCAAAGAAAATGTAAACATTTTCTTCTGTAGAAGAATAAAGTTTAAAATTAGTTCCTGAAAATGATTTAATTTTTTGAGCTTTTTCTAAATTCAACTCTTTGAATAAAAATTCAATGTGGGTAGAGAGATTGATGCTATGTAGTTATACAGTTGGCTTCACAGATGCCCTCTTCCAAGAAAGGTGGCTTTAGAACCCTGAAGGAGGCCTCTTGAGCCTTTAAGAACGAAGCTCAACAGCAAACTCTTCGATAATAGCAACAGAAACTAGAAGACAATAGAATAGTATTTGCAGGGTGCTGAAAGAAAATTGTCCATCTAAAACATCTATATTCAACTGAATGATGAATGAGAAAATAGACATTTTCAGACAGACAAAATCTGAGTTTTTTTTTTTTTTTTTTTTTACCACTAGTAAATCCTAATGAAAAACCTACTAAAAGCTGTTCTTCAGAACTCAAACTCAAAAACCTACTAAAAGCTGTCTTCAAAAAGCAAACTCATAGGAAAGAATGTGATACAAAAACCAACAGTAGGCAAGAAATTTGTGTTTGAATAAATCAACCCAGCACTGATGGTAATAAAACAGTGATGACTACTTGGTGTACGGTATAAGAAAAAATTGTATATATTCTGAATCACTTTGCTGTATAACTGAAATGTTATAAATAAACTATACTTCAATTAAAAAAAAAAAGAGTGAAGCTCAGTTTACATTATAGTGAAAGTTGTTGTAACCTTCTGTAGGAGTCAAATCCTGAGAAGACAATGTTGTAACATGTTACCAAAGCGTGGGTTTTACTGATGGCCATATCTGGGTATGCTCAGACTAGATATTAACAAAAGTTTTATTATTATCCTCATTGTTACAGTTGCTGGAGCATCGTAGCATAATTCTAAAAACTGTGGCTCTGGAGTCAAGGATTCAGGAGTTTAGAGATGAGCTCTGTACCTAATAGCTTGTATAGCTTTTGACAAGTCATAAGTGTTAATCATTCTCAGTTTTTTCCACCTTTAAAGTAGGGATAATAACACAAAGCCCAAACTCAAAAATTTGTGAGGTTTGAGATTATCTGTGAACAGTATGTCATACTCATAAGGTACTGTAATAATAAGCATTCATTAAGTGTCAGATATTATAACCTGGAGAAGGAAATGGCAACCCACTCTGGTATTCTTGCCTGGGAAATCCCATGGACAGAGGAAGGGGAGCCTGGTGGGCTATATCCATGGGGTCGAAAGAGTCTAAACCACCACCACCGTTATAACATAAATGATTACTTATGCTAATTATTATTTATGATCTCCTTCCTTCAATTTCCCCTTATATCTCTGACTATACCCTGGGTTTGAAAAGTGCAATACACATACCTACCAAGAGCTGCATGAATGCAATGCTTTGTTTGTTTTCTAATACAAGAGGATCTCATCAGGGGCATTGAATAACCTAAGGGGTTTGCTGCCCTGTGACACTTCATCAGTGCTCAGTGCTGGGGTTTATTCTTAATCCTCTAACCACTTACGTTGTTTCTCCCAAAATTGCCATTTAAAATCAGGGTGGAGAAATTGGAGTGGCCAGCTCCTTTTATGGGTTGATATGAAATGCGACTAAGGTTCCCCTCTGTTAAGAAAATATCTAAATTGCTTTCCCATGTCATTGTAATTGCTTTACTTCTTATGATCTTTCTGTGCTGTGATGTACTGTTGTGTCCAACCCTTTGCGATCTCATGGAGTATAGCCCACCAGGCTCCTCTGTTCATGGGAGTTCCCAGGAAATTGCTTTAGGTTACTGTATTCCATTTTCTCTCAGCACTTTGCAGATACTGTTCTGCTGTCTTCTGGTTATAATCAACTATCTGTTGATTTAATTAGGCTGTATTCTCAATGAAAGCCTGCACGCGCGCTAAGTCCCTTCAGTCGTGTCCGACTCTGCAACCCTAAGGACTTGTAGCCTGCCAGGCTCCTCTGTCCATGGGATTCTCTAGGCAAGAATACTGGAGTGGGTTGCCATTTCCTACTCCAAGGGATCTTCCTGACTCAGGGATTGAACCCAAATTGCTTGCGTCTCCTGGATTGGCAGGCAGATTCTTTAACACTGGCACCACCTCAGAAACTTTGAAATGTTTATTGAGGAATAGAAGGAAATATTTGGAGGTTTGGGCACTGAGACAGGCCTGTATGGGTGTGAAGGGGCAGTGTTTTTCATGAAAACACTTTAAAGGTGGAATGGAGTTATGTATACAGTTGCCCTTTAATAGCTCTTAAATGACATTTCTTATTCTCCAGCCAGGGATAGGCACGGCATTTGTATTTAGTGGGATTGTAGGGAGGGCACCTTCCAGAAGGGAGCCTTGGTTCTGTAAAAATTGAGGATGCTCAGAAATGCTTCTCAATAAAAAGAGTTGACTTTCTTAATAAGTCCCACCTGGTTACACAGGGGTGTGATCTCTGTTTATGGTTCACACGTATAGCAGTTTAAAAAGTGATTACTTGGGAAAATTTGTGGATTACAGAAGCAATCAACGCTGATATTAAGGAATGAAGGATGTTTTCGATAGTGATCGTTTTTTTCTCTTCTCCATCCTCAGTTCCATATTGTGATAAACCTTAGTATTGCAGCAGTTTCTTAAGCAGCATCCTTGACCAGTCTTTTCATTCAACACCACGCTCTTGGATTAATTTTCCTAAACCACAACTTGGCTCATGTCCCTTCCTGGCTCTTCCGTCCTGTGATGGAGTGCACGTGGTCTGNCCTTAGTATTGCAGCAGTTTCTTAAGCAGCATCCTTGACCAGTCTTTTCATTCAACACCACGCTCTTGGATTAATTTTCCTAAACCACAACTTGGCTCATGTCCCTTCCTGGCTCTTCCGTCCTGTGATGGAGTGCACGTGGTCTGCGTTCCTCAGCTCGGCATCCCAGGACCCACTTTAGTCTGGCGCTCATCTGCCTTCTCAGATGACTTTTTCCCCGTTCGCCTCTCTGCTCTACCCAGCATGAACATCTGAGCCCACGTCTGCTTTCCCCACATTGCATCTTTGTGCTTTTTCTCTCTCCTCCCCAAAACAGCATCCTGTTCTTCATTTTTTAGATCCTATTTATCCTTCTTACTCTGGCTCTTAACACGTTTCTACCAAAAGTATTCCCGCCCCCCCCCCGATATGCTGAATATAAATACATGACAATTATACCTGAGCTATGCACAACTGCCTGCAACATGGGAGACCTGGGTTCGATCCCTGGCTTGGGAAGATCCCTGGCTTGGGAAGATCCCCTGGAGAAGGGAACAGCTACCCAATCCAGTATTTTGGCCCGGAGAATTCCATGGACAGAGGAGCCTGGCAGGCTATAGTCCATGGGATCACAGAGTCAGAAACAACTGAACAACTTTCACTTGTACACATTTAATGAATTTTTGTATTGAAACATTTAAGATTATATTAAGTAAAGATATTTGCAAAATCTGGAATATATACATTACATGTATATGAGTATGTCTTTGTATGTACACATAAATATGTGTATACACACCCACACATCATGGTACAATGTCAGTTTACCTTAAAATCCTATATCTGTCTTTTAGAGGGTAGGATGTATATCTGAATTCATTTATGTCCAAAATATAACAATTGATTTTACAATATAAATATTTGATAGTGTAAAGGATAATTGGAGTCTTTGATCATGGCTCAGCTGGTAAAGAATCCGCCTACACTGTGGGAGAACTGAGTTTGACCCTTGGGTTGGGAAGATCCCCTGGAGAAGGGAAAGGCTACCCACTCCGGTATTCTGGCTAATCCATGGAGAATTCCATGGCCTGTATAGTTCATGGGGTGGCAAAGAGTTGGACATGACTGAGTGACTTTCACTTTTCACTTGATCACTTGAGACAGTTCTTGTGACTGAAGGTATCTAAAATAATGTTCAATAATTCTTTGCAAACTGTTGATCCTGATGAACTAAATAAGGCTTTTGGCTTAAGCTTTCTTAGTAAGTTGGGGCTTTCTAGGTGACTCAGTGGTAAAGAATCCACTTGGCAAGCAGGAGAGGCAGGCTTGATCCCTGGGTTGGGAAGATCCCTTGGAGAAGGAAATGGCAACTCACTCCAATATTCTTGCCTGGGAAATCCCATGAACAGAGGATCATGGTGGGTTACAGTTCTTGGGGGTCACAAAGAGTCGGACATGACTTAGCAATTAAACAACAACATTCTTAATAAGTTATAACACACAGAGAAAAGTGCCTAAGTCCTAAGTTTATAGTATAGTGAGTTATCCGAACTCCCATTATTATAATCACTATTCAGATCAAGAAACAACTTTCCCAGCACCTCATAAGTCTTCTTTCTACCGTTTCCTGATCATGAGTCCTGAGTTCTGCCCCCAAAGTAACCATTATCTTCATCAGAAATTTGTTTTGTCCAGTTTTGAATTTTAAAAAAAGAAACCATACAATATGTATCATTTTATTTCTGCCTTGTTTGCTGAGTGTTCAGTTCAGTTCAGTTCAGTCGCTCAGTCGCGTCCGACTCTTTGCAACCCCATGAATCGCAGCACACCAGGCCTCCCTTGTCCATCACCATGCTGAGTGTTGCTCATGAGTTTTATTGCTGTTGTTGCTTAAAGCAATGCCTATTTATTTTTTCTGTCTTCCGTATTCTATTGTATAAATGCAATTATTTTTGTTCTAATATTGATAAGTATGTTGTCATTTTTGGTATATTATAAATAGTGTTTTCACAGGTATTCTTGCTCACATCATTGGTGATTTACGTACCTATTTTTCTTGGTATATCCCTAAATTTGGCATTTTTAGATGAAGGGATAGTCATATGTTCAGTTTAGGTAGAAACTGGCACAGTTTTCCCTAATGGCTATATGAATTTTTACCCTCAGTAGTACAATGAGGCTTTTCTTGTTTTACATACTCTCTAACGTTTGTTGTTGTGATTTTTTTTCTTTCAATTTTAGCCATTTGGGTAGGTAGGCAGTGATTATCTCATTGAATTTAATTTATACTTTCCCGATGAATGAAATTGGGAAATTTTTCATATGTTTATTGGCTATTTGAATATCTTATTTAGTCAAAGTACTTAAAATTTTCAAGTTTTTTTGGTCAATTTCTATATGTCTTCTGATTTTTAGAAATTCCAGATGTAGTCTAAATATAAACCTTTGCTGATTGAATACTTTACAAATATACTTTCCTATTTTGTAAGTTGCCTCTTGAATCCTTTAATATTATCTTTTTTTAAAAAAATATACTTTATTTTTAGAGCACTTTTAGATTCACAGCAAAACTGAGGGTAAGGTACAGAGGTTGCACATATACTTTCTGCCCTCACATTAGCACAGCTTCCTCTGCTATCAAAATCTTGTCTAAAAGTAGTACATTTATTAGAACTGATGAGCCAACACTGACACATCATTATCACCCAAAGTTTGTACTTTACATTAGGATTCATTCTTGGTGTTGTACATTCTGTGTTTTGACAAATGTATAATGACATGTATCCACCTTAATGGTGTCTTTTAGTCAAAATAATTCTCAAATTTTAATGTGGTTCACTTCATGGATTTTTTTCCTTGTGGTGAGAACTTCTTGCATCTTGCTTAAGACATCCTCACATATTATAAGTTCATGGATATGCTTTTCTATGTTATCTTTCGAAGCTTCCTATTTTAGCCTTTCACATTTCGATCTACAATTCACCTGGAATTGAATCACTGTGTATGGTATCAGGAAGCATAAGATTTTTTATTTTTTTCATATGGATAGTTGATCGATACAGCTGTACTTATTGAAAAGACTATCATTTGTGTAATGATACATTTGTTATGAATCAAGTAGCAAACAAATATAGGTTTATTTCAGGAATCCATATCCTAGTCTACTGAGCCATTTGTTTATCTTTTCACCACTGCCACATTCTTAATTATGTAGCTTTATAGTAACTCTTGATATGCAGTAATGTATGTCGTTCAAAGTTGTTCTTTTTCAAGATACTCTTAGGTGTTTTTTTGCAATGTGAAAGTGAAAGTAGCTCAGTCATGTCCGACTCTGCGACCCTATGGTCTATGCAGTCCATGGAATTCTCTAGGCCAGAAAGTGAAGTGGGTAGCCTTTCTCTTTTCCAGGGGGATCTTCCTAAGCCAGGGATCAAACCCAGGTCTTCCACATTGTAGGTGGATTCTTTACCAGCTGAGCCACAAGGGAAGCCCTTACATCTTTTGCAATGTAATTCTTTATAAATTTCGGAATTTCCACACACAAAAAAAAAATAGCTGAAATTTTGTTTGGAATTGAGTTGAAACTTTGAATCAACTTAGGACTGACATTTTTACAATATTGAGTTTTCTAATATACAAGCATGGTTTAGCTTTCCATATTTGATGCCTTCTTTCATTTTGTCTCAGTAATTCTCTGAAGAAAGCATTTAAATATTTCATTAATTATATTCCAAAATAAATGATGTATTTTTTAATATTAAAAATGTTATCTTGAAAAAATGTTCCTTTGCTTGTTAGTGTCGAAAAATATTATTGATTTTTAATATTAACTTTTTATACAGTGATCTTGCTTCTAATAGTTTGTCTGTTATTCTATGTATTTGAGTGTGTAACCTTCTTTTCTAATCTTCATGCATTTTGTTTCTTTTTTCCTTATTTGATTTCAGTGGACAGGACTTCACTTATAATGTTGAATAAGAGCACTGATATTTCTTTTTGTGATATGAGGGGGAAATCTTTCAGTATTTTACCAGTATGTACTGAAGTTTCTTGTAGATTTTTTGGGTAGATATCATCCATCAGCTGCTGCTGCTAAGTCGCTCAGTCGTGTCCGACTCTTTGCGACCCCATGGACGGCAGCCCAACAGGCTCCTCTGTCCCTGGGAGTCTCCAGGCAAGAATACTGGAGTGGGTTGCCACCTCCTTCTCCAATGCGTGAAAGTGAAAAGTGAAAGTGAAGTCGCTCAGTCGTGTTCGATCCCCAGCGACCCCATGGGCTGAAGCCCACCAGCATCCTCCATCCATGGGATTCTCCAGGCGAGAGTACTGGAGTGGGGTGCCATTGCCTTCTCCCAACCATCAGTTAAGTGCTCTTCAGCTAAGTACCCTTTAATGTCATCAATTTTAAGATTATTTTAAAATCATAAATGGATATTGAATTTTATCAAGCCCTTTTCTGTATCTGAGATGATTATTGTTATTCAGTTCTACCCCAGTCCCACTATAGTAAGAGTACATGATTTCAATCATTTGAAGTTTGTTGAAACTATGGCCTGGAATGTCATCAATTGTAATAAAATTGCTTATGCACTATAAAACAACGTCCTGCAATTTTGAAGTGAGTGTTTTACCTATTGCTATTAAGTTTGTGAAATATATTGTTCAAAGTTTCTAAGTCTTAATTTTCTATCTGCTGTGTCCCTTGGTTATTAAGAACAATAAGTTGAAATCACCTAATAAGACTGTGAATTTATCTATGTCTACTCGGAGCACTAGAAATGTTTACTTCACATGTTCTGAAGGTGTTATTGAGTGCATATAAATTTAGAATTACAGTTCGTTCCTAATAAATCAATCCTTTTTTAATTGTAACATGTTCTTTATCTCCAGTAATATTTTCTTAAAATTTTCTTTCATATTAGTAGGGTTATAGCAGCTTTCTTTTGGCTTGTATTTAGTTTGTGCACCTTTTTTACTCTAAAAAATTCAGTTTTCTTATATAAAATTGTTTCTTATAATGTGTATATACTTGTTTTATTTTTTAACTTCATGCAAACAATCTTTGTCTAGTAATTGGAGTATTTACATTAGTATAATTAGTGGTACTCTATTTGTGTTCTACTTGTGTATCCTTTAATTTTTTCTCTTTTGCCTATACTTGAATTAATAAATTATTTTAATATTCTCTTTTCCATTAATCAACATGCAGTGCATCCTTGAAGTAGCAAAATGAAAGCATATTACTGCTCAGCCAGTACAGTGACCTAACAGCACTGTTAACTGTATTAGTCTCCCTCTATCTTTATATTCCTTTCCTTTCCTTGTGGCTCAACTGGTAAAGAATCTCTGATAGCTCAGTTGGTGAAGAATCCACCTGCAATGCAGGAAACCCTGGTTCGATTCCCGGGTCGGGAAGCTCCCCTGGAGAAGGGAAAGGCTACCCCCTCCAGTATTCTTTCTGACTTAGAGAATTCTAGGGACTGTACAATCCATGGGATAGCAAAGAGCTGGACATGACTTTCATTTCACTTTCATCTTTCATATTATTATTGTCAGATATTATAATCTTGTAATCATTTGGATTTGTTTAACCTCATATTCATTCTGATACTTATTTTTTATATCATTGTACATTCATCTAGTTTCATTTTCTGTCATCCTGAAGAATTTTTTTTTAGTGTCATCTTTAGTGTGGATCTGTTGGTGACAAATTCTCTGGTTTTTGTTTCTCTGAAAACATGTTTTCTTGCCTTTATTTTCAAAGGATAGTTTTGGCAAGTGTAGAATTCTAGGTTGGCAGTTTTGTTTTCTTCTAATCCTTTGAGGTTATTTCTCTACCATTCTTTGGCTTTCATTCCTTCAATTAAAAATGTCTACTGTCATCTTATTCTTGCTCCTTTGTAGGGGATGGATATTTTTCTCCGTGTAATATTAGGCCCTGAGACTTCAAATCGTCACAGGTGGGATTCCCACGCTGGCTCCTGGCAATTAGGTGTTTTCCCTGTTTTATTATGGGGCTTCCCTGACTATTTTATTATGATTATAAGTCGTTTTACAATGAAATGTCTAGGGTATGTGTATCTGTGTGTCTCTCCAAATGTATTTTGTATTTATTGTACTAGTGGTTTGCAGTGATTCTTGAAATCGTGGCTTGATATAGCTTTCTTCAGTTTTGGAAAAATCCTCAGCCATCATTTCTTCAAACATTGCTTTTTCCCTATTCTCTCTTTCCTCTCTTTTTGGGACTCCAATTATATATAGATTTGACTTTTTCCCTATAACACCACATCTCATATTCTTTTTTCAATGTTTTATTCTTTTCTTCTGTTTACTCTAGCTATTTTATCTGGACTTATCTTCTGATTTACTAATTCTGTCTCCTGCTATTAAACATACATGCAGAATTATGAAAATTTAGTTACTGCTATTATCAGTTCTAAAATTTCTTTCATAGTTTCCAGGTTTCCATTAATATCAACAACATTTCCATCATATTTCTAAGGCATATTTGCCACAGTTATGTTGATGTCCATATCACATAATTCCAATATGAGGATCTCCCATCAGTCTGCTTTTTTTTTTTTTTTGTAACTTTAGGTTATGGAATATTACCTCTGTATGCTGCTGTTGTTGCTAAGTCGCTTCAGTTGTGTCTGACTCTGTGTGACACCATAGACAGCAGTCCACCAGGCTCCTTCGTCCCTGGGATTCTCCAGGCAAGAACACTGGAATGGGTTGCCATTTCCTTCTCCAATGCATGAAAGTGAAAAGTGAAAGTGAAGTCGCTCAGTCGTGCCGGACTCTTAGCGACCCCATGGACTGCAGCCTACCAGGCTCCTCTGTCCATGGGATTTTCCAGGCAAGAGTACTGGAGTAGGGTGCCACTGCCTTCTCTCTGTATACCTAGCTGTTTATGATTGAATTCTGGATGTGGTGCATGAAAAATTGTAATTTGAGGTTCTGGGTCATGAGATCTTCCTTCATTGCAGAGTTACTGTTGCCCTTGACACACAGGCTGGTGAGGGTCATGTCACCTTAATCCAGTTATGGATTGAGCAGATTTGAAGATGTCTCCATCTTTATGAGTAATGGAATCATAACACGTAAGATTTACCTTTATGATTTTGAAATGGTTGGGCTTGGACTCCAATTTTACCCCTTTAGCCCATGAGACCTGTAGAACCTGTGTTCTACTTCTTAGCTGCAGCTTCTCATCTATATTGTTATTTAGCTTCTAAGGAGTGTTTTGTAGTTGGTAAATGCCTCAAAAGGGCAGTATGTGTTGATTTGAACTCCCGTGTTGTCTGAGACATTAGCCCTTCAGTTCCTTACTACTTGGAAAATTCCCAGTGCCTTAAACATATTTTGGCCCTTATTTTCTAGTTATTCTTGGTGGGAAAGTTGCTCAGCAACTAGATAAATTTTTTATTTCTAGAAGAAGAATCAGTAAGAAAGCTTTAAGATAAATATCCAACAACTACTGTTTAATTAAAACATGAGTGGTTTAAAAGAACGAATGTGCTGTTAATTTTGATTCATGTTAGCATTTTAAATGTTGGTAATTTTCATAGGAGGATCTTAAAATTAATTTTGTAGAATGTCAGTGTGCACTTTTAGAGAAATGTAAATATTTATTTGAATTCTAACTTGAAAAAAATTGGGTAAACATTATATACTGTCAAGAGGGTGCCAATTGTTGGTTCTTATAGACTAGTTTTAAAAGGTGATCAAAAGTAGCATTTCTCGTCAGGAAGTTAATGAATGCTTCACATTTCAAGTATCTTGCTAATAGCCATTATTTTCTAAATTAGTTTAATTCCAGTATCCATATAAATGTCATTTCCATTTGTATTATTAAAGAAATTTTAACAAATAGAGCTTATTTGAGGGTTTGCTAATTATTGTCAAAGGAAGCCAATGTGATTTACCTGCCGATATGATTTACTTCAATAATGAATATGTTAAACATATACAGTATTCTATTCATGTGGAATAGAAAGTGTGAACAGTAGAGGGTGCAATTGCACCTTTAGTGCTACATTTTAGCCCTTAGAAACTAGCATTTAATAACAGAAAAATTTGAAGAATTTACTGTTTGCTGAAGGTGCACTATTTATGGAATTGTGTTTAAAATGAAATAAGTCATGTAAAGAAGAAGTATAAATTTCAAAACTGTGTAATGTTTTCTTTGACCTTGCACTTTTAGAAAGCGACAAATTTAAATCTCAATTAGAAACCATTTCCTAAAAAATATTGTGTTTATCTGAATAAATAATATTTTTACATATAAAAGGTAAGGCATGCATATCTCAATAAGATGTTTCTCTTTTATAGAGCTTAATTACTGTTAATCAAAAATATTTTTTCCTTTTGGGAAATAACTGCTTCCAAAAGGATTATGTATATGGGTAACTGCAATACTATGAGACTTCGATTTTTTAGAAAAAAATATAAAGAAGACCAGCTAGAAATAAATGATGCCATGTCAAGAGAGTTCTTACATTCAGTGTTAATAACATTCAGTTTTTGTTGAAGATCAAGAAGTTTCAGACAGTTGCAAATCAGAAACTTCAATTTCTCTCCTGAAGCAGCCTTATCCTATTGTAGTGTAAAGCTTCATTTACATAGATTAGTGGAGGATATGTGTGCAAAGCTTTGATTTTTTATCTCCAAGTTTGACTCTCTTCCATAAGTAGGGGTCTCCTTTTATTTTTTTCATAGGAAAAGTTTGGCTTAGGTTTTTCTAAGTTTGACAGAAATTAGCTTTATCACAAAACCTATATACCTGTGCAGTAAATTTGTATAATGTAGGAAACCTTCTTGCAGATTTTTTGAAGTTATAGGAAACATATACCAGAGAAATATTCCCCTTTTTTTTGCATTAACAAACTTTACACCCCTGGCTTTTGGCTTAATTGGACAGTAACTTAACATTTAGCTTTCTGCTAACACCTAAAGGTTAGCATTGAAGGATTTATTAGTTAACTGGCATTAAGCTTATGCTTTTGTTTGAGGGGCCCCTCCTGATATTCTATAGAAAGAGCAAAAGAAAGAATTAGAGAGGAGAGGAAGAGAAGCGTATCACTTTAAGAATGAAATTATTGAATTTAATGTATTATTGGAGATAAATTTGCTTTCTGAACTTCATTTCAATCTGAACTTCCAGAGCCATTGTAGATGAGGTGATCAGACAGAGCACAGTCTTAATACTCACTGCCATAGGGTACTTATAATTGGAAGCATCTGCCCTCAAAATAATATGAAACACATTTTCTAAAAGATGTAGGTATTAAGAAGGACTACTAAAAACAGGCCAAATACAAAGAAAGCAGCTGGCTTTTTGAAAGAGTAGCTAGAACTTGTGAACGAAAGAAGAGAATTTGGGGGGAAGCAGAAAAACCGCAGAGTTGATGATGCTAGGGATGCTGCCAGTGTGATATAAAAGATCACTGAACCTTGAACACAATATATTATAAGTTTCAAGTAAGACAGACTCTGAGATGATAGCAATTTAAAGGTGCATTAGAGAGTTGATTGTCAAGTGTAATTTGAAAAGGTGGTTGGGTATCAAAAAATAGCATTTCCTAGAAATATTTCAGGATGGCAGGTAGAAAGCACAGTTATCATGAGTCTTAATCAGGCAAATATGTGGTTCAAAGAGTGATGTTTCTGTTTTTATTTTTTCTGCAGAAAGCAAGCACATATTTAAACTGAGCCTCTGATCAATCTGATTTATTCTACACAGAAAGAATATGCAGGACTAACGTGTCCATTTTCTGAAAAATTAATGTATCAAGTTTTACATGTTGCCTTTTGGTACCATGTTATAGAGACATCCATTACCTAAATTTCTAATTTATATACAAATTTCTAAATTTATATACACAGACATACCATATATCCCATACACATCTATATACAGCTTTGTACGCATACACACACATACACACACACATACACATACATACACACATATTCCAGGGTAATTTTGGTCACAATATTTTAGTTTCAAAGTTTTCACCGAAGTGAATTTTTTTGAGTGGTTAGACCCACATTTGAACTTCCTAGGGGCAAGAGATATCACAAATATTTTCATGAAGGACATAGAAAATCAGTGCTATTTAGAACTCAGACAATCACATGACTTGCAGATTTCCTGATTGAGACCTGGTAATTTAGGGTAGCTGCCCCTCATGGGTAATTGTAGTGAAGTTTCTGAGGTTTAGGATACATATATTTCTGAGTGACACACTAGTGAGAGGTGCAAACTCTGAAACCCATATTACATTGCATCGAAGGTCACTTTGTTCAGTGTGTTGGTTGGATCTCTTGGTGGAGAAAGGGAGATTTCTTCTGTTTATTGATGGTGGTGTACTGTAAATACTAAAAAAATATTTCTTGAATTCATTTAGTCCTACCTTTGTTCATTCAATGCGGTTAGCAAATATGTAGGAAGGGCCTGCTTGTTCTAGGTGTTGGTAAACAAAATAGAGTTCCCTGCTTTCTTGCAGTTTACAGTCTAATGGATCAGATAACTATTAGCAAGTACCCTTGCAAATAATATATAATTATAAATCATGAAAGTGCTATTTTAAGGGAAAATATCACAGAGATGATTGAGAAAGATTATCAGAAGTGGTATATGAGAAAAGAGCTAAAGAATGAGATCACTGAATTACTGACTCAAGAGGTGAGAAAGGTGGTGACTGAGAAGCAATGGGATTAATATTTTAGGATGGTGAAGGAGGTTAGGAGAAGGATTTTCCAGGCAGAAAAGGAATGACAAGTGGGAAAGTTCTCAAATGTTAAGCTGAAATTGCTTGGCGCCTGGAGATTTATGAGAAGCAAAATATAACACATATGTCAGTTCAGTTCAGTTGCTCAGTCATCTCCGACACTGCAACCCCATGGCCTGAAGCATGCCAGGCTTCCCTGTCCTTCACTGATTCTTGGAGCTTGTTCAAACTCATGTCCATCGAGTTGGTGATGCCATCCAACCATCTCATCCTCTGTCGTCCCCTTCTCTTCCTGCCTTCAATCTTCCCTAGCGTCAGGGTTCTTTTCCAGTGAGTCAGTTCTTTGCATCAGGTGGCGGAAGTATTGGAGCTTTAGCTTCAGCATCAGTCCTTCCAATGAGTATTCAGGACTGATTTCCTTTAGGATGGACTGGTTTAATCTCCTTGCGGTCCAAGGGACTCTCAAGAGTCTTCTCCAACACCACAGTTCAAAAGCATCAATTCTTGGGCACTCAGCTTTTTTTACATTCTGTCTAACTCTCACATGCATATATGACTACTGGAAAAACCGTAGCTTTGACTAGATGGACATTTGTTGGCAAAGTAATGTCTCTGCTTTTTAATTATACTGTCTAGGTTTGTCATAGCTTTTCTTCCAAGGAGCAAGCATCTTTTAATAATATGTACATAATTAATTATTATTCAGTTACACTCCTGATTGCAGTCCTATTATCATTTTCCCAACCTGAGCAATAGTCCTACGACCCAGCCTAATTTATCGAAAGGAAATGTGATTATGGGTCAAATGGCAATCTTAGTCCTTCATGTACACGCCCCATTTGTCCTGTGTTCACGGTTTTCTGTCATGTCATTGGCTGTGGTCACAGACTGGGTAAAATGTGGTTTTAAAGGGGAGATACTGGCAGTTGGCAGTACTGTTATTGGGACCAGACAGAACTATTCATTCTTGTCGCTGATACTGCTATGTAGGTACATTCCAATAAGGAATTCCACAAATGGGGAAGGTGCTTGTTCGTCAGTCGTGCCTGACTCTTTGCGACCTCATGGATTGTAGCCTACCGGGATCCTCTGTCCCCGGGATTCTTCAGGCAAGGATACTGGAGTGGGTTGCCATTTCCTTCTCCAGGGGATCTTCCCAACCCAGGGATCAAACCCAAGTCTCCTGCACTGCAGGCAGATTCTTTACCAACTGAGCTACAAGGGAAGCCCATGTAAATTATCTAATGTACTTTTAAACACTAAATATAGTCAACACTTAAAGTATTATAACAGAGAAGGTCTGGGTGTTTAAACCAACTTTATGTATTTATATTTATTTTGGAGATTAATAGAACATATGGAAATAGTAAAAGTTCTGAGAAATAATGTAGACAGAAATTTGTTTTATTGAACTCTTTCAGGGTCTCCAAAACAAAACCTTTTTGGCCTTGGAACCCTTTTTTGTTATGCTTATCACTATTTTAAGGAACTAGTATTCTTTAGTTCCCGTTTTGAAGGAATACTGGGCTCTAGTATATGCTCTAATGGTTGAGGGCTTTCAGAATTATTGGCTTGCTAGCAAAGCTGTCCATTGACCCCTGAGTTTAGCTTTGGTACCAGCTGTTACTGTATTATTTTTCTTGGTTATTTGTGTTTTCTTCATCACTTATTCCAATTTCTCACAATTAACTGTTCCCTGATTCCAGAATATGAAAATTATGCAATGTGTTAATACTTTGCTTTATAGATGTATTGGTGATTAAAACACATATACTTAGAATGTTAAAGTATGAAATCTTTTTTTTAAAGAAAAATGTAATGCAAATTTCACATGCTGTGTATTTCAGTGCATTTTAAAATAACATCTTTACTGTCTTTTTTTCTTTGCAAAATTTTTGTACAGTACTCCAGTGTGTGGGTGCGTACCAAGTCACTTCAGTTGTGTCTGACTCTTTGTAACCCTATGGACTGTAGCCTCCCAGGGTCCATGGGATTCTCCAGGCAAGAATACTGGAGTGGGTTGCCATGCCCTCCTCCAGGGGATCTTCCTGACCCAGGGATCAAACCCGTGTCTCTTATGTCTCCTGCATTGGCAAGCAGGTTATTTACCACTAGGGCCACCAGGGAAGCCCAGAGTACTCCCAGTAGAACATATTGCATGAATAGAAGAATCACATTTGGGCATATTCTAAAGTTGAATGGTCAAAATGTCATTGAATGACATTGAAATCGTCAAACAGTCTCGGACCACTTATGTAATTTGAGGGACTCAAATTATTTGAATTCTGAGAGTTCATAGTTTAGGCATTACCTTTTAACTTAAAAAATAACGTATTTTATTAATTTATTTTGGGGTGTGCTGGGTCTTCCTCGCTGTGTGTGGGCCTTCCCTAGTTGCAGCTGGCAGGAGCTACTCCTCCTTGTAGTGAGGGGGTGAGTGGGCTTTCCTTTGTGGTGTCTTCTCTTGTGGAGCACAGGCTCCAGGACTTGCGCATTTCAGTAGTTGTCGCACTGGGGCTCAGTTCTTGGGATGTGCGTGCTCTAGAGCGCAGGCGCAATAGCTGTGGCACGTGGCCTTAGTTGCCCTTTGGCACGTGGGCTCTTCTTGAACCAGGGATCAAGCTTGTCTCCCCTGCATTGGCACTCAGATTCTTAACCAGGGGACCACCAGGGAAGTCCTTGGTGTTACCTTTTAATTTCTATGAGTTGGAGACAAATTTTCTCTTTCTTCGTGATGATGTGTTTCATTTTGTGCACTTTTAAAACCTGGTAATACAAAGACACTTGAGCTGTGTATCTGGAAAGAGAAAAAAGAGAGATGGTTTATTGTATTTCCATATGTGGCTTTGTCAAATAAGATAGGTGCAAAAAAATACATCCACCTGATGTGATTTTACTTTGACATAAGTGAGAGGTGATTAGGAAGAGTGTAGTGGTGTGGTTTAATTTTCATACTTGTGAGGCATGTGAACACACACACACACACACACACATACACACACACACACACAGTCCTTCATGTAACATGGATGCCCAAGTAGCAACAAAAGCTCTATATGGTTTGAATATACAGAGAGGCAACAGTAGAAGTAATTAGACATTTAAAGGCATTTTAATATGTTTTGTTCTCTGCAACAAATTAAAGTGTTCTTAATTGACTTTGATGATTATTAATTACTAAGAGATAAGAGGATTTTTATGTGAACTGAATCAGGCTTCTATGTACAGTATAAATAAAATGTCACAAGAATGCATAATATAACTTTCAGAACAGTATGCAGAGAATTAGGAGATTTGGGTTTTAAACTCTGCCTCATTTAACTTTCTTGCCCTTTAATTTTCCTGAAATTTGAAATTAGGATATTGAAATACATAGTCTCTCTGGTATATTTTCACTCAAAATTCTGAGATATCTATTATTCATAAAGAAGAAGACTTTTCCTTCTTCTTTTAGAAGGTGAGGAGGGGTGGGGTATCAAACCATGGCAGATATTGTCATCAGTCCTTTGGTTTTTTGTATTTTGGGAGTGCCCATGAGAGGGGCATAAAGTAACTAAATTAAATAATGGGCCATGTGGAAATGCTGTTAGGATAGGCGACTTAGAGTTCTGTGATTGCTCAGAGCTCTTTGTTGGTCCTGATAGAGTGTTGGACCAGTGGGCACTGCAAAGTGGAAACAAGCAATTTTCATCAAGTTCTCTATGTTCCTAACAGCAGTAATTACTTTTAATGTTCTATAAATAAGTGTTTTGAAGATTACCATGTAATTTTTCTACTTAAAATTGGTATTTAATATAGATGCTTTTCTAAGGAAGATGGATGATTAGAATTTTGACTCTCTTTTATTCTATGGAACTTAGATGAATTTTTCATGATAACCCCTTAAATTTGATCTTTGAGTAAAAACATTCTTACATATTGCAGTAACTTGAGACAGACTTTGATTTTTCTGTCTAATACCAACCAGAGTATAGAGGTTCCTATTTTATATTTATGTGGGGCATTAAAACCATATGATACTTATTTACTACATATAGGTGTTTGCACATTTGCCTGTTTAACTCTAAGCAACTAATATTTAAAGTATTCTTACCTACCAGGTTAAATATCTGCGCTTTGAAAAGTGAATTAAAAAAAATATAGCCTGAACAAATTAGAAATTATTGAATGTTTCCTAGAAATACTCTTGTTTTTCAGTTGATAAGTCATGTTTGACTCTTTGCAAATTTGGAAAACTCAGCAGTGGCCACAGGACTGGAAAAGGTCAGTTTTCATTCCAATCCCTAAGAAAGGCAATGCCAAAAAATGCTCAAACTACTGCACAATTGCATTCATCTCACCTGCTAGTAAAGTAATACTCAAAATTCTCCAAGTCAGGTTTCAACAATACGTGAACCATGAACTTCCAGATATTAAGCTGATTTTAGAAAAGGCAGAGGAACCAGAGATCAAATTGCCAACATCCACTGGATCATTGAAAAAGCAAGAGAGTTCCAGAAAAAAACATCTATTTCTGTTTTATTGATTATGCCAAAGCCTTTGATTCTGTGGATCACAGTAAACTGTGGAAAATTCTAAAAGAGATGAAAATACTAGACCACCTGACCTGCCTCTTGAGAAATCTTTATGCAGGTCAGGAAGCAAGAGTTAGAACTGGACATGGAACAACAGACTGGTTCCAAATAGGAAAAGGAGTATGCCAATCCTGTGTACTGTCACCCTGCTTATTTAACTTTTATGCAGAGTACATCCTGAGAAATGCTGGGCTGGAAGAAGCACAAACTGGGATCAAGATTTCTAGGAGAAATATCAATAACCTCAGATATGCAGATGACACCACCCTTATGGCAGAAAGTGAAGAAGAACNAGACCACCTGACCTGCCTCTTGAGAAATCTTTATGCAGGTCAGGAAGCAAGAGTTAGAACTGGACATGGAACAACAGACTGGTTCCAAATAGGAAAAGGAGTATGCCAATCCTGTGTACTGTCACCCTGCTTATTTAACTTTTATGCAGAGTACATCCTGAGAAATGCTGGGCTGGAAGAAGCACAAACTGGGATCAAGATTTCTAGGAGAAATATCAATAACCTCAGATATGCAGATGACACCACCCTTATGGCAGAAAGTGAAGAAGAACTAAAGAGCCTCTTGATGAAAATGAAAGAGGAGAGTGAAAAAGTTGGCTTAACAAAGATCATGACATCCGGTCCCATCACTTCATGGCAAATAGATGGGGAAACAATGGAGACAGTGACAGACTTTATATTTTTGGGCTCCAAAATCACTGCAGATGGTGACTGCAGCCATGATATTAAAAGACACTCGCTCCTTGGAAGAAAAGTTATGACCAACCTAGACAGCATATTAAAAGCAGAGACATTACTTTGCCAACAAAGGTCCATCTAGTCAAGGCTATGGTTTTTCTAGTAGTCATGTATGGATGTAAGAATTGGACTATAAAGAAAGTTGATTGCTGAAGAATTGATGCTTTTGAACTGTGGTGTTGGAGAAGACCCTTGAGAGTCCCTTGGCCTGCAAAGAGATCCAACCAGTCCATCCCAGAAGAAATCAGTCCTGAATATTCATGGAAGGACTGATGCTGAAGCTGAAACTCCAATACTTTGGCCACCTGATGGGAAGAGCTGACTCATTTGAAAAGGCCCTGATGCTGGGAAAGATTGAAGGCAGGAGGAGAAGGGAATGACAGAGTATGAGATGGTGGATGGCATCCTCGACTCAATGGACATGAGTTTGAGTAAGCTCCTGGAGTTGGTGATGGACAGGGAGGCCTGGTGTGCTGTGGTCCATGGGGTCGCAAAGAGTCAGACACAACTGAGCAACTGAACTGAACTGAACTGAACCCCATAGACTGCAGCATTCCAGGCTTCCTTGTCCTTCAGTCTTCCAGAGTTTGCTCAAAATGATGTCCATTGAATCGGTGATGCTATCTAACCATCTTATCCCCTGCTGCCCTTCTCTCCTTCTGCCTTCAATCTTTCCCAGCATCAGAGTCTTTTTCAATGAGTCAGCTCTTATTATCAGGTGGCCAAGGTATTGGAGCTTCAGCTTCAGCATCTGTCCTTCAGTGAATAGTCAGGGTTGATTTCCTTTAGGATTGACTGGTTTGATCTCCTTGCAGTCCAGGGGAGTTTCAAGAGTCTTCCTCAGCACCACTGTTGAAAATCATCTAGAAATATACTATGAGCAGAGTGACTGATATTTTAACAGTTGGTTACAAATACATAGCATAGTGTTTGCATCTCATGAACCCCGACCTAGGGCTCTATCCTTGTTTCAAGGGTAATGCTTTTATAACTATTGTGTACCGTATGTTGACCCTAGAATGACGTCTATGTTTTTACCAGCCGACTACTTCATTTGTGTATCATTAGAGATAGATTTCTGGACTTCTATCTCATGATAATTATATAAAAATCAAATATCAAGAGTTTCTTTAATTTGAAGCTAGGTTATATTGACTTTTCCACTAAGTTCACAACAGTGAAGATTTCTATACATTTCTTGACTATATCTTTTTGCCGATAGCTTCCCCTCTCCTCCACATCTCTGACATTCTCAGCTGTATTTTGCCATCTTTCTCTTGCTCAGTTCATTCAAGTTATTTACTGATAGAAAGCCAATTCACTGCTCTTTGTCCTCTATTTCTTACATCTTCAGTACTTGCCCACTTTACTAATTTTAAGAAGTTCTCTAGAAAAGTGTTTTTTTTTTTTTTTTTTGGCTTTTACTTTAAATTTGGATTACAGAGCAAGTGGGAGGGAAATGGCCAAGTTATATCAGTGGCTAAATGCTATTTAAAATAAAAGGAACAATAAAAAATCATTGACTCAGAGCTGTTCTCCTATAAGCCACATGCTGTCAAATAATGTTTTAAATACAAAATTACCTTTGCAAATATTTTTGAATACTTTGTGGGAAATGCTGAGCATTGAGTTAGGAAATGATGTGCATTTAATCTGCCAGAAAAGTCACTACTGAAAGGGAGCTGATAAACTGTACTTTATTCATCAGATACAGGGATGTTCCCTACTCATGTGTATATTCACTGGACTTAGATTTAATAAAATATTTTGTGAACAAACCATTTTAAATTCCATTTTACACATTAAAAACTTTTCCATTTATGAAGAAAACCACAGAAAACAGAATACTTCTCTTCTTAAAAAACTTTTATTTCTTCTGGTCTTTGGAGATGATCAGCTGAGTAAAGAGTACAAAGAAATATTCTGCTTGGTAAATAGTACATGGATTTCCATGCACATTAGTTTAGGCTGAGGTCCAGTAATAACTTAGCATCATCTTATGCAGTGGAATATAAGAGTTCATTTCAACTAATATTAAGTGTGACACTAATTCGGTATTAAACTCTAAGCACATTAGCAAGTATGGTACAAGGCACTATGACTTTCCATGTTTCTGCAGTAAGTTTTTCATCATTAGTGTTTTATGTTTTTTTGCCCTTTTTCATGCACAACTTATCATTTGTGATAGTGTGACTTCAGAACAGCCCTGCCATTAGAATTTTTATTTATATTCATTTAAATATGTATTCCTGATGACCAAATCTAGTCACCAAACACAATAATCATAACCATATAATCCTATAAGAGTTAATCAAATAGCAGGAACTTGAATTGTTGTGCTTAGTCTCTAAGAATCCAATCTGTCTAAATTCTAGATTTTTATAAGAGCAAACCACAAAGAAAGCCTTGAATCCTTGTCTGACTTATCAAAGTAATTAAAATTCTATTGTCTGACTCATCTCCCCTTTACAGTCCAAAGACAATTCCTGTGGTGTATTATGCTTTGAAATTGGATGATTGCTTTCCTAAAACATATTCACAGAAACAAATGTGTAAGTGGGTTTGTAATGTGTTTAAGATAATAGGTATTATTATTATAGATCTTCCTTGGTTTTACTTTTCTGTCAGTAACTTTGAATACAAAATATGAAAATATTTGTAAAATAGAGAGGCTTTGCAATCCTGAATTATAGAGGATGATCAACCTTCCTGGTTTGCCCAGGACCGAGATGTAACTAGGACTTCAGTGTAAAAAACAGGACAGTCCCAACCAATTTTAATATTAAAACAAGGGCAAGCCCAGGTAAATGGGTACAAGTTGGTGACCATACACCGAAGATGAAATGAGGCTGAAATAAAGACAGTTTGGGGAAAAGGAACTTTTAAAAAATATTTTTCCTACTGTTTTACAATTTTCCAAATTTCTTCTCTTCCCACATCCCTAACTCCAAAGTCAGGCCAGTTAATGTTAATTAATATCTTATCACTCTGGATCCAGAAGAAGGCATTACCTTGGAAGTCCTGCAGAACGCAGTGGGTAGGGGACTGAGTTCTGCACCAAATGGTCTGGATTTGATATTAGGTGAGTGATGAGATGGTTAGATAGCATCTCTGACTATGTGGACATGAATTTGAGCAAACTCCAGGAGGTAATGGAGGAAAGAGGAGCCTGGTGTGCTATAGTTCATGGGGTAGCAGAGTCGGACACAGCTGAGAGACTGAACAAGAACACAAAGTGAGTGATTCTCTGCCTCCCTTTTCTCAAGTATAAAAGGAAATGATGTCCAACTCGTAAGGCTACATGAACAGTGCTTGTCATACTTTAAGTGTTCCAGGAAGCTAGTTATTTTTATTGTGGTCACGATTAAGATGAAGGCTGTAGAGCAAGCTAGTGTGTTTACCACTATTAGTTACCTTTATATCTAGATTCTTCTGTAAGGGACTGCTGCTTACATGACCTATAAAGCTTAGCTGTGTTTTTTGTTTGTTTTGGGTTTTGTTTTTGCTGTTTAAGACATGTACCTGAAATGACAGAAGGAAATTTCGATTTTCGGACTCTGGCAGGAAATGTTTAGTTCAGTTTAGTTGCTCAGTTGTGTCTGACTCTTTGCGACCCCATGGACTGAAGCATGCCAGGCCTCTATGTCCGTAGCACCAGTGGAATGGGCAGCTGGATGGCAAAATTATCACAGTTATTTTGAGGCTAACTATGTTTTTAGTGTAGAATAATACATACAAAAGAATATTTTTTTAATGGCCAGTATTATGATAAAGCTGAATTACGGAAGGTCTCATTAAGTGATTCTGAGATCCCATTAAGTAAGGTGTGGTGCTGGTTATTCTCAATCATGAGGGTTGGATGCAGAATTGAAGAGCATTAATATGCCACGGGTGGCTCTGGCTACTGGAATTTTGCTTCTGTTAGAGCTATAACAAAGAGAGACTACTGAAAAGTTACTATGGAATTCCAGTATATGAATGAAGTTCCTTCAAAATGGCATTGTTCTATGCTTTAGCATCTAACATTAAGACCTCATCCCAGCTACGCAATGGGAAAGCTGAATATATGAAGCTTCATTCCACCCCAAATCTGTGGTAGCCACTTACAAACAGCAGAAAGTAGACTTGTGTGTGATCTGTGATAATATAACTTAGCCAGTTAAGTTTATTAGAAGACATATAGTAAATATATCTGTTGAAATGAAACCATAAGACCTAGATATTTTATGTAAAATTTATTTCCAGCATTTACCAAATGCAATGCAAAAGATGTTTAAGACTGTGGGAGAGGGAGAGGGTGGGAGGATTTGGGAATATGGCATTGTAACATGTATGATATCATAAGGGAAACGGATTGCCGGTCTAGGTTCGATGTAGAAGGCTTGGGACTGATGGGCGGGGATGATCTGGAGGGATGGTGTGGGGAGGGAGGGGGAAGGGAGAGGGTCCGGATTGGGAACTCAGGTACACTTATGGCTGATTTATGTCAATGTATGGCAAAATGAGTACAGTATTGTAAAGCAAAACAAACAAAAAAATAAAAATTAAAAAAATATATTAGAATCACTCAAAAGGTAGAGAGAGAAAACCAAGGTCCCTCAAGATTTACACAGTCAAGGACATCACTGTAATACCTAAAGTATTTATTTTGACTTAAAAATAGAAAAGCCTAGAATTCAGGTTTTTTCATATATAAAGCATTTAAGGATAATTTTCTTACTCCTTGGAAGGAAAGTTATGACCAACCTTGACAGCATGTTGAAAAGCAGAGACATTACTTTATCAACCAAGGTCCGTCTAGTCAAGGCTATGGTTTTTCCAGTGGTCATGTATGGATGTGAGAGTTGGACTANCAATGTATGGCAAAATGAGTACAATATTGTAAAGCAAAACAAACTAAAAAAATAAAAATTAAAAAAAAATAAAAATAAGTATGGATTTTAAAAGCTAATCATTTAAAACTCACATGTACACATAGGAAGAGAGACAAAGCAATTGCCCCACACAGAACCCCTTTCTTTCCAGTGTTTTATTCTGCATTTTTATCACTAAGAAACTTAAATGGCCAACTGAAACTAATCTGGAACCAATCTGCCACTAGCTGATGAAAACTGGTGGGGACAGGAAGGCGGGTGTTATTCATTTCACTTTCATGAACTTTCTGGGCCAACCTGGTGACCTTGCCAGTACCAGCAACCTTCTTGTCCGCTACCTTGATGATATCAACAGCAAGCATCTGTTTAATACCACAAACAGTAAAGTGAACCAAAGAATCTCGGAACCATATGAATGATGGAAATACAAACAGATTTCACCAGCTTGGGGTCATTTTCCAGGATAATCTCCTTCAGCTCAGCAAACTTGCCAACAATGCAAGCATTATGACAAGCTAGCACAGTTATGTAGCCACCATTAACTTAGCCTGAATGGTTCAGGATAATCATCAGAGTAGCAAAGGCAGCTGCTTCCCTTGGTGAGTAATTTTTGCTGTTAGGACACGACTGAGCGACTTCACTTTCACTTTTCACTTTCATGCAATGGAGAAGGAAATGGCAACCCACNTCCAATACTTTGGCCACCTGATGCAAAGAGCTGACTCATTTGAAGAGACCTTGATGCTGGGAAAGATTGAGGGCAGAAGAAGAAGGGGACGACAGAGGATGAAATGGTTGGATTGCATCACTGACTCAATGGACATGGGTTTGGGTGGACTCCAGGAGTTGGTGATAGACAGGGGGGCCTGGCGGTTCATGGGGTCGCAAAGAGTCAGACACGACTGAGTAACTGAACTGAACTGAACTGAAGGATAATTTTATTTTTTTCATTATCTATAGTAATCCAGCCAATATTCTTATAACTTGAACATCTTTTAAAGTGTAAGTCAAATTGTAATAGTCATACCTTCTCAGCTGTTCACTTTCTTTGCATTTATTACAACAGATTTCTGATTCTCACTATGGGATTCATCAAGGAATATATTTTGTACCACAAGAATTCCATTTAAAATGAAAATGTAACAACTTCTAGTGGTATATAGATTATGGTAGTTTAAATAGTGAAAAATATTTACATAACAGTGGAAGAAATTTCATTTTTGTAAAAAAAACTGATTTTTTTCTTGATTTAAATGTAATTTTTTATTTTTTGGGGAAAATGCTTTAGTTTCTTTTATCCTTTTTATGTGTAGACAAGCTTTCTACAAATGAAGAAGAATCTTCTTTCTTTGTGCTGCTCAAAGACATTAAGTAACCCCATTTAAGCCTCAAATGAACCTCACAGCATAACCTTGCTTAGCAGTTGTCTAATAATGTCCCCCATGCAATGTTCCTGATATATTTTTAGACATAAACTCTTGGGCTTCTGGACCCCTATAATAGATCTATAGGAAAGGCGTCTCATTAAGTTTTCAACATTTTCCCATGGAATTAAAGAATTCCCATAGGTTAAATAAGATAAAAATTTGGCCTTTTGCCTGGGAGAAGGAAAATGTCATGGAAGCTCTTTTGAAAAGAGTCAGTTATACAAAGCCAGAGCACTTCTGCTTGGTTTAGTTTTCATTAAAACAACAATAATTCCGAACTACTATTTACTGCTCTCAGTATTTGTAAGTTATCCATGTTTGTTTGGGGGAAATCATCCACCTTGTACAATGCATTCTGAAATAAATGCGCTTCTGAAACATCCACATTGGAAAGCAGACCAATTGTGTCATATCATGTGTAGTGAGAGAATTAAATCCTCATCTGGGTAGAATGTTTAGGATTGTGTATCCTTTTTCATTTACACCTTAATTACAGACAAAATTAAATACCCTTTAAATCAAAAAGCGTATTAAGGTGACACTAGCTAGCTGGTTCTGTTCTTTTCTTTCCTCCTTTTTTTCTCATTCGCCTCCCCATTTTTGTTTTTGCTCGTCTTAGAACAGGTTGTGTATTCAAAAGCAAAAAGTAAGCACTTTTTTTGAGACTGATATGTGTCCTTGTCTAAACTTAGATTCCAGTGAATAGTTCTGGATTGCAATTCAGAATCTTAATCTATCTTTTGTCTACTTTGTTTTATTTAGTGTTAAGGAATGGCCAAATAGAACATCGAGGATTATAACACTGAGTTCTCAAGAAGAGTAATTAAAGGCCTGCTAATAAAGATGCTGAAAATTTAAGTGACTAGGTGAAGATTTAGGTAAATATGAGGAATTTAAGTGTTATGGAAGATTCTAAACATGATAGAAGAATTACCCTTGGACAGAAAGGATGCTATCTAAATTGTCATCATTTTAGGAAATATGGAGCAGGCGGTGGGGGTGCGGCGGTACGGTGTACAGTTTACCCCGGCCCGTCTAGGGTCCCCCCTTTTCTTTAAGATTTTCTCTCTTCTTCAAAGTTTGTGTCTTGCCATTCACGGGGAAGGCTAGCGCCCTAACAGTTTGGTTATCAAGAAAGTAATTTTAAAGGTATGGTTCTATTTCAGAGTGAACTTTTTGGAATACCGCAGTGATTTTGACCTGCCCGCCTTCCGCCCCTGACCCCGCTCTGCAAATTCAGCAAGCGGAAGGAGGAAGGCCCTTGCATAAACTATTCCGCAGACATTGGTTAAGTGGGACGGACAGTGGGGAAGCTGAGCAGCCTTCCAGGGCTCAGTCCCATCCCGTTCTGGCCTTTGCCCTAAAAAGAGTTCACGAATCCGAGTTTAGAAGGAGCGGAAAGGGGACTCATTCGAAGCAGCTGGAAACGCTGGCGCGGGTGGGGGGTGGGATCAAAAGCTCCCCTTCTCCCCCAAAGGCACCCGGGTGTGAGTGGAAACCCCTCCCCTGCACGGACTCGCTCCCCTCTCCTGAGAGGCAAGTTTGTTTTCAAGCGTTACCACCTGTGTGAGGCGCTCCCCGTGAGGACGGCGGCGAGGCAGACGCGAGAGCTCAGCCACAGGCTGGGGATCCTTTCTCGGCGAGGCTGGCAGTCCAGACAGCTCCAGAAATCAGAGCGCTTAGGATGCAGGGTCCGCTCTGCCCTCGCTCGTCGCCGGGATTGTAGTCCCCACCTCCTCCAGCCCGGTAGGCTCCGGGGCGGCAGACGCCTCCCCGGTTTGCTCGGGGTCCCCGGGTCCTCTCCCGCTCGCCTCCCCGCCCCCGAAGTAGCGCTCCCGCCTCGCTCCGCCCGCGCTTCCCCTGGCGCGCCCAGAGGTTTATCAGGCTCCCCACACTCTCCGCCGGCTTCCTTCGGCGCCCGGCGCGAGTGACCCGGGCAGACCCGCCGCGGCCTCGGAGTCCCCCACCCCACCCCCACCTTACGAGCCCCTTCTCCCGTTGCTCGGCCACCGCGCTCGCGTCTCTCTTCCCCGGCGCCCGCCACGGTTCAGGTGGAAGCCCGGCCCGACCTGCCGTTTGGCTTATCCCTGCTCTCAGCCTCACCGTCAGCCCGGAGAAGTGGAATCTGCACTGAAACTCTCGGTGGCTGGAGCCGGCAGACTGGGCATGCTCAGAAGCCAAGCCTGGCTTTGGTCTCAAGTAGGAAGCTTTCGCACTCGGGAGGCAGCAGCGACTTTGGGGAAAGTTGATCGGAGAGGGGAGGAAGCCCCAAGACGCGGAGCAGCGGCAGGAAGGAGCCCCCGGCAGCCCGGAGGAGCATGGGCACCCTACGGGATTTACAGTACGCGCTCCAGGAGAAGATCGAGGAGCTGAGGCAGCGGGATGCTCTCATCGACGAGCTGGAGCTGGAGTTGGATCAGAAGGACGAACTGATCCAGAAGCTGCAGAACGAGCTGGACAAGTACCGCTCGGTGATCCGGCCGGCCACCCAGCAGGCGCAGAAGCAGAGCGCGAGCACCTTGCAAGGCGAGCCGCGCACCAAGCGGCAGGCGATCTCCGCTGAGCCCACCGCCTTTGACATCCAGGATCTCAGCCATGTGACCCTGCCCTTCTACCCCAAGAGTCCACAGTAAGCAGGGGTTACGCTCCGGGTCCGTGTGGCACCCGGTGGTGCGGGAGCTGCGGGTCTCTGTATTGTCTGTCGGCTCCCGCCCCTCCCGCTTGCCTTGTTGATCCTCACCCTCAGAAATGTTTCATTTTAACCCGCACTTCTTGCGGGGCTGTGCACGTTTCTCAGATCAGACTCACTGCACCTACGTTGCCTCCCTGTCTTTGTTAGATGTCAAGCTATTTTATATATATATATACGTTCATATAGGCCATCTACTGTACGTTGAGTTTGAATGCCCCCCAGGTGTGTGTCAGTTTGTGTATGTATGAATGAGAGAATTGAAAGCCTCATCTCCCAAATGCTCTGGCAAACCTGCCCAACCGGAAAATCCTAACTGCAGGCTCCTCAGACTTGAAATGCGTCTGCTCTCACCCTTACTTTCTATGCTTCTGTGGCTCTCTCGGATTTCTCTACATGCTAGCGATTCTCGCTGGTACTCTTCAAACCTGATATTCTGGCATCATTAAAGTGTCAAAAATAAGCAGATACACATATAAAAGGAAAGAGTTTTTGATTTCCAGAATTGGATGACATTTACAATCCACAAATGGAAACCTAGTCTGTTGATTTTTTAAAAATATTTTTTTCATAACATTTGAGGGAGAATATTGCTTATTTTCCTTAAGGACTTTATATAATGTTGCTAATGGGATGCCTCTGTCTCCCCCAGAGGGTTACATGTTTCCAGGGTCAGATGAAGAGAAGTCCACTTACCTTTATTGACATCGTGGTCACATTATTTGCCTCCCTCCTGGCTTCCGATGCTACCACTCTGGTATTGTTCTAGCGTTGTAAACAACTGTGTAGTCCTGATGTCAGTGGGCTTCACAACCTGGGTGGGAAAGTTGAATGGAACTTGTTACACATCACTCAACATGGAGTTCTTACAGATAGTAAAGTGGCAGCAACATGAAGTTAATACAGAATAAGCACCCAGATGAATGGTATTTTAAGTTACTAATGACAGAATTGATAAACCGAGGGGTTTGTTACTCTATTCCAAACTACATCACACTGGCTGGATGACACGTGTTACATAATAATACAAGGTCCCTGGGAGCCTTGCACTAAATAAACACAAAGGTTTAATATAAGGAGAAAGAGTATTGGACTGTTCCCATTTGTACTTATTGGATGGGGGGGGGCAGATTGTGAGTATATACTAATTATAGTTTTGAAAACTTAGACTTGTTCCTCTCCTTGTTGGTTGCCATAGAGCACTTATTGTTTCCTCATGCAGGTTTAGCTTAAGGAGGAATTGGTATTCTGCGTGTAGTGAGGAAAGACAATAAAGATACACATTTCTGAGATTCTGACCTCACCCGGTTGCCCTAATAGTTCAGTGGATTTGGTTCTGCTTTAGAAACCTGAATGATCTGAATCCACTTCAGATTTCTCCGGGAACTTAATTTGCAGTGCTGACATGCTTGCCTGTTTCAGCTAACGAGGTACATGGCCATCTCTCCAGGGCCAAGCTTTGCATAATGAAAAAAATAACTCAAAGACAGCTCTCTGCGTCTTTCAGCACTCCATAGGATCTCATTTTAGTATCGGCAGGACTTTGGAGTAACTCAGAGCAAACTCTCCTTTCTTAAAAAGACCATTTTAACCAGTTTTATTTGAAACATGATCAAACCAGCTGATAACTCCAGTGAAACAGTTTATTGAACAAGATCTCAAAGAATCTAAGCAGTGTAGTCTGAGCTGTATAATGTGGTAAAATTTTAGAAATCTCTTAGTGCATGACATACAGAACTAGATTTTTTTTTTTAAGTCCATGGTGGAAAATGAAATTAGCGTGGCAAATAATTCACAACATCTAGTTATGATCAACATTTTATCAGTGGAACCACACTGTGCATTTGCGTTCTGATCTTTATTTAGTAACTTGGACTTTTAGGAAGTCAGCTATTAAGGTATCACCATGAGGGGTTTGGGGATTCTGAAGGATTTATATTGAAGAAAACTATAGAATGAATGTCTTCCAAACTTAAATAATTTTGGAAAAACATCTGTTCTTTTTTCACACTTACATAAAGAAAACTAGAATAAAATTGGCTTACGTGGTAGAGTGTACCTTGGGTAAGAGGAGAAGCATGTTGTATGCAAAATGGTTACACTTAGGTCATATGAATGATCATACAAGGTAGTTCCATGAAGAATTAGGAAAACTTAACCGAAGTGAAGGAGACTTGTTTGAATTTCTGTTTATTTCATTATAAACAATTTGATTATACCGACTTACTGGCAACAAGTGTTTATAGCTTTATATTTTATTTTTAGTACAGCCTACATTTGGTCATCTTTTAAAACTTGCAGATTTTTGAGAGTTTGCGTTAAAATAAAATCATCAAAATAGCCCCAAATTGATCGCAAATTCATGCCCATGTAGTTTTCTATTCTCTTTCTACTGGATGCAGGTAACTGTCCAGAGAATGGCCTACTCAGTTATCTGATGTGTGCATATATGTATGTTTACATTTTGCTTACTGAGGTTGCCTTCTAAGGATTAGAATCTTTAAAAAACTTCTGGGTTTTTTTTAAGTAATCATTTGAAAAATAGTATAACATGTAAATTAACTTATAAACTTAAGTCATCTTAACAGTTTTGGTTTGGAGTTTTCCCTGTATGCTGGGAATTGGAGGGAAGGCTGTGTGGGATTCCAGCTCAGAGCCAGGCACTCCTGCTGCACCTGTGAGTGCCTGGGAGGGTTGGTATTTCTGTTTAACTCTCTTACACGTGTGTACAAATAGCCCGAAAACTCTTTTTCTGCTGTGAGTGTGATGAGCAAAAGAACTGATTAGCAAATTGGAATCTATACTCCACTGCTCCTAAATAACTACTTGAGAAGGTAAAACTATCAGACTGTATGTTTTGGATTGAATTAGGTAAATAAATCCTTAAGGATGAAAACTGTATAAAATACTCTTTTTTTTTTTTTTGACCAGATAGCCTGTTGATTATGCAGACAGTGTAGTTCTCATGGATTTTTAAAGTAATTTTATTTCATGCCAGTTTATTCCTGAAAATTGACTCCGTGGTAGGTTAGAACATTCAGGCACTAGTATGTTGATCTCTAAACCCTTTACCTATGGTAAATATTGTCAAGTCCTTTCCATTTTGCTGTCATAAGAGTTGAGTTCCTATCAGAAGTTGTTAGTGTCTCTGTATTTTTGTTAAGCTGTTAGCCCAGAGGTAACCGAATTTCAAAGGATGATGACATGTTTTGTTTTGTAACATTACACGCTTGACTGTGAAGTACTTTGGAGAACTGAGGATAAAAAGAAATATATTCTTCATATTTTTAGTGAGGCATTAATTTTAACACAATCTTATCTGATTATTTTTTAAGCCTTGACAGTACATTTCAAGAGAAATAGAATCTTCTTAAAAGCTCTCTGTTAAATTCTGTAGGAAGTTGGGAAAATTCTGGGATCTTAGTGTAATCATAGATGGCATAATATTAAAGCATAATTATTATCAGAAGTAACAGTTGCATTTCAGATGCGTCCAGTAGGTCAGTTCAGCACTTTTGTGGAATGTACCACGTGCAAGTTAGTGTCAGACATTTGAATGTGAGCTGTGTGAGTCCTATCACAAAGGAGTTACCCGGGGCTTAACAATACTGCACAAGTGAATATTCTAGAAATAGAGGAAGGCAAGTCACATAGGCGATCCCTAAGACAGTTGGTAAAACATAATTGAGCCCATTTAATTTTAGGGTATCAGAAACTCTTGTGGAAGTCAAGGTGTTTAAAGTAAGTATTTGATCGATGGCATGATTTTGGTGAGTGGTGATGGGGTTAGGGTGGGGAGGGCCATCAGCAAAGGGACAAGACGACAAAGGAAAGCGAAGGGTACATCTGGGGAATCACAGCAACTAGTGATACCCAGAACACCATAGTGGGAATTGAGGAAAACCAAGCTTCAGCCAGAGAGGATCAGGATGAGTAGTTGAGAGGGCTTTTCTGCTTGTTTTTAGAATAATTGAGCGGGGTGTGTGTGCATGCGTGCATGTCCATGCACACAGACTTACACTGAGGACTAATTACCCGTTAGTAAAGCTCTGAATCTCAGAATGTTATTCCAGTCCAGCATCTCCCACCTGCATGGTTCTGATAATAACTAAAACTATCCTGACTAGCTAATAGTATTTAATTTAACCAAGCAGCAGATGATTAACACACTCTTAAAGAACCTGAGTTCCGCTCTTAAAGAAAACAAGTTCCACTTTCCACTCACTTCTAAATATTCCCACTGGAAATAATCTCGTTTTATGCCACAGACTAGCATGGTGGATTCTTCACACACCCCAGCAAACAGAACTTAGCTGGGACTTGAACCTCAAGTTGATTTTGTCAATTCATCTTCCTTGTTCTTGTAGGGGAGTTCAGTTCCAACTTCACATTATTCTAATAGACTATCCAATTTAAGTTTGATTGTTAATTTGACATTATACTCTATGCAATAAAGTTAAAGTTGTAGCAGCCTTTATAAAAATAAGACCAGGCTGCTAAAACCCTATTAGGGTATTTTGAAGCACAGCTTGTGCCCCTAAAATGGGGCTTATTAATGAAATACCAACAAGCCCTTCACTAGAGTAGCTCTAGAAACTGCCTGGGAATATAAATGACCAACTTCCTTGCTCTCCTGGGCCACATTTCCAAGCTTCCACTACTTTTATTTCACTAAAGAGTTGGGTATGGATTCTTAATGGGAAAGAAGAGAAGAAGGCAGATGATATCTCTATTGTTGCTGTTTGCAGGCTATAAGGCATATGGACGCTTTTTTTTCCCCCAGTCTGCCTAGCAATGGAGGGTCTCCATAGTATCCTAGCAACCAGATTTGAACACCAGACTGCTGCTCCTTCTCCCATTTTTGCCATAGGTGCTGCTGCCTATCCCAGAGAACTGGGCCCGATGCTAGCACTCAGACCCTCCGACTTGAATGTTCCACGCTCTGAGAACGCAAGACAATATGATGAATAAGAGCACGCTGAAAGCGGCATTTACCCGTATGCGCAACAGCTTATTATGCAATCACATCTGTGGCATTTTGAATCCTAATCTGAACTGTTGAGCTGGCGCTGTTTGCCACCCTTTCCCTGACAGTCCCTCTCTTATTTCCACACACCCAGCCTTCTGACACCAGTTCCCCTTCCTTCTCACCATCTTCTGTAATGACTGCATTCCTAGGCACCTCCTTCAGATGGGTTTTCTGGTAAGTTAAGTATGTGCAGCCTGTTTGAACTCCGAGTATATTTTGTTTCTAAGAGCAGAGGGATGTTCTCCCTCCAAAACTGTCATGTGAATGTAAACAGGAGCACAGAATCTGTAGCTGCACAAAACAGATGTTGAGCAAAAGGTGGGACTAATAGTATACTCTCAAAGTGTCTTGCTTCTGGACTTTTTAATCATAGTTATTAATAGGAAAGAAGCAAGAGGGAGTGAGAAGAAGAGATGTGTGTCAGGAGGACAAGAAAGGGCAAAACAGGATGACTACTATGAAAGCTATGGCATGTTTGCAAAGTTGAAGAGGATTAGTGGGCTTTGTGGGCGAGTGAATAGGCAACGAGACTGGAACAGAATTTACGGGTAAGAGAGAACTTTATGTATGAAAACACCCAAATTGAAATGTACCAATGGCTGGCCTCCTTTGGGGGTTGAAACCATACTGAAATTTTGGTTAAAAAGCCATTAAAATGTTTCCCTGCAGACCAATGCTTGTCTTGAATACCTCGTATTGTCCGTTTGAAACATCCCTTAGTCTCAGGGAGGGCTTGGTGGTCTTTGTGCAGACCACCATGCAGAAAAAGTGGAGGATAAGTCAGTGCATCACTGTTTCTGAAAAAATTAGGTCAGAATGGTACTGCCCACCATGGTCGCAATGGCTGACATTGATTGAGCCCTTACTCTGTGTCTGATCGCTGCTCCCTCTGCTTTACATGGATTGTCTTTTTTTTTTAATCAAATAACCTCGTGAGGAACACTCCAGATTACCCTGTTTCATGACAGTGAGGGACAAGACACTGAAATTCAGAGAAGCTAAACAGCTTGCTCAAAGCCACACACTTTGTAAAAGGCTGAATTGGAATTTGAACTTGAGAGCCCTTCTCATCAGCCTCTAGGTTCTTCTGCTTCCCAAAGGCATGGAGGATTAGGCAATTTCATGATCCTGATAGATACTATAAAGGCTGTTCGGTGGGGAGTTATCCGCTCACCTGTAATTAAACGGAAAGCAGAGTGGCTTGGGGAAAAGTGGAAAAACTAAGACAGGACCAAGCCAAGGTTTGTTTCCCAAACTTTACTGCTGCACGTTAGAATCATCTGAGGAGCTTAAAAAAAAAAAACAACCCAAACCCATTAAAATCAGAATGTCTAGAGGTGGAAGCCAGCCATCAGTGTTTTTTTTAAAGATTTCTCAGATAGTTCCAGTGAGCAGGATGATGTGGGAAACAGTCTGGTGAGAAGACAACAGGTGTGTGTGTGTGTGTGTGTGTGTGTGTGTGAGAGAGAGAGAGAGAGAGAGAGAGAGGGAGAGGGAGGGAGGGTGAGAGGGAGGAGAGAACAACAGAACAGTCAGCTGGAGAGGAGGGAGGAGGGGGGAGGAGACCGGTCATTTCAGATTTTTAAACTCAAGTGACTGNGAGAGAGAGAGGGAGGGAGAGGGAGGGAGGGAGGGAGGGAGAGGGAGGGTGAGAGGGGAAGAGGGGAGAGGGACATGAACATTAAAGCAACGGGATAAACTTCCCACTTAAAGAGTTGAATGTGTCTATTGGCTAAAACCTTTAGCTACTAAGGACTTGGAGAAGCAGCAGGGTTTTTGGTTTTGCTTTTTTCAAATTGTAGGTATATACTATTTAGTTAATGCCTGTTGTTTATCCTCTCGAAGAAATAATCATTACCTTACCTAGTTCATCGATTCTCAACCCTAGGCTTCATGTTAGAATCACCTAGGGAATTAAAGAAATTTTTTTTTTCCTGGGCTTCCACCTCCAGGGATTCTGATTTAATTGCCCCTTGGTGGACTGGAGGTGGAGGTATATTGTTTGCACTCCCAAGGCGACTCTAAAATGTAGCCAGGATTGAGACCTCCTTGATGGATCATTCCATGTTAGCTCCTACAGGTTCCTGGAATTGCCATCCCCTGGGAAAGCACTTTTCTTGGTTCCTTTTTTTTTTTAAATCTTTTTTACCAACCCTAATCCCCTGCTTGCATTGGAGCCGGGCAGATCCAGTTTCCCACTTTCCATAGCAGCCACACTTGTCATTTTCACCATGATCTCTGGGGTGACCTGCACTGCTCTGGGGCACAAAAACTGGCAGCAGCTCCCTTCTGTGGGTAAGTATGCTTCCCTCTTTCTTGCCAGCCATGAGTCCTGGCCACGATTCAAATATGACACCTTAGGATCAGCCATCCGCCCAAGTTTGTTTTCCACTCTCACCAAGGGGAGCTGCCTTGGGAGCCAGTAAGATGGTTTCCTGGTATCCCAGATGCTTCTATGAAATGCTCCGTGCTTCAGGGTGAATCAATTACGAGCCCTTCCTTGGGAGAGACACACAGGGCTTGTAGTGCCTCTCCTTCTGGTATGTGATGTCTCTGTAGCCAGCTACAGTTTTTTTTTTTTTTTTTTCTCCTACAGATATTTTATCCTTTTAAGGCAAACAGCCTGAGCTCAGGCTGAGCAGTACTTTCCAGGGAGGCTTCAGAGAAAGCAGGGCTAGTACATCAAGCTCTCAGCCCCCTTTCCAGACGGTCTGGTCTGAGTGGTGAACAGAGCTGGGCACTGCTGGCAGCCGAGAGGACTGTTGTGACAGTTGTAGTAGGAGAATCTCAGAGCTAGGCATTCCTATGCCTTGTGGTCACAACCTCATTGCTGCTCCCATTGCCAAGTTTTGGGTCTGTCTCTAGCCCTTTCCCCTTAGATTGTTAAAAAACAAAACAAAATACAAAGTCTTCAAGATTTTCCTAATTTTCTCTGATAGGAGCCTATTTACATGTGTAACTGAATCATTATCTTCTGAGGTAAGGATCAATCAGTATAGTACTTTATATAAGTGATGAAAACAGCTAATATAATTACTAATTTTTTTTGGTTAAAAAAAAAAAATCTCTTTCGAATGGGAGTCAGTGAGAAGCTTTCTTGTTTCTTTCTCCCTCCTTCTAAAACATGAAAATGTATTCAGCTGACAGTGTAACGGCAGAGTAGATGCCGTAAGGCTGCACAGAGGGTTGGGGACATTAATTACATAGGGAAGGTAATCATAAGGAAAGTAAACACTTTCATTATGAATCCAGTTTCTTGTCATGCATTTGATTATTGGACCTAAATGGGAAGGACAAGAGGAATTAGCAACAATAAAGGAAGCAGAAGCTAAAGCATGTGTTCACCTGTGAAGCAGAAAGAGGGTCAGTCAGCATTGATGGTAGCACCCTGGGAAAGGGGCTGTGTCTTAGGATTTTTATAATCCAAGATATAAAAGGGTGGGGAATTGTATAGAAAAAGAATCACTGACAACTTAGTGTCAATATATGCTACTTCCACCTGCATCTACAATTTAAAAAAAAAGTNTTGATGGTAGCACCCTGGGAAAGGGGCTGTGTCTTAGGATTTTTATAATCCAAGATATAAAAGGGTGGGGAATTGTATAGAAAAAGAATCACTGACAACTTAGTGTCAATATATGCTACTTCCACCTGCATCTACAATTTAAAAAAAAAGTTATGGACTTTTGGACTTTGAGGGAGAGGGAGAGGGTGGGAAGATTTGGGAGAATGGCACGGAAACAGGTATACTATCATGTAAGAAACAAATCGTCAGTCTATATTCAATACAGGATACAGGATGCTTGGGGCTGGTGCACGAGGATGATCCAGAGAGTTGATATGGGGTGGGAGGTGGGGGGGGGCATTCAAGATTGGGAACTCATGTACACCTGAGATGGAAAAAAATTAAAAAATAAAAAAAAGTTAATTACCTTTGGCTGTCTAAAGATCATAAATGATAATTGAACTTCACCAGAAATCCTTTATGACAGGTGCAATTTCATTGCCTTCCATACAGAGGTGAAGTAACTTAGGCCCTGCAAATGTATATGTTAATAGCTCAAATTATTAATATGTCTCAAAAGCAGATCTCTTAATGCTGTGGACCTTCTGATGTTCAGTTATATTTTCTTACTTTAAGACCATATGAGTAGCATTGTATTTCTTTGAACTTGAAATTATAGTATCAGCAGTCAGTTTAATTTGATTAATTGTATTGCATGTCAGTGATGACAAATACACTTTAGTTAAACACAGTAGTTTTGCTATTTTCTAAAACAATTGTATTACAGTGCTATCAAGCTTTCACCAGGTTTAGGCCAAGGAATAATGAGATCATGTGAGGGAAAAGCATCTCTTTTCTATATATACTGTAGATCATCTTAATGGTCCAACTCTATCAATAAATTATGGTGTTGACAGTGCTTCTAAGTCTGGACTGGAAGGAAAGGAAAAAAGAGTGGTCATAACAAGCAAGAAAAATGGGAATTTAAAATTTTGCCCCTCTGGAGTTATTGCTACTGATGGACTGCAGGGTGGATTGGCCAGTCTTTTTGGCATTTATAGGTAGCTGGCAAGCATGCTGTCCAAGGCAGCGTAGCTCTCACTTACATCTTCTTAAGATGTGCTCTGCCTAAATCATTGGTGACTGAATAACACATTTTATATTACGATGAGGGAGAAAAGATGGCCTCATATTTGATTTGTGTGGTTTTGACAGGGTGTCACCATACCCTTTACAGAGGAATATTAAACATCTAAAAATGACAAGTACCATTTTGCTAAGCCTGTAGTGGCAACTCATGCCAGTGGAAGGAGAGAAAAGAAAAGATGGAGAGGAATAAACCCCAGAGTCCACTGCCTGCACTGTGGAGCTCAGTGTGAATCACGGTCTTTGTTCTTCCTAACTGCAGCAAGTAGAAGGGGAAAAAGTGGAAGTAGTGACGGGTTTTCTTTTCTTGGGCTCCAAAATCACTGCGGTTGGTGACTGCAGTCATGAAATTAAAAGACACTTGCTCATTGGAAGGAAAACTGTGAAAAGCCTAGACAGCATATTAAAAAGCAGAGACATCACTTTGCCAACAGAAGTCCGTGTAGTCAAAGCTATGATTTTCCCAGTAGGCATGTATGGATGTGAGACTTGGACCATGAAGGCTGAGCCCTGAAGAACTGATTCTTTCAAATTGCGGTGCTGGATAAGACTCTTGAGATTCTCTTGGGCTGCAGGAATATCAAACTAGTCAATCTTAAAGGAAATAAACCCTGAATATTCACTGGAAGAACTGATTCTGAAGCTCCAATACTTTGGCCATCTTATGCGAGCTGACTCATTAGAAAAGACCCTGATGCTGGGACAGGTTGAAAGCAAAAGGATAAAGGGGCCACAGGATGAAATGGTTAGATAGCACCATTGACTCAATGGACATGAATTTGAGCAAACTGTGGGAGATAGTGGAGGACAGAGGAGCCGGGCATGCTGCAGTCCATGGGGTTGCAAAGAGTTGGACACAACTTAGTGACTGAACAACAGCACATATTTAGCAACTATCTGAGGATACCAAAGGTTAGAAAAGGAAATGCAGAGACAACCAAATAAGAGTCACTTTTTGGTTGGAAGATCTGTTCAGGTTCAGGTTCAGTCGCTCAGTCTTGTTCAACTCTTTGCAACCCCATAAATTGCAGCACGCCAGGCTTCCTTGTCCATCCCCAACTCCTGGAGTTCACTCAGACTCATGCCATTGAGTCAGTGATGCCATCCAGCCATCTCATCCTCTGTCGTCCCCTTCTCCTCCTGCCCCCAATCCNAATCAGTCCTGAATATTCATTGGAAGGACTGATGCTGAAGCTGAAGTTCCATTACTTTGGCCACCTGATGTGAAGGACTGACTCACTTGAAAAGGCCCTGGGAAAGACTGGGAAAGATTAAGGTGGGAGGAGCAGGGGACAACAGACGTTAAGATAGTTGGATGGCATCATCAACTTAATGGACATTGGTTTGAGTAAACTCCAGGAGTTGATGATGGATGGGAGCCTGGCGTGCTGCAGTCCATGGGGTCACAAAGAGTCAGACATGACTGAGTGACTGAAATGAACTGAGCATCCTTGTCTTGTTCCAGATTTTAGCAGGAAAGGTTTCAACCTTTCACCATTGAGAATTATGTTGGTTGTAGGTCTGTCATAAGTATCTTGTACTGTGTTGAGAGATGTTCCCTGTTTACCTACTTTGATAAGATTTTTTATCATGAATGGATGTTGAATTTGTATAGGTGATTTTTCTACATCTATTAAGACAACCGTGTAGTTTTATCTTTTCTTTCATTAGTGTGGTTTATCACACTGATGGGTTTGCATATGCTGAACCATCCTTGTGACCCTGGGATGAATCCAACTTGATTGTAGAATATGAGGTTTTTTTTTTTCTTTTTGTATTGTTGGATTTGGTTTGCTAATATTTTGTCAAGTATTTTTGCATCTATATTCTTCAAAGATATTGCCTGTACTTTTCTTTTTTGGTATTGTCACCTTCTGGCTTTGGTAACAGGTGATGGTGGCTTCATAGAATTGCTTTTGGGATGTTCCTCCCATTTCTATCTTTTGGAAGACTTTGAGAAGGATTGGTATAAGTTCTTCTTCATATGTTTGGAGAATTTTCCAGTGAAATCATTTGGTCCTAGATATTTGTTTGCAGGGAGTTGTTTTGTTTGCTTTTAATTACAGATTCTATTTCACTTCTAGCGACTGGTATGTTCAAATTATCTATTTCATCTTGATTCAGTTTTGGTGGGTTGCATGTTTTAGAAACAAGTACACTTCTTCCAGTGTGTCCAATTTGTTGGCATATAACTGTTCATAGTATTCGCTTATTATTATTTTTTATTTCTGCAGAGGTTAGTTCTCCTTTTTCATGTCTTACTTTTTAAATTTGGTTCCTCTCTCTTTAATGATGACCCTGGTCAGAGGGTTGACAATTATCTTTGCCCTTTCAAAGAACCAGTTATTGATTTTATTGATTTTTTCCTACTGCTTTTTTGCATTTAACATCACAGTAATTCAAATCTATACCTCAATCACTAATGCCAAAGAAGCTGAAGTTGAACCTTCTAGAATTATTGCCAAAAGAGATGCCCTTTTCATCCTAGGGGACTGGAATGCAAAAGTAGGTAGTCAAGAGATATCTGGAGTAACAGGCAAGTTTGGCTATGGAGTACAAAATGAAGCATGGTGAAAGCTAACAGAGTTTTGCCTAGAGAACTCACAGGTCATAGCAAATGCCCTCTTCCAACAACACAAGAAATGGCTCTACAAATGGACATTGCCAGATGGTCAATGCTGAAATCAGACTGATTATATTCTTTGCAGCTGAAGATGGAGAAGCTCTATACAGTCAGCAAAAATAAGACCTGAAGCTGACTGTGGTTCAGATCATGAACTCCTTATTGCAAAATTCTGGCTTAAATTTGAAGAAAGTGGAGAAAACCACTATACCATTCAGATACGAGCCAACCAAATAAAATCCATTTGATTCTATAGTGGAGGTGACAAATAGATTTAAAAGATTAGTTCTGGTAGACAGAGTGCCTGAAGAACTATGGATGGGGGTTTATAATATTGTACCAGGAGGTAGTGACCGAAATCCTCCACAGGAAAAGGAAATGCAAGAGGCACAGTGGTTGTCTGAGGGGGCCTTACACTTGTGGCAGACTCCTGTTAATGTATGGCAAAACCAATTACAATATTGTAAAGTAATTAGCCTCCGATTAAAATAAATAAATTTATATTATAAAAAAGAAGAGAAGCTAAACGCAGGAGAAAAGGAAGGCTATACCCATATGAATGCAAGAGTTTCAAAGAATAGCAAGGAGAGATAAGAACACCTTCTTAAGTGAACAATGCAAAGAAATAGAGGAAAACAATAGAATGGGAAAGACTAGAGCTCTCTTCAAGAAAATTAGAGATACCAAGGGAATTTCATGCAAAGACATAAATGGTAGGGACCGAACAGAAGCAGGAGAAATTAAGAAGAGGTGGCAAGAATACACAGAAGAAGTATACAAAAATGTTCTTAATGACTTGAATAACCATGATGATGAGGCCACTCATATAGAGCCAGACAACCTGGAGTATGAAGTAAGGTAGGCCTTAGGAAGCATTATTATGAACAAAGCTAGAGGAGGTCGTGGATTTCCAGCTGAGCCATTTCAAATCCTAAAAGGTGATGTTGTGAAAGTGTGGCACTCAATATGGCAGCAAATTTGGAAAACTCAGCAGTGGTCACAGGACTGGGGTCAGTTTTCATTCCAATCACAAAGAGAGGCAGGGCCATAGAACATTCATACTATCATACAATTATGCTCATTTCACATGCTAACAAGATAATACTCAAACTTCTCTAAGCTAGGCTTCAGTAGTACATGAACTAAGAACTTCCAGAAAGATGTACAAACTGGATTTAGAAAAAGCAGAGGAATCAGAGATTGAATTGCCAACACCCACTGGATCATAGAAAAAGCAAGAGAATTCCAGCAAAAAAAAAAAAAAAAGAAAAAACTCTACTTCTGCTTCATTGACTATGCTAAAGCCTTTGACTGTGTGGATCACAACAAATTGTGGAAAATTCTTAAAGAGATAGGAATACCAGACCACTTTACCTGACTCCTGAGAAACCTGTATGCAGGACAAGAAACAACAGTTAGAACCAGACATGGAACAATGGACTGGTTCAAAATTTGCAAAGCAGTACATGAAGGCTATATAACTTATATTTAACTTCTATGCAGAGTACATCATGTGAAATGCAGGGCTGGATGAATCACAAGCTGGANTTTACCTGACTCCTGAGAAACCTGTATGCAGGACAAGAAACAACAGTTAGAACCAGACATGGAACAATGGACTGGTTCAAAATTTGCAAAGCAGTACATGAAGGCTATATAACTTATATTTAACTTCTATGCAGAGTACATCATGTGAAATGCAGGGCTGGATGAATCACAAGCTGGAATCAAGATTCCTGGGAGAAATATCAACAACCCTGGATATACAGATGACACCACTCTAATGGCAGAAAGTGAAGAGGAACTAAAATACCTCTTGATGAGGGTGAAAGAGGACAATGAAAAAGCTGGCTTAAAACTCAGCATTAAGGAAACTAAGATCATGGCATCTGGACCCATCATTTCATGGCAAATAAATGAGGGAAAAGTAGAAACGGTGACAGATTTTATTGTTTTGAGCTCCAAATCACTTCTGATGGTGACTAGAGCCACAGAAATTAAAGGATACTTGTTCTTGGAAGAAAAACTATGATAAAACTGGACTATGTATTAAAAAGCAGAGACATCACTTTGCCAACAAAGGTCCATACAGTCAAAGCTATGGTTTTTCCAGTAGTCATGTATGGATGTGAGAGTTGGACCTTAAAGAAGACTGAGAGCCAAAGAATTGATGCTTTTGAACTGTGGTGTTGGAGAAGACTCTTGAGAGTCCCTTGGACTGTAAGGAGATCAAATCAGTCAGTCCTAAATGAAATCAACCCTGAGTACTCATTGGAAGGACTGATGCTGAAGCTGAAGTTTCCACCTCATGGGAACTGCTGAGTCACTGGAAAAGATCCTGATCCTAGGAAAGTTTGAGGGTAGGAGGAGAAGGGGATGGCAAAGGGTGAGATGACTGTATGGCATCTTTGATTCAATGGACAGAAATTTGAGCAAACTCTGGGAGATAGTGAAAGACAGGGAAGCCTGGAATGCTGCTGTCCATGGGGTCACAAAGAGTGGACGGAGACTTAGCAACTCAGCAACTTTTAAAAATATCTGTTTTATTCACTTCCTCTCTGATCTTTATTATTCCTTCTGCTGTCTTTAGGTTTTTTTTTTTTTCTTTTTCTAATTCTTTTAAATGGTACTGCTAAGTCACTTCAGTCGTGTCCAACTCTGTGCAACCCCATAGATGGCAGCCCACCAGGCTCCTCCGTCCCTGGGATTCTCCAGGCAAGAACACTGGAGTGGGTTGCCATTTCCTTCTCCAATGCATGAAAGTGAAGAGTGAAAGTGAAGTCGCTCAGTCGTGTCCGACTCCCAGGGACGCTATGGACTGCAGCCCACCAGGCTCCTCCATCCATGGGATTTTCCAGGCAAGAGTACTGGAGTGGGGTGCCGCTGCCTTCTCCACTTTTAAATGGTATGTTAGGCTTTTTATTTGGAAAATTTCTTCTTTTTTTTTGAGGAAGGTCTGGATTGCTATGAACTTTCCTCTGGGATCTCTTTTTGCTGCATCTCATAGATTTGGTAGGATTGTGTTTTCATTGTTACTTGTCTCAACATATTTTCAATTCCTCTTTGATTATAGAATTGACCCATTGGTTTTTCAGTAGTTTATTGTTTAGTCTCCATGTAATTTTTTTTTTCTTTGTTTCTCTTTCTGTGGTTGATTTTTAGTTTCATGCTGCTGTGATTCTGTAAAGTTGTTTGAAATGATTTCTACCTTCTTAAAGTCACTGAGGGAATATTTTATATTTTATGTCCTTGTGTATAGTCAGTCCTAGAGAGGGTTCCATGTACAGCACTTGAAAAGAATGTATATATTCTGGGTTTTTTTGGATGTAATGTTCTGAAAATATCATAAGTCTAACCGCTCTGTTGTATCACCTAGGATCTCTGTTGGTTTATTGATTTTATGTCTGGAGGATCTGCCTATTAATGTAAGTGGGTTGTTTATGTCTTCCGTCATTATTGTATTTGGTAGAGGGGTCATCATGTGTAAAGAACTCATAGTGGGGGGAAATGGTTTAGGATCAGAAAGAAGGTCAAGGCTGCTGGAAGGTAGGTTTGAAGGGAAAAGTGAAAAACAAGATTTCTGCCTTCAACAAACACCTCATATGTTAGGGAAAATGTTCCCCAAACTCATTACTCTAAGGATCTATCATTTTCCAAATATAACAAGAAGAAGACATCAGTGTGAGGAATAATCTTTCACTAGCTGAGTAAAAACCAGTTTCAAGTTTGTCCTCACCTAGCTCACATAATTTTTTCAAATGGCAGTTATGATTTCATTAGTATGTTGGCTTAGGATACTGTTAGTATTAGGTCATGTTTACTGAGCATACAGTCTGGCTGAGCAAGAGAAGTGACTTGGAGATTGAAATAAGATGCGAAACTGACACATGTTTGCCTGCCCCTTTTCTCTCCAAATCTCTTGAAAGGTAAATACATATGCTGCTGCTGCTGCTAAGTCACTTCAGTCGTGTCTGACTCTGTGCGACCCCATAGACGGCAGCCCACCAGGCTCCCCCGTCCCTGGGATTCTCCAAGCAAGAACACTGGAGTGGGTTGCCATTTCCTTCTCCAATGCATGAAAGTGAAAAGTGAAAGTGAAGTTGCNGAAGAACTAAAGAACCTCTTGATGAAAGTGAAAGAAGAGAGTGGAAAAGTTGGCTTAAAGCTCAACATTTAGAAAAGTAAGATCATGGCATCTGGTCCCATCACTTCATGGCAAATAGATGGGCAAACAGTAGAAACAGTGACAGACTTTATTTTTTTGGGGCTACAAAATCACTGCAGATGGTGATCACAGCCATGAAAGTAAAAGATGCTTACTCCTTGGAAGGAAAGCAGAGACATTACTTTGCCAACAAAGGTCCATCTAGTCAAGGCTATGGCTTTTCCAATGGTCATGTATGGATGTGAAAGTTGGACTGTGAAGAAAGCTGAGCACCAAAGAATGGATGCTTTTGAACTGTGGTGTTGGAGAAGACTCTTGAGAGTCCCTTGAACTGCAAGGAGATCCAACCAGTCCATTCTAAAGGAGATCAGCCCTGGGTGTTCTTTGGAAGGAATGATGTTAAAGCTGAAACTCCAGTACTTTGGCCACCTCATGCGAAGAGTTGACTCATTGGAAAAGACTCTGATGCTGGGAGGTATTGGGGGCAGGAGGAGAAGGGGACAACAGAGGATGAGATAGCTGGATGGCATCACCGACTTGATGGATATGAGTTTGGGTGAACTCTGGGAGTTGGTGATGGACAGGGAGGCCTGACGTGGTGCAATTCATGGGGTCGCAAAGAGTCGGACATGACTGAGTGACTGAACTGAAGTAAACTGAAATATCTTTTAACCAAACTGAAGAGCACAGGTGGAAAGAGTGTCAGTCATGATGAGATTCTAGAGGACAGCCAGTGCAACCCAGTCTGGTTTTGTGGGATCTGACTCAGGAAGACTGAATGACAGTAAGCATCCTGTGTTGACTTCATGGGCTAACTGTGGATAAGGAATGACAGATATAAGCAAGCTTGCAGGTTTTGTAATTATGCTATTTAGTTCATTCAATGAGCAGTTAGAGGCCGACAGAGAAGTCAAGAATGGATTTCTAAGTTTGAATTGAGAACCACATAGTTCATTTATGTTAGGAAATCATAGTGAAAACAGTTGTGTAGCATCTGAAGGAAAAACTGTCTGCATTCCAAAGACGGGAAGAATACTTGGCTGTCATTCTTTGCAGATGCATTTATGTGACATTGTACAATAATAATATTATTCTTAACATTCATTTTAACTTGTGAGCCATTGTATACGTGGACTGGGGCACTGCTGCCCTGATGCATTTTTAAAGACCTACTGCTTTAATGATGTGATTTTAATCCATCAGAAATATTTAGAGCAACGTGACTTTTCTCTTTCCTCAACTGTTTGCATAGAAGTTATTCACTGATAATGGATTTCTATTTGAAAGCCATTCATTCCCAAGTTGAATATTTGCTGTCCAGGCTGAGAAACCATCAGATGCAGAACATAATCTTAGCCTATAAATGTTTTCTCTTAGTGACTTTTATACTGCATTTCAGGATGTGTTTTTACAAACATTATGATTGTGGGTAAAAGCAATAACAGGCCTATTAACTTATGGAGGAATACATCAGTCATCTCAGACAAATTCATGACTGGTGTAGTGATAAGCTGATAGTGGAATGCTTTAGAATAAGAATAAAAATACTAGTTTATCCTGAAATGTTTCACGTTACCAAAAAGATACATTATTTTCAACAACTTGATTGTAATAAATATAAATATAATTTGTGATAAATATAATTTGCATACCATAAATTTCACCCCCTCTGCATGTATATTAGTACAATGATTTTTAGTAAATTTGTAGAGTTGGCAACTAAAACTATAGTTTTGGCCATATCTGTTATGGCCCAGATTAACTGGAGCCCACTTTTGGACAATCGTTGCTTCACCTCTACCCCTGGGCACACAATGATCTGTTTTCTGTCTCTATAAATTACCTTTTAATACGTTTCATACAAACAGTCATCTTATTTTGCAAATGGTATCCATTCCCTTGAAGGACTGTGTGATATCAATTTATGGCTTACTCCGTGAAGTTTAGAATATTAAGATTGTTTTTGGATCCAGGATATTTGCTGTTAACCTTAAGTCTTATTAGTGTCAGAAAAGTTCATCCGTTCTGGTTTTTGGTTTTTGTTTTTGGAATAATGCAGAAACTGAGGAATTGAATTTTGTACACAGATTCAGTATGTTAGTGTTGCAATGACTTGATTAACAGTAACAACAACAGTAATAGTAGCAGGTTGTCATTTATGGAATACTTACTGGATTCAGCCTTTGTACTGGGGGATAATATGAATTTTTCCCCTAATCTTCATAGTAGTTTTGAAAGGCAGAGAGTATTTGCTCCGTTTTAGAGACAGCAAAAGTGAAGCATACTCAGAGAATTTAAGCAATTTGCCCAAGACCACACAATGCTGCCCGAGTCCAAGTCTGTGCCCTTGACTATAATATTGAAAGTTGTTTATCTAGAGGGACTTTGTAAGCAGACAGTGTGTTTTTTACCTTTCTATACCTTCCCAGCTCTTTCCATTTTTTTTTTTTTCTTTAAGCACGAATATATTTCCTTGATTTTGGCCTCCCACTTGCCATGTTGGCTTCCCATGCATAGTCTGCCGAGTCATAAAAGAAGAGAGCATGGGTAAGTTACAGATAAGTTCCAATCCCCGAGGCGAATAGAAAACTGGTTAGGGAGCTATTTGTGAAATGAAAGAGACAAAGAGGAGCTATTTGGATTGTGAAATAAAAGAATGGACAAGAGTACATGAAAGAAATAGAAGACTATAAGANTGCATAGTCTGCCGAGTCATAAAAGAAGAGAGCATGGGTAAGTTACAGATAAGTTCCAATCCCCGAGGCGAATAGAAAACTGGTTAGGGAGCTATTTGTGAAATGAAAGAGACAAAGAGGAGCTATTTGGATTGTGAAATAAAAGAATGGACAAGAGTACATGAAAGAAATAGAAGACTATAAGACTTGAGAGGAAGGGAGAAATTTCACTTATCTCCGTGTGCCTGAGGTGGTGATTTCATGAAGAAGGTGTTTCATGAAGAAGGTGAGGAGGGTTTCAATAAACACTCTCCTTTGGGTAGAGCTTTTTTGAAAGGGAGAATTCTAATGGGCTCTTGCGCCAGTGGGGCTGAAAACAGATGAACAAGACTAAATGGTCTCTAATGTAGGTGGTCCTACCCCCAGTGGGACATAACTCTGATTAGGTGACTTGCTGACTTTGCTTTGTCTCACTGGCTTGCTACATGGCTGGCTGTATATCCCAGAAGCCTTTGCTCTGATGCCAGTCCGTCCTGCCTGGTGCAAAGGCCTGGGGGTTATGAGCCAGTTGGGGAGCTTGCCAGACCTGTTGCTTATTCAACAGTGAAATGAAGTGGCACTGTTAGCTTTCTTTGTTATTATGCAGGTACAGGAATGAAGTTTCAGAGTGAGAGAATAAAGAATAATTTTACGTCAGTGATTCACTGGGGATGAAAGGAATTTCAGGGACAATAAACTGTTTCATACGTTTGCAATAGGCTTCAAGCCTCAGTTACACAACTGGTTGAGAGTCCTAAATTCCATTGACCAAATTTAGATTTTCTTACTCAAATAAGTAATAGTGGAGAAGAGAGTGAGTGATATGTAATGAGAATCAGCTTTGATAAATATATAAGTACAAGGTAACTATGAATTCAAACTATTAAAATTATATGTACATACAAAGGATTTAGAGCAATTTCATAAAAATGCCCATGGTAGCAACAAGAGTTTCAAAAACACCCCATAAATCACTGAGTTGCTTGATACTGTTGCTGTGTGTTGTACAATCCAGAATGGTGGGCAGGACATAATGGATACAGTAATCACAGTGGTTACCTAGACTTAGCTCACCAGCATCACTTGGGAACTTGTTAGAAATGGAAGATCTTAAGTCTCACCTCGACTCACTGAATCAACCTTGGGCTAGTGCCTTGAAATCTCTATTTTGACATTCCTTTAGGTGATTCTGATGTGCCCTAATGTTTAGGAACTCCTGAAATAATAGGATGGGGATTTAAAACAAAATGTGGGAGACTGTACCATAAACGTTACTGAAAGCAGTTTATCAAACCAGCGATCAAAACAGTGGCTGGGAGTCAGAGTCAGGGGCTTGTCTATCTTTGCATTCTGGTGCAGATTGGAATGTCCCTTTTTATTTAAGTCCCATCTGCCTTTGATTTACAGGAAACTTTCTTCTTCCAGTACCACCGTGAAATGGTTTCTCCTTGGCAGTATCTTAGGTCTGAATTTTTTCAATCTAATATTCTTTGGTACTTAATATAATATTAAATATTGTGCTGATTATTATTGCATATATAAATGTGTGTATACACACACTCAGGTACCATCTCCTCAAAGATGTCCTTTCTGAGCAGACCCTGGTCACTTTCATATCTAGTATTTTCCTTTGCATTTACTTTACCTTGGATTCTTCATAGCACTTCACTATCTCAAGTTATCTGTTTATTTGTTTTCTGGTTTTTCTGTGTCCAGAGGGCTTCAGGTAAGCTTGCCTCTGTTAATCCTGGCCCCAGGACACGGGACAGTGCAGGGCAGTTGGCAGCAGTTCATTGAATGAGTGATATGTCTGTCTTCATCTCGGTTGTAAGCTACCAAGGGACAGAGCTGGTGTCAAATTATAAATACAAACTGAAAGAGACTAGTGTGGTATCTGGGGCTCAGAAAGCACTCACGCAGCATTCTTTTTTCCATGAGTTTCTCCTTTCCTGTTCTTATCAGTTTCCGCTTCTGACAGTTCTTTGTACTGAGTGTGTGCTCGGGGAGAGATGAAAGTAATAACTGAGACAGCTTTTAAGATCTTTTAAACAATTAACATTAGTAATTAGAAAATAAAATGAAATATATCACTTTTCTCCATGTTTTGATTGTATGAATTATTCATTGAATGCCTAATAGAATTTACAGAAATTAAAATATGAAAGTTCCCATTTTCTTCAGCACCAAAATATATTTTTTAAAGTTACCTGCATACTTTATTGCTAAATAGTTAAAATCTGTAGCATAGTGTAGGTTTATACTTTTTCCCTGAGATCTTTACAATTCAGTTTTTTTTTTTTAACAAATTTTTGAAAGATTGCACAAAGGTACACACTCAGATGGTAAAGAATCTGTCTGCCTGAAATGCAGGAGACCCGTGTTTGATCCCTGGGTCAGGAAGATCCCCTGGAAAAGGGCATTGCAACCCACTCCAGTATTCTTGCCTGAATTCCATGGACAGAGGAGCCTGGTGGGCTGCAGTTCATGGGGTCACAAATGAATAACAACAACATTATCATCTATAAGCAGATCCAGCATTTACATTTTAGATTTTTTTCATTTTGAAAATTATATTAGTTCACAATTAACGTTTGAGGCACTTGAAGCTCACAGAGGCTAAGCAGCTTGGTCAGTCACAGAGCTGTATATACAAGTGAAATGATTTGAAACCAGTTCTGGTTAAAAAAAAAAAAAAAATTCTGTGAGGATTGCTTAGTGCAATCATACAGGTAATAACAGGGTCCAGAGTGTTTGTTATCTGGGGTGACATCACTGGTTCGGGAAAGTCCAGACCTGGGTTTTTAAATACCTAATACTATGCTATCTTCATTTCCCACAGTGACCTCTGGTTTCCAGATGTTTCTAAATTATTGTTCTTGGAAATCACACTTGATGAAGAAGTAAAGGCAGTTTACTTACGGTTTCTATTTGTTGTGTTAGCTCCCAGAATGTGTTGATCAAACAGTTTGGCTCTCTTGTGTTTTTTTGTACTCTAATAGCTNCATTTCCCACAGTGACCTCTGGTTTCCAGATGTTTCTAAATTATTGTTCTTGGAAATCACACTTGATGAAGAAGTAAAGGCAGTTTACTTACGGTTTCTATTTGTTGTGTTAGCTCCCAGAATGTGTTGATCAAACAGTTTGGCTCTCTTGTGTTTTTTTGTACTCTAATAGCTAAGTGCTGGTAATCAAGCTGGGGGCTTTATTTGCTCAGGCACAGCCAGAGTGTACCCATTTCCTTAGTTGCCTTCAAGAGTAAAATAAGCCATTTCATTTAAAATTAATAGCTCCAATCTTATTTCTACCCTATTTCTACCTTATTCAGTGAGGGAAACCTCATAGTTAACTGCACTCTCAGTTATTTTCAGTGCAGCTTCGAGGGAATTCTGTGATGGGCACCAGCTAACATGGGTGGCTTTGCTGCTTTTAGACAAACTCATGTATTGGAGCAGAGCGATACTCCAAAAACCACATTCTGAGCCAAAGCAAATTACCTTGCTGTCTGCCTGAGTCCTTTACAGATTTACACATCTTCTCAGCAAGATTTGTAGGTATCAGATTTTTGTAAATCAAGGACTTGAAGCTTACTAGAGAAACTCACATTTAAAGTAGACACTGGATTCTTTTTTATTGAAAGTGACTGATTCAAGGGAAAAGAAATTGAGGGCTTTTGGCAGACTCTGAGGATATAGAAAACTTGAGATATATTGTTTCTGCCTTTTTTTTTTTTTTTTTTCAGGGGTAAAATGCATTAGTTTTAATTGTGAGGCTTTTATGATTTGTTTGCACTTAGATTTGTATGTTACATACTTCTATAAAAGATATCCTTCTATAAAGGGTATATATATCATTATATAAGAATTAAACATAGGCAATGCATCCTTTTTTTTCATAAGCTTGATAGGTTATTTTTAAAAAGCTAAACAATAGCTTGATAGAGATAGAGTTGGAGGGAATGGTAAAGAAAGAGAGATGGGGATTCTAAACTGGTCCTGGGCTGTGTAGTGGTGCTTGGTCCCTTAGCCCCTATTCTAATCACTGAAGCTAAAGAGATTAACCCTTAGATTGCTTTGGTCCATGGACTGAAGACTAAGTCTGTGCTTATTTAGGCACTCTGAATAGGAATTCTGGGCTCTGTAGCCCAGTCCACATTCCTGCTGGTCCCACTCTAACGGAGTCTGGAGAGCCAAGAGTGTGGTGATTTAGCCCTTGGACTCTGAGGTCAGAGAAACCTGGATTCAGGTCTGAATTTTGCTGACAGCTGTATCCGTTACTCCTCTGTGCTTTGGATTTCTCACCTGTAGAACGGGAGGTAGCAGAATGCATGGTCAAGAGTGTGGTGTCTGGAAGCAGACCTCTCGGGTGGAATCTCAGATCTACCAATTACGTGCTGTGGAACTTTAGGCAAGTGGCTGAACACCTCGGTGCCTTCAGTGTCAAACAGCGATAGTAATAGTTTCCGTCTCCTATTTGTGTTAGCGTAAGTACACAAGATTATGTTTGTAAAGCAGTGAAAACCTGGTCTGGCACATAGAAAGCGCTCAGCAGATGCTTGGTCCCTTCCTCCTTCCAATAACACCTTGGCTGTCACCTGGGAGTAACACCCCCCCACCCCTCACCGTGGGACATTTGGCAATGTCCAGGGACATTTTGTTTGTCCTAACTGGGAGGAAAGTAGACACCAGGGAGGGTGCTAACCATCCCACGATGTATAGGACAGTCTCCACAGTGAAGAATGATCTGTTCCCAAATGTCAACAATGTACTAGCCTCACTGGCAACCTAGTTCCCTGTGGGGCTAGGATTCTGCTCCAACTCTTCTTCCCCAATCTGGTACCAATAGTGGGTTATCCTTGGATGTGACTTTTCAGACTGGCTGGATCTTCAGCTGTTGCTAATGGCTGGTGATCTTTTTTCTGTTATCTGTTCTGGCTGACCATCATCCTCCTGTGAATACTCACGATGCTGACCGGTCTTCTCAATTCTGACTTTCCTGGGGCCAGACTTCACGTTGGAGGAAACCATACCAGCTGCAACCTTGGCAATATTTCCCCCCCGTCTTAAGACTGGTGGTTGTCAGAATTTGTGGCTGTCTGACAGAGTCTCCACCCTACTTCCTTCTCCTCACTGCCTTTGGTCTCCTCTCTGTGGGGTTTTCCTCTTTGTCCGAAGTTCTCTTGCCTTCAGCACTGCAGTACACACCCTGCCTCCAAGCAGTTCAAGGCACAGGAACTTTTGATACTGACCGCCCTCCCAGTGGACATAGAACCTGGGTGGAGCCCCGCATTGATCTTTTTGGAAGGTCCGCCGACAGAAGGGACAGAGGCCACTTTAAACTTCCTGGCAGCATTTTCTGTCTTAACTTTGGATGCTTGAACTCTCTCTTGGATTGTGGTTTTTGAGTCCTGAGACATGAGTAGAGAGCTAGCTCTTCTGGACCCCCTTCATACCAGGTGAGCTGGTGAAAAACTAGCCTTCTTCTCGTGGAAAATATCACGAGAGGAGCGGGGTGCTGGGGGTCCTCTGACCTGGGTTCAGTTTTCCACTATGTCCCTTACTGGTTATTTGAACATGGGCAAATTCATTTTAATATCTTTGAGATTACTTTCTTCTTTTCCAAAATACTAAAAAGTGCTCTATCAGAGGTTGTTAGGAGAGACAGTATGCATAGGGCTTAGTACTGTGGCTGTTGAGGACTGGTTTTTTTTTTTTTTTTAACTTTTTTTTAAATTTAATTTTTATCGGAGTATAGCTACTTTACAGTGTTGTATTAGTTTCTGCTGTACAGCAAAGTGAATCAGTTAATTTGTATACATATATTCCCTCTTTTTTGGATTTTCTTCTCATTTAGGTCACCACGGAGCACTGAGTAGAGTTCCCTGAGCTATACAGTGGGTTCTCATTAGTAATCTTTTTTTTTTTTTTCTGTTCTAATTGACTTTATTCTTTTTTTCTCTCTCTCTTGTTCAGACTGTAATTAATATCAGACTGTTTTCAGTGTCTTTTTCCAGAACATTGGTATTAATAATTCTGGTTTAAAGTTACTAAACTCCTACTATTTATTTTAATTAACAGCGTCAGACAATATTATTATTTTGTTTTGATAATTTTACTATCTTATATAGATGTTAGCATTGGGAAAAACTGGGTTNTTTTTTTAGCACTTACCACCATTTGTTGAATGCTTACGATGTGCCTGGTTCTGTGCACCAAACATTTTATTCAATACATGGGTAATCTCATGTAATTTTCGTAACAATTAGAAAGTAGCTGGTTTTCTTCCTTCCACCTGATACATAAAGGAGAACAAGACAGTTCTAATGGAAGCATTGCTTTACTGTATGTTTGTAGCTGGTCTGTGATCATGTAACATACCTTATTGATTTCTGAAATGAAACATTATATAACACCTCTCAATGGAGTCAAGATGAGAGATGGCTAAGTTTTAAAGTTCTTTTTTCTTAGGTATAATTCCTGTTCTGTGTCCATAAATGAGTCAGGAACATCTGTTTCTTTCTGTGAAAGTGTCCAATGGCTTCTTGACAACCCCTCTCTCATTTGTGACCATCCAACAGTGAGTTGTCCCTCAAGCTAGTGATGTGGTTATCACTGGGGAGTTTTCACCAAAAGCTCAGTGACTTCCTTAATGCAGATGTCCAGGATGCTGGAGGAGAGGAAGGGAAGTTGTATTTAATGGCATTTGAGATCTTTCCCAACCCTGAAATACTTTTATGATTCTAAGTTCCATTAAAACTATTTCAGAACACAGTTAAAAGTAGAGCAGCAGTTCTTAGGTCAGTGTTTTATAGCTTTTGGCCAAAGGCCATTCAAAGGTTAACTTGAGCAAAGAGAGATGAATATAATAGGATTTGGGGAAAAAAAATTTTTGAACAGAAACCAAGTTGGAGTAACTTTATGTGCAAAAGGGAGGTAACTTTTAAGGGTAAATTTCACAAGAGAAATCTTCAGATCAGTATAGTACTATGCCATTTAAATTTTAGGGTATAAAATTATCTGACTTTTAAAAAAAGTCAATAAAAATAGATTCTAAACATAATGTTGGCATTCAGTGAGCTTCTAAAGTAGCTTAAGTTCTCAAGGAAGCCTTGCAAGTGATAATTTTGTTTTCATTACAGAAAGCATTTATTGCACACTTCTGTCTATGCCAAACACTGTACTAAATGTTCTATAAGGATTTTTCTCTATAATTTTTACTCTGACTCCATGAGGTAAATATTATTATTGGCATAATTTTCAGATGAGCGTTTCAGAGCTAAGGAAAGAAATCTCCTAAAGATGGAATCTGGATTTGAACGTAGATCTGATTCCTATATTTGCTCTCTGTAGCCTACTATTTTTCTCAGTGCCTCTGCAGAATACACAGTTTCATCTGTGAAAAATGACTGTATCTGTCATGCTTTTTTTATGCTGTACCTTGCCATAGAGTTGAAGCATTCTTGCTTGGATAAGCTAGGTTAATTGAAGGGAGAAGCCACAGCATATTTATTGGTTCTGAATGTTAAGCTTCAGATTATTTTGGAACCTGGTCTCTTAGTAACTGAATGTGTGGCTGTTACATGTTAGATAAAATAAAAAGAAATTCATGTGAAATCCTAAGCCATATCTTAGACTTGAATACAGATTACTTTGATGAATGAATAGTTGCTTTTCGAAGATTTTTTTCTTTCTCAGCTCCCAAAACACAAAAAGCATCATGTTTTAGTAATTTGAAAATATAGCCTTCTTGGTGCTTACTTGTAAATATATAGCATTTTAAAAATCAGGCTGTGCTGTCCCTTTTCATCAGCATGGCTCACTTGTACCAATTATCTTAAGTAAAGGAAAATTGAATTTTCAGTGAGTGATGGAAAATGAAAGGGCATATTCATACTTTATGAGTTGTCTATCTTTGTAGTTTTTTACTTTTTTATACTTTTGCCTGAAAGTATAAATGTATTTCATAAATCTTAAATATCTCAGTATTTACATAAATCTTTATAATTATCTGAAATGGCCAATTAAATCTTGAAATAAAATCTGGAGTATCAGAAATATACATTTTAAACTCATGATACATAAGTGTGCACAGTTAAATATACTTATCAAGGAAAATTAATTATGCCTCTGCCTCAAAAAACTCATGTTTTGGTAGAAAAAATTTTGGTGAAACAAAATACATGAAACCATTTTCTACTCTCATTAAATGACCCTGTTCATTTCCTGTTTTGATTTTGGACATTATTCCAAGATGATCTCTCTAGAGAGTGTAAAATTCATGCTCTAAAAATATAATGACAATTTTAACCTCACCACAAGGCAAGTCTTCCCATTTTCCACTAAGTTTATATTGAGGTGATTAAGAGGAAACCACTTAGAATTAAGTATAACGGTTTTTTAGTTTTTAAATAAGGTTTTTGGGTTTATATTGACAATTATATTTTTATCAATTATCTAGGGAAGTTATCATTTATGTCCATCGATGGAGAAGCAATTATTCACTTGCAAAAGAAAACTTATCTCTCCTTTAATGGGAAGAAATAGTCATCATGAACTTGGAAACTTACAAATGAGCACAAGTTTCCAAGTAAAATGGCAACCCACTCCAGTATTCTTGCCTGGAGAATCCCATGGATGGAGGAGCCTGGTGGGCTACAGTCCATGGGGTCGCAAAGAGTCGGACACGACTGAGCGACTTCACTTTCATTTTCCAAGTGTCAGAAGGTTCTCAGTATATCAGTGTCAGTAAGGTCTAACTTTAATTTTTTTTTTTCCTTTAGCATTTGTGACCTTTAAAAGCATCTTTCAAGAAAAAGTTTTGGAGTTGTTTTTTTTTTTTTAATATTTGTGAAAGTTAGTTGTGGACTAGAGTTGTGGAACTTGCTCTCTAGAATTGTGAACCCTTGAAAATAGTAGCAATTACTTTCATTTTATAAGAGAACATTGCCTTATGTTGAATAATGATGAACTATATAAATATTAGGAGGAGTGAGGTTGCCAATGGGGAGGAGATTCAGATTTTTCTGACTTTGCTAAAATTACAACAAACTGAGGCCCACTGTGAAGACAGAAGAGGTTATGCAAAAGGACATTTCAAGTCCTGAAGCCAGTCTTTACATACACCACTGTTTTCTGTAGGCTCAGTATATAATTTTTTCTCTCTTTCTTTCTTGAGAACATACTCATATTATTTTCTTGGTGCATTTTCTGGTTTCTGTTTGTTAGCTGCTTGTCAACTCTGTTAAAATCAGAGAATTTCCTAAGCACGTATGGAGGAGATTGTATTCGATGATTTGCAGTGCCCATGCAAGTATAATGTCTACGACTTAAAGTTTCTGTAATGAACTTGGTGCCCTTGACATAGATACGTCCCATAATAGACCAGGCAGAATCTTCAGTAAATGCTATCATTTTTTTCCCCCTACTATGCTGCACTCCCCTAGTATGCTGCATGTATGCTAAATGACTCTTAAGTATTTTTGCAAAGCTGATCTAATAAAGCTGAGAGCCATTTTAGCAATTTCCCATTACTACTCTAACAAATTAAAACAAATGTAGTAGCTTAAAACAATACAAATTTGCTACATTTGCATCTATAGGTTAGAAGTCAGATGAGTCTCTCTGGGCTAAAATGAAGTAGGTCGAGTCAGTTTCTTTCTTGGAGCTCTCTGGAAGAACCTATTACCATTTCTAGCTTCAAGAGACTCCACACATTTCCTGTTTTTTCACTCTTTTTCATCTCCAAAGCCACCAGAGGCTGATTCAGTTTTATTATTCTGACTCTGGTTCTCCTTTCTCTCTTACTAACCAGGACCCTTATGATTTCATTGAACCTCCCTGTCTCAAGGTCTGTTGAACCCCTAATAACATCTGCAAGTCCCTTTTGCCATATGGTGATAGTCGCTCAGTTCAGTTTAGTTGCTCAGTTCAGTTCAGTTGCTCAGTCATGTCCTACTCTTTGCTACCCCATGGACCACAGCAGACCAGGCCTCCCTGTCCATCACCAACTCCTGGAGCTTACTCAAACTCATGTCCATTGAGTCGGTGATGTCATCCAACCATCTCATCCTCTGTCACCCTCTTCTCTTCCTATCTTCAATCTTTCCCAGCACCAGGGTCTTTTCAAATGAGTTAGTTCTTCATGTCAATTGGCCAAAGTATTGGCATTTCAGCTTCTGCATTAGTCCTTCCAATGAATATTCAGGACTGATCTCCTTTAGGATTGACTGGTTACAGTCCAAGGGACTTTTAGGAGTCTTCTGCAACACGACAGTTCAAAAGCATCAATTCTTTGGTGCTCAGCTTTCTTTGTAGTCCAACTCTCACATCCATACACAACTACTGGAAAAACCATAGCTTTGACTAAATGGACTTTTGCTGGCTAAAGTCACTCAGTTGTGTCCAACTCTGTACGACTCCAGCCTCCCCGTCCATAGAATTCTCCAGGCAAGAATACTGGAGTTGTTAGCCTTTACCTTCTGCAGGTGATCTTCCCGGCTCAAGGGTTAACCTGGATCTCCTGAATTTCAGGTAGATTTTTTTACCATCTGAGCCACCAGAGAAGTCGTTTGTCATGTAAAGGATTAATGATGTACTCCCAGACTCAGGGATTAGAAAGTGAACATCTTTGGGAAGCCATGGTTTTACCTTCTACAGGCATAGACATTTTTTTTTAATGATTGAAAATGGTCTTTGGTTTGGGAAATTATTATATACCATTTTTTTTTTTTTTGGATAGACTTAATCATAACTTTGCACCCATGATTTTTTTCTTTCTCTGCATTCTACATGGAGGCAAATTTGAACTCTCTGTAATTAAATAGCTACAGTACTGAAGTTCATTACAAATAATAATTGATAACACTCACTGAGCACTACACTGAGAGCTGGGTACTTTTTCATGCCTTATCTCACAGAATCCTTACAACCCTCTGCAGAAGAGATTATTTTTTTTTCCCATTTTACAAACGATAAATTTGTAGATTTGAAATTTTAAGTAATTTTCCCAAGGCTCCCCAACCAGTGAATGATAATTGTGAGAAGAACACAAATAATGTGATGCCAAGACGGGTTCCTATGTGTGCGCTCAAAACTGCTCGATGATAGATTTGTTTGCAAATCTCATCAATCATGTGTGCATTCACAGTGGGCACCCCTCAGTGCTCACTGAATTCATAAATGGTCTTACACAGTGATTTACTCTATTGATTTTCTGACTGGTTTCATAATGGGTGAGATGAACTTAATGGCACAGTCTTAAGCACCAGTGGTGCACGGTTGTAATCAGCGTTCACCGTGATGGTTGGTCTCCATGTTGGCAGCAGCCTCAAGAGCAGGCCCTCATTATTGCTGTCCCTCTGGTCCTGGTATTTTGCCTACATCTGTCAACCTTGGCTGTACTTCTAGTGTCATTTCCCTCCTAAACATTTTGGCAGCAACTTTAGAAACAACTGTCTCCCTAACCTAGGTAAAAACTAGCTGTTCTCTATCAAATGAGAATGGCTCTTGGCCGTTCATGCTTTAATCTTTCTCAGGAGTGACTTTGATCTGAAGCCATAGACTTTAAATCCTTGGAGCCCTACCATCCCACATATGTAGCAAAGGGCAAAACCCATGTGAAAGGCATATATGGTAGAACAAATTGAAATCATACAGCCTGAGGCATCCATCTTGCAAGAATGTCCCCTGTGGACAATTTCAGTATGGCACCAAGAGGCTTTTGTTTAAGCATCAGTTCCAGTCCCAACTCTGCCATGTGAAAGCTTGATGATGCCAGGCAAGCTTGTTAATCTCTTTGGGGAGGGTAAAGACCTTGGCATGTCTGGGTTGACTCTTGTTGGTATATACATATGATTAAGAGTCAGTCATTGATGTCTAAGGNTTTGTTTAAGCATCAGTTCCAGTCCCAACTCTGCCATGTGAAAGCTTGATGATGCCAGGCAAGCTTGTTAATCTCTTTGGGGAGGGTAAAGACCTTGGCATGTCTGGGTTGACTCTTGTTGGTATATACATATGATTAAGAGTCAGTCATTGATGTCTAAGGAAACCAGGATTTCCTGAGGGAAAACTCGCATGGAAAACCTAATTCATGTAAATCAAAATTACAAGCTCTGAGTAATGATCACTGGACACATCCTTCTTGATTTTCTTCTAACAGAAAAAGCAGCCCTGACGTTTGGAAACTGATCCAATGCTCAAAGTAAGAATTCAGAGTTATAACAAGGTGATTTGGTGCTTTAGAACAGAGCCATATGGTTCTCTTTGGACATAAACCATCTTATATACTGTCTTTTTCAGACTGGGTAACTGGTCAAGCAGCAAAATACTAGACATCTTCCACTTTCTCTAAATGTGTAATGGACGCCATAGCAATTACAGCTTTTGGCTTGCTTTAGTCTATAGGTTAGATTTATCGAGATATCCGGTCATAGAATTGCCTGTGCTTTTTGATGGCATCCAATTTAGCGTGAACCTTCAGTTCCTTAGACCCTCCTTAAAATGATCCAATAAAAGCCCTGATCCTATAATCAGTTCTTTCTAACATTTCTGGGATGCCTCAGAGCTCCCCAAAGGGTGCATTTTCCCTCCCTGAAGTGAAGAACAAACCCAACTTGTCAACTGCAGCTAAAAATGTTTAGCTGAAGGGCACTGACATTTCTAAAAACTAAGTCACTCAACGACGGAAATCAGATAGTTGTGAAAAATCTTAGGATCCTACAACCTTGTTTAACTTAGTTCTTTAAAAATAGGACTTGGTTCTTTAAAAGTAAATTTTCTTATTTTTATCCATATACGTGGTTGAAAAAATCAGTCAGACTCGAAGGGCTTGTAATGAAGAACGATATTCCTGCATGCCCTTTCCGTCTAGTCCCAAAAGGAAACATGATATGAGTGTCATTACTCTCTCTAATCAGAAACTTGACTACTATATTTAATTTCCAAGAACTCCTTCCTGTTCTGATTATCCTTTTTTCATTGTATCCTCTTAGACTTTTTTTTTTTTTTTTTGGATGCAATATCCTCTTGAGTTTCTCCTGTGTAGACACAGATTTGATGTCATTATATTCTTGTTATTAATATTAGGCTTCCCTGGTGGCTCAGAGGGTTAAGCATCTGCCTGTGATACGGAAGGCCCAGGTTTGATCCCTGGGTTGGGAAGACCCCCTGGAGAAGGAAATGGCAACCCATTCCAGTATCCTTGCCTGGAGAATCCCATGGACAGAGGAGCCTGGTGGGCTACAGTCCATGGGGTCGCAAAGAGTCGGACACGACTGAGCGACTACACTTGGCACTTATTTAAGTAACTTCTCGCCTCTCAAACACTGTCTATNAAACCATAGCTTTGACTATTCAGACTTTTGTTGGCAAAGTGATGTCTGCTTTTTAATATGCTATCTAGGTTGGTCATAGCTTTCCTTCCAATGAGCAAATGTCTTTATTTTATGGCTGCAGTCACTGTCTGCAGTGATTTTGGAGCCCAAGAGAATGTGGTCATTTATTGTTTCCATTGTTTCTCCATCTGTTTGCCATGAAGAGTTGTGACTGGATGCCATGATCTTAGTGTTTTGCATGTTGAGTTTTTGGCCAGCTTTTCCACTCTCCTCTTTCACCTTCATCAGGAGGCTCTTTAGTTCCTCTTCACTTTCTGCCATTATCTACATATCTGAGGTTGTTGATATTTCCCCTGGCCTTCTTGATTCCAGCTTGAGATTCATCCATCTCAGCATTTCACATGATGTACTCTGCATGTATGTTAAATCAGCAAGGTGACAATATACAGACTTGACATACTCCTTTCCAAGTTTTGAACCAATTCTTTCTTCTATGTCTGATTCCAACTATTGCTTCTTGACATGCATACAGGTTTCACGGAGACAGGTAAGATGGTTTGGTGTTCCTATTTCTTTAAGTATTTTCCACAGTTTATTGTGATCCGCACAGTGGACCTATACATACTATGTACATCTATGGATACTTCTCTATATATACTATACAGTGTAGAAATTTAGAACTAAAAGGGGTTTGGGATGCAGACATACCTGGCATTGCTCTTTTTCATGTCTACAAGACACAGAGATGCTTGGGAAAGTGTGCTTTTATGAAGTACAGATGTATTAGATTCCTTGAAACCCACAGGGACATGATAGTTNATACTTCTCTATATATACTATACAGTGTAGAAATTTAGAACTAAAAGGGGTTTGGGATGCAGACATACCTGGCATTGCTCTTTTTCATGTCTACAAGACACAGAGATGCTTGGGAAAGTGTGCTTTTATGAAGTACAGATGTATGAGATTCCTTGAAACCCACAGGGACATGATAGTTTGCAAGAAAGGAAACTAAGAATCTCTAGTTCTCATTAAGGAGACACAATGTTCCAAGACCAATGTCACATGCAGGCTTTGCAAAGTAAGGTGATTTTTTCCTCCCTTAGATCGTCAAAGCTCAAATAAGCTGACTTTGTACTCGTATTAACCTCTTTAGCAGGATTACATTAAGAAAACACTCATCTATTCCAGTTGTTAAAAATTAGCTGTAGAATCAGGCACATGGTAGGTACCTAGACTTTCACGGAATATGTGGAACTATGAGAATTTGTAAAACTGGGCTATTCTACGCTGTGTAAACAAATTCTACAGTTGTATTTTATAAAACAGCACAACTTGAGAATATATATATATACTCATGTATAAACTCATATATATTCTCGAGTTCATGGGGTTGCAAAGAGTCGGACACAACTGAGCAACTGAACTATCTAACCAACTAATTCTCAAGTTGTGCTGTTTTATAAAATACAAGCGTAGAATTTGTTTACAGAGCATAGAATAGTCCAGTTTTAAAAATTCTCATAGTTCAATTTTATATATAAATTCAATATATTAGTTCAGTATATACGAGTCCTTGTATAGGTAATATAGAGCTTCCCTTGTGGCTCAGCTGGTGAAGAATCCACCTGCAATGCAGGAGACCTGGGTTCGATCCCTGGATTGGGAAGATCTGCTGGAGAAGGGAAAGGCTACCCATTCCAGTATTCTGGCCTGGAGAATGGAGTCGCAAAGAGTTGCACAGAGCTGAGCAACTTTCACTTTGTAGGTAATATAGGAAATACCAAGTAGTAATATTTGTGAATTTCTGTTTGGGGAGACAGTATGTTTTTGAACTACAGTGTTAACTGAAAAATGCATCAGTGAAGCTTCATAGTTTTATTATGTTAATCTTTGCCGTTATTAGTTCCTCAGCCTGAACCCTGGGCAGTCTCCTTTGGGGCATTGGACATCTGTGATACAAAGTGAAATTCAGGAGCTAGCTTGAGTTCTCAGGCAAGCACTCACTGGACACTGAACATTAGTCATGAGCTTCTGATGTATTTTTGTTCTAATGTGACAGCTGTTTATTTAGTAAACCTTTAAATGTAATANTTGGGGCATTGGACATCTGTGATACAAAGTGAAATTCAGGAGCTAGCTTGAGTTCTCAGGCAAGCACTCACTGGACACTGAACATTAGTCATGAGCTTCTGATGTATTTTTGTTCTAATGTGACAGCTGTTTATTTAGTAAACCTTTAAATGTAATATCCTCTGCCTGGTCGTTGTCTGCTGGGAATTCCCACTTGGATTAGCAAACAAGGAACTCAAAGTCCAAACTGTAAAACAATAATAGGACGCTTTGCTTCTCTTTCACCAATTCCAAGTGGCATAAAACAAGGAAGAATTTTACCTTTACACTTACCCACGATATATATATTGCCTTGCATACATATATCCATTCTGAGTTCAAAGAAAAAGAATTATTTGAGCTTTCTAAGTTGAGTAAAATGAAATAGACTATAAATCGCAGACAACTTAGTGGTTTTCTGTTATTTTCCCAAAAGCATTGGAGAATGTGTTTGTTTCTTACCAGATTTAATACATATTTTGGCCAAATGGGCTATAAGTATGTGGGATGTATGTTGTGCAAGTATTTTGGAAGTTTCTTGCTATGTCACAATGTTAATTTAAAGATTTTTGAAGGATCCAGTACTCCAGAGAAGACAGTTATTGACCACATTTTTAAACAATGTTGCACTGCTTGCCCATAGGTCCTGTGAAAAATGTTAAAATAAGAAAATAAATATTATTATGAAATTGTAGCTTGTCAAAACACATTGCCTTTGAAATATTCTGCCTGCTTTTCACGACTCAGCAGCTGAGTTAGGCTCTTGTAAACCTTCAGATTCTAGCCTATTAGTTATCATAATAAACTTCTTGTTTCTGAACTATTTTCAGGGGCTGAATTCTCTTTACTGGTAACTGTCAATGAATTGTCACGAGAGGATGAAATGTACAAAGAGGATTATCTTTTTTTTTCTTTTCTGATGAAGTACTTCAATAATGTTTATTTTAGAGGACAGAATAAAGTTTCTTGCTTCCACATTTCTTGGGGAAATTCTTTTGTTTTTTAATTCTATTTTTGGCCGTGCTGTGTCTTCATTGCTGCTTGCTGGCTTTCTCTAGTTGCGATGAGCAGGGTTCCTCTCTGGTTGCCTTGCATGGGCTTCTCACTGCAGCAGCGTCTATTGCTGCAGAGTGCAGGCTCTTGGGTGCACGGAGCTCAGTAGTGTGGGGCACAGACTTAATTGCCCTGTGGAGTGTGGAAGCTTCCCGAACCAGAGATCAAACCCATGTCCCGTGGATTGGCAGGTGAATTCTTAACCACTTCTTCACCACCAGGGAAGTGTATGGAAGTTCTTTTCTTAATCGTTATGAGACTATGGAGCTATGAAGTTGTAACAAGTAATGCAAGGAAGTAGCATAGCTGAACCCAGTAGCGATCTCAGAGAAGAATTTAAATTTGTTTTCACTGTTCTGTTTGCAAATGAGATAAACTGCTTATGAAATAAATGTCGTTTTATAGAAAAAAATCAAAATAATAAAAAGAATTCAAAAGCAGTTTTCTTAGAGGTCCAAATATTTGAAGTCCGATCACAACCACCAAACTAACTTTCCAGTCCCTTCAGAAAGGAAATAAAAATGATGCTATATCTCATCTCTCTTGTCTGGGAATATTTTGTTTTTGAACTGTGCTAATTTATTGCATTTGCTTTATCTCTGAATCATTCTGCTTTTATAAGCAGAATATAATCTTTTTAGCATTTCAAGGATTCATAGATTTGTATTTATTCATTTTATTTTTGCCAGTTGTCACTTATAAGTTGTTCAAAAAGATGTTTTCTTTTCTTTTTCTTTTGCAAATTTGATTATTTGAGAATCTTGCTATGAGAAAATCCAGTTGTAGGTAGCGCCTTGTGCCCTAAGAAGATCTTATTTTTATTTACTGGCTCTTCGTTCACTTCCTTCTATTTATGTCACTGTATGGTTGACATAATTATATTTGGTTCAACTTTATAAAGTCTGATAGCGTCTAGCAAGACTTTTCCCAGGTAATTATTTGTCTCTCAAGAAGTGTTCCCAAGATGATATATGCATTTATTCCTAATTACCATGAATACCTCTTATGAAAATGTCTCCTCTAATTACTTTGAAAAGTCATCTTTCATTAAAGTCACTTTTCTTCTAGCTACTCAGTGGTAGACATCCATAAAGTCATCATTTCTGATCATCTTGAATATGTAAATGTTTAAGCAGATACTGCTGGTTTTTCTGCTTCCTAATTCTAGCCTAGTGTTTTCTGTGAGATGTAACTCTTACTCTTGTGAAATACGGAGAAGTCACATAAGCAAAATCCTAGTGAGAATTAGGGCAGCGTGATTCCCAAGGTGCTCAGACTTGCATCTCCTGAGTTAGATCTTGGTTGCTCCCTGAGTCACCGTTCCTGGGTGTGTCTGTTATGGCCTCAGGATCCTTAATACTAACAGAAACTTAAGTACCGGGTGGCCCCATTGCCGCAAAGTGAAGGTGGCTGATAATGGGGACTTTTCCTGGAACTTAATGGGTGCAATCCAAGTGCTGGCGGCTTGATAGCTAACTAGTTATGGATTGAACAAGTCATGGTGCCTCTCCAGGTATTCCACTTATTTAATGAAAGACACAAAGCAAAACCTTTTAGGACTTTTTAAATCGAATGTTCCTATCCATATCTCTAATAGCAGTTACGGAGTCACGATTATTTCAGTATGTTATATTCCTTCATTACACGAGTAGAATTTACTGTGTCACCGTGCATCACTTTCATTGCCATTTCTTTGCAGTCATATCCTGCCCAGCAAGGGGATATTTATGTGTTTATCACCGCCTTTATTCTCTCTCTCCTGATGTTTCCAATGCTTATTAAGAATTTCCTCTCTGCACCCTTCCTATTTCAACACTCACCATGAATATTTCATTCTTTAAATTTGAGTCAAAATTAGTTTCTTCCAGGAAATAGCTTTTGCTTAGTCAGATTTAATGGCAGTAGTATCCTGTGACATTAATTTAATAGCTTTTATTTGAGTAAATGCATTATATGTGTGTGTAAATGTGTGCGTGTATCTGTGTCTGTGTGTGTGTGTTGAGAAAGAGAGAGAAATCTTGTTAAGAGTCTTTTTTACAAAATTTTTATTGGAATAGTCATAGTTGCTTTACAGTGTTGTGTTAATTTCCACTGCACAGCAAAGTGAATCTGCTATATGTATCCATGTATCTCCTCTTCTTTGAATTTCCTCCCCATTTTAGGTCATCCCAGAGCATTCAGTAGAGTTCCCTGTTCCATGCAGTAGATGCTCATTAGTTATCTATTTTATACATAGTATCAATCGTATGTATATATAAATCCCAGTCTCCCAACTCATCCCGTCGCGCCTTCCCCTTTGGTATCCATACATTCTCTATGTCTGTGTCTCCAATTTTGCTTCATAAATAAGATTATCTATACCAGTTCTTTTTCCAGATTCCACATATAGACATTAATATTTGTTCTTGTTTTTCGGACTTAGTTCACTCTGTATGACAGTCTCTGGGTCCATCCCTGTCTCTACAGATGACTCAGTTTTGTCCCTTTTTGTGAACGAGTAATATGCCATTGTATATATACACTACATCTTCTTTATTTCATCTGTCATTGGACATTTAGGTTTATTTCGATGTCCTGGCTATTGTAAACAGTGCTGCAATGAACACTCACTGGGGTACGTGTGTCTTTTTGAGTTATGATTTTCTCTGGGGATATGCCCAGTGGTGGGATTGCTGGGTCATGTGATAGTTCTATTTTTAGTTTTTTAAAGAACCTCTATCTTATTCTCCATAGTGGCTATCTCAAGTTATATTTCCACCAACAATACAAAAAGGTTCTCCTTTCTCCACACCCTCTAGCATTTCTTATTTTTAGATTTTGTGAAAAAGTCTTTTTAAAATTGCACTGACTTTATCATGTAGACTGTCATTGTGATTGCATGGGAATACTCTTTCTATGCCAACCCTGGTACTGTTCTCCTATCTTCCATTACTACCAATAACCCTGATATTAAGTATATGATTTTTAACACAGTTACTTAAGGGAGAGGAAAGAGGAAAAAAATGCTCTTTCAGTTCAGTTCAGTTCAGTTGCTCAGTCCTGTCCAACTCTTTCTGACCCCATGACTGCAGCACGCCAGGCCTCCCTGTCCATCACCAACTCCCGGAGTTTACTCAAACTCATGCCCACTGAGTAGGTGATGCCATCTAACCATATCATCCTCTGTTGTCCCCCCTTTTCCTCCTGTCTTCAATTCCTCCCAGCATCAGGGTATTTTCAAATTAGTCAGCTCTTTGAATCAGGTGGCCAATGTATTAGAGCTTCAGCTTCAGCATTCGTCCTTCCAATGAATATTCAGGACTGATTTCCTTTAGGATGGACTGGTTGGATCTCCTTGCAGTCCAAGGGACTCTCAAGACTCTTCTCCAACACCACAGTTCAAAAGCATCAATTCTTTGGCACCCAGCTTTCTTTATAGTCCAACCCTCACATCCATACATGACTACTGGAAAAATCATAGCCTTGATTAGACAAACCTTTGTTGGCAAAGTAATATCTCTGCTTTTTAATAAGCTGTCTAGGTTGGTCATATCTTTCCTTCCAAGGAGCAAGCGTCTTTTAATTTCATGACTGCAGTCGCTATCTGCAGTGATTTGGGAGCCCCCCAAAAATAAATTCTGTCACTGTTTCCACTGTTTCCCCATCTATTTGCCATAAAATGATAGAACTGGATGCCATGATCTTAGTTTCCTGAATGTTGAGCTTTAAGCCACCTTTTTCACTTTCCTCTTTCACTTTCATCAAGAAGTTCTTTAGTTCTTCTTCACTCTCTACCATAAGGGTGGTGTCATCTGCATATCTGAGGTTATTGATATTTCTCCCAACAGTCTTGATTCCAGCTTGTGCTTCTTCCAGCCCAGGATTTCTCATGATGTACTCTGCATATAAGTTAAATAAGCAGGGTGACAATAGACAGCCTTGACGTACTCCTTTTCCTATTTGGAACCAGTCTGTTGTTCCATGTCCAGTTCTAACTGTTGCTTCCTGACTTGCATACAGATTTCTCAAGAGGCAGGTCAGGTGGTCTGGTATTCCCATCTCTTTCAGAATTTCCCACAGTTGATTGTGATCCACATAGTCAAAGGCTTTGTTATAGTCAATAAAGCAGAAATAGAACTCTCTTGCTTTTTTGATGATCCAGCGGATGTTGGCAATTTGATCTCTGCTTCCTCTGCCTTTCAAAATTCATCTTGAACATCTGGAAGTTTACGGTTCACATACCATTGAAGCCTGGATTAGAGAATTTTGAGCATTACTTTACTAGTGTGTGAGATGAGTGCAATTGTGCAGTAGTTTGAGCATTCTNTTTTCCACAGTTTATTGTGATCCACACAGTCTTATTTCCAAACTACATGCACTTTAAAAAATGGATGATGGTGGGGGATAAAAGAGTAATACAAGTTTTATTTCAAAATGTAAATATTTACTAGTTTCAAGGAATTACATCCATTGCAACTATTTAAACATATGATGAAAAATTTTGGGGGGCAGTTAAAAAATATGAATTGAGGCACATAGTTCTAAAGAATTATTTTAGAGGAAATGTGAGCAAAAATCTGAAGCTCCTTGGTTTACACCAGAGGTTCTTAACTGTGGGTCCCATTGGAAATACCTAGGCAAGTTGAAAATACTAATGCCTGGGTCCCACTGCCAGACATTCTGATACAGCTGATCTGGGGTAAGCCCCAGGAACTGTTAGTTTTTTTTAAATTTATTTTTTAATTGAAGTATAGTTGATCTACAGTGTTGTATTAATTTCTGGTGCATAGCAAAATGACTAAGTTAGACACACATATACATTCTGTTTTTTATATTCTTTACCATTATGGTTAATCTCAAGATACTGAGTGTAGTTCCCTGTGCTATACAGGAGGACTTTGTTGTTTATCCACTCTGTGTTTAATAGTTTGCATCTGCTAACCCCAAGCTCCTCGTCTATCTCACTAACCCACCACCTCACCCCTTTAGTAGCCACCGGGGGTTCTTTATGTCAAAGAGTCTGTTTTGTAGATAGGTTCATTTGTGCCATATTTTAGATTCCACATATCAGTGCAGTCACATGGTATTTGCCTTTCTCTTTCTGACTTAGTCACTTAACATGATAGTCTTTAGTTGCAAGGAATTATTTTTTTAAAGGAATTTTTTTAAAGGCTTATTCGCAGGTTTACATAGTGTTAGAGATGACCTCCATTGTCTAAGACTCACTCCTGTAATAATCCAGACATAGCACCTACCACGTTGCACAGAAATAGGGTTAACTTAGATGCTGGCGAGAGTCAGGTGTCAAATGGACCGGGTTGGGGAACTGGAATGAAGTAGAGAGCACATGCTCCCTTCAAAGGAAGCAGCTCAGGCTTTGTTTCAGCCAGTGCTTGACTTGCTGGTAAATGGGCTCAGAGATGCCAAACATGATTTTTTTTTTAAACTTTTTATTTTTTATTGAAGTGTAGCCGATCAACAATGTTGTGATAATTTCAAGTGAAAGCGAAGGCACTCAGCCATACATATTCATGGATCCATTCTCCCCTAAACACCCCTCCTCTCCAGGCTGCCACGTAACATTGAGCAGAGTTCCACGTGCAATACAGTGGCTTCTTGGTGGTTATCCACTTTAAATACAGCAACGTGTACATGTCCATGTTCATTTTTTTAAGCAAAGCAGGAAATCTAGTTCTTTTTTAGACATGAAACACATGATTGTAGAGCACTGTTGAAAGTTTTCCTCACTCACTCCTCTTTATTTCATTTCTTTCCAGTGCCATTTCAGGCCATGTATAATTGTGAGTCAGAGGGCATCCATGGGCCTGCAGTTTTACAGTCACTGGAAACATTACATGAGAGTCTTGCCCTGTAACCTGTAGGGTCTCCAGGACAGGGACAAGCTGTCACTCTCCCATTACTCCCTGCCCCTTGGAATGTGAAGGTTGAGATATGTACTCATAACAAATGATGTTCTTTAAGTTTTTGTTCAGAGTTCTCAAAGAAAATTGGACAGTTGGAAAAGCTGTCCATCCATTTGTAGCTTGTTTACTCCAAAGCTGTACACATTATCTTGTATCTTTCTTTTTTATGGATAGATAAAATTATTTGATGGTTGTTATAGGAAAGGTGAGAGACCAGCTGTTTATTAGCAGAAACTGTTGAAAGTTTCTCAGAAAGTTATGAACTTTACAAAAATATGTTTCATTTATTTTTATAAAATTTAACTCTCATAGCAAATAATTTTAGATACTTCTCTTTGTAACTAAATACATCATTTAATATTTGCAGATCAGGAAGTAGAAAGGAAACTCATATTATGAAGGAAGAAACTTGAGCAAAAGTATGCCATCTAAGTCTTTAAAGGCTAGAAAAATCTACCAGTAACATTAGTCATCACCGAGAAAGATTAACACGTTGACTACTGGTTGACTAAAATGATATATGAGAAATACTTGGAGATTAATGAATATTTGGAGATCAATCCAGTATGGTTTACTTCCTCAAACAGAATGTTGGTATGTCCAGTTCATCTTTTTAGCCTTTTTTAGTTTACTATTTAACCAGGAAATTGAGTGGGTGGCATACGGCAAAAAATGGTCGGTTTTACATGTCTTGTTCTGAGACATCAGTTCAGTTCAGTAGCTCAGTCGTGTCTGACTCTTTGCGACCCCATAGACGACAGCATGCCAGGCTTCCCTGTCCATCACCAACTCCCAGAGCTTTCTCAGACTCATGACTATTGAGTTGATGATGCCATCCAACCGTCTCATCTTCTGTCATCCCCTTCTCCTGCCTTCAATTCTTCCCAGCATCAGGGTCTTCTGCAATGAGTCAGTTCTTTGCATCAGCTGGCCAAAGTGTTGGAGTTTCAACTTCAGTATCAGTCCTTCCAATGAATATTCAGGACTGATTTCCTTTAGGATGGACTGATTTGATCTCCTTGCAGTCCAAGGGACTCTCAAGAGTCTTCTCCAACATCACAGTTCAAAAGCATCAATTCTTCGGCACTCAGCGTTCTTCACAGTCCAACTCTCACATCCATACATGACCACTGGAAAAACCATAACTTGACTATGTGGACCTTTGTTGACAAAGTAATGTCTCTGCTTTTTAATATGCTGTCTAGGTTGGTCATATCTTTCTTCAAAAGGGCAAGCATCTTTTAATTTTGTGGCTGCAGTCACCATCTGCAGTGATTTTGGAGCCCCCCAAATTAAAGTCTCTCATTGTTTCCATTGTTGTCCCATCTATTTTTCATGAAGTAATGGGACTGGATGTCATGATCTTAGTTTTTGAATGTTGAGTTTTAAGCTAGATNATATCTTTCTTCAAAAGGGCAAGCATCTTTTAATTTTGTGGCTTCAGTCACCATCTGCAGTGATTTTGGAGCCCCCCAAATTAAAGTCTCTCATTGTTTCCATTGTTGTCCCATCTATTTTTCATGAAGCGATGGGACTGGATGTCATGATCTTAGTTTTTGAATGTTGAGTTTTAAGCTAGATTTTTCCCTCTCCTCTTTCACTTTCATCAAGAGGCTCTTTAGTTCTTCTTTGCTTTCTGCCATAAGGGTGGTATCATCTGCATATCTGAGGTTATTGATATTTCTCCCGGAAATCTTGATTCCAGCTTCTTGTGCTTCATCCAGCCTGTCATTTTGCATGATATACTCAGCATATAAGTTAAATAAGCAGAGTGACAATATACAGTTCTGGGATACATTAATGGAGAAGGACAGGACAACCCACTCCAGTATTCTTGCCTATAGAATCCCAGGGATGGAGGAGCTTGGTGGGCTGCCATCTGTGGGGTCGCACAGAGTTGGATATGACTGAAGCGACTTAGCAGCAGCAGCAGCAGGGGCATATTAAAAAGCTATTTCTTGAAGCTTTAAAAATGTCTTTTTCTTCCATCAAAGGTCTAATTATCTGCCCATATATAAACTCTAGACAGTGAACTCTGCACACCAGTGTTACAAGTGACTTCACTATTTTCCTTAGAATTGGCGTATATAGTGTGATTCATGCAACTTGTTTGACCTTTGAACATGAAATGGTTCAGGTGACTGATTTGTTTTAGAATGCATGTGATATCAAGTTGTCAGTCTCCTGGTGGCTGTTCAGAGTGTATGGTTCTTCACTCCTTATTCATTCAAACAATTTTTATTGAGCACCAGCTAAGTATTGTAAGAAAGACTCAGCCAGGTATTAGAGATTCTCCCCCTCTGTGCAGACTTTCTTGATAGACTTTGAAATCCTTTTGTGTGAGTTTGCTGGGAAGGGGAGAGGGACATACCTGGCCCAGTTTATATGTCAGAATTATAAATGTCTGTAGTTAGTTCTCTCAATAAACGATCATATGATCCAATATGCAGTAAATGGCTATATAGCTTAGAAGGACACACTTCACCTTCCCCCCCACTTAACTAAAGGAATAAACAAAAATCAAAATATCCTATAAACTTTATGAGTGGGTTTATAGTAGAAAAATTGACTCGATGGTCTCTTATACAGAAGAATATTATAACTGGACTTTTTAAAATGAACGGTAGAACCGCCATCATTTGTTCCTATTTCCATCTTGGTTTATTTGAGTTTGGGTCTCTTTAGGCCAGATAGCTAGTTGGATGTAGTCATCCTAAGGGTATTTGCTCTAAGTTGATTCCTGGTTTTTGTAGTCAACTGGCCCAATGATTTAATATATATCGTGGATGGTGTGTGTGTGTATATATATATATATATATATATATATATATATATTGCATGAAAGTGAAAGTGAAGTTGCTCAGTCGTGTCCAACTCTTTGCGACCCCGTGGACTGTAGCCCACCAAGCTCCTCTGTCCATGGGATTCTCCAGGCAAGAGTACTGGAGGGTGGGGTGCCATTTCCTTCTCCAGGGTATCTTCCTGACCCAGGGATCGAACCCAGGTCTCCCACATTGCAGGCAGACGCTTTAACCTCTGAGCCACCAGGGAGTATTGCATATACCAATATAAATATAACATATCCCATGTATTTTCAAATAAAATGTTAGGCAATTTTTAATGAGACATGTATTTAATAAAATTAGTAAAAGGACATTGGAAGACATAACAGTCAACTTTTTACTTGTTGTAAATGCTGTCATCACAGGGCTGCTTCTTATTTCAACACTTCATGAAAGCCTAAAGTCTATTATTAAAATGTAGTTTTTAAAAGACATTTTAATGAGAACCTGGAATAATTCTGTAAAAGACAGAACTCTCTGCCAGTCTGATTTCATTCAGAGCTTGGTCTAATAAAGTGTTCCTCCAAGTGTGGTCTGTGGACATCTGATATACATATAATTTAAGATACTTGTTAAAAAGGCCCAGATCTACTGATCTGAATCCCTGGGCTAGGCCTGGGTGTCTGCATTTTAAGCTATTTAGACAAAACTTTACAGTAAAGTTTGAGATGTAGGAGAGTGGATGTACCCTCTCTTATCCCCCTTTCTTATGGATGAATGTCCCCTCAAGAGAAGTCTACAGTTGTGGGGACCACAGTACAGATGCCCCTAGGTGTCTAAAGGGGATCTGCATTTAAGTGGGAAAAGCAACAGTCTGCCACTGCCCCTCTTACTGACTTGTTGGCACCAAGTCCTCCAGTCACATGTACCAGCTACAGAACTGGGCTCGCCCAGGAACTTGCTTCCACCAGGGCTGTGCCACTCTTGCAAAGTAGGACACTTTCCTACTTTGTTTCCTCTTCCTGCCCTTTGTCCACGGCCCTTGCATTCTGATGACAACCGCCATCCATTTTGCACTTATTACTTCTAGGCACTTAAACTATTATCCCATTTCCTTAATGATGATCTTCCCAGCAACCCTAGAGATGGGTGTTTTCATGCCCATTTTACAGATGAGATAACAGGTTGGTACAGGTGATGGAGTCAGGGCCAGAAGGTGAGGAAGGGGCAGAAAGGAGACTCAAACCTAGTTCTTTCTATAACTTCTCTGCTGGACCGCTACTGAATGTTTGCTGCCTGGCTCTTTGGACAAGAGTGAGGAAGGCTTTGTTTTCTAATACCTTAGCCTAGAAAATATGAAAAAAAAAGGTGGCCTAGTTTTTTATTTACTTATCCCCTACAAGCTTTTACACATGATTTTAATATCAAAGGGAGGATATTAAATCCCACTCATGTGAATTATGAACAGTAATTTGCACACTAAAAAAGTCTATGTGTCAATGGGTAGATAAGGATTGTGTGTCTTTTGTAGAGAAAAAATTACCATTAAAAAGATAAATGGTACTGGTGCCAGTGAGAGAGACAGGACATTTTCAGGGCATTCAGTTCAGTTCAGTTGCTCAGTCATATCTGACTCTTGGCGACCCCATGAACCGCAGCATGCCAGGCCTCCTTGTCTCTCATCAGCTCCAGGAGTCTACCCAAACCTATGTCCATTGAGTTGGTGATGCCTTCCAACCATCTCATCCTCTGTCACCCGCTTCTCCTCCTGCCCTCAGTCTTTCCCAGCATCAGGGTCTTTTCCAATGAGTCAGCTCTTTGCATCAGGTGGCCAAAGTAATGGAGTTTCAGCTTCAACATCAGTCCTACCAATGAACATCCAGGACTGATCTCCTTTAGGATGGACCGGTTGGATCTCCTTGCAGTCCAAGGGCATTAACTTGAACCGTAAAAACAAAACAAAACAAAAACAATGTCATAGCTCTTCTTTTTCTAATGAATTCATTCCTGGATCTTGACATAGAGCTTTCTGTGCCTTTTATCTCCCTAGCCCCTCATTTAGATCTAATTTAAAGTGAACTCATAAGAAAACAAAACTTATGAATTCAAAGTTTTAAAAAGGTCTTAATGATCTGAAAACTGAATTCAGGATTTTGATATCAGTTGATTCTTATACCTGCCATTATCAGAAATCTGAATTACATTCTCATTGGTTTGAGGTTTAGCAATTATTTGTACTTTTGAAAGACTTCAGTTAAAAAGGAGCCAAGGGTTTAATTTGCAGCAATAATTACACATTGACACACTTCTTGAAATTGCTAAAATATTTGTGCAGATGTAGGTGGAATTTTGTCACCTAGCTTCTGGGCAGCCCATATTCTAATCCTGATTGTAGCATTAACTCTGATCTCGTCAGCTTCCTCATTTTTAAAACCGGGGGTTGAATTTCTAACTGATGATTTCCTCTACTTGAAAATCTTTTGATTCACTGTGGCATGTAGTAGGCTGAACGCTCTGTGTTATTGTATACTGTACGGGGAACGTGGGAAGTTGAGCACATATAGGGAAGTGAAGTCGATCAGTCGTGTCTGACTCTTTGCGACCCCATTGATAGAGTAGCCTGCACCAGGCTCCTCCGTCCATGGGATTTTCTAGGCAAGAGTACTGGAGTGGGTTACCATTGCCTTCTCCAGGGAATCTTCCCAACCCAGGGATCGAACCCAGGTCTCCCACATTGTAGACAGATGCTTTACCATCTGAGCCACCAGGGAAGCCAGGATACTAGTAGAAAAAAAAATAATAATGAATGCCAGTCTTTCGTAGTTCATCTTTTTTCACATACTTGATTGAATGTTAATCTGTAGACTTCCTATAGAGCTCTTCCTAGAATACAAATATATAGTTTATAATTTTTTCCTTTATGAGATACTTAAATAGCATTATAGTTCTATCTTTGAACAACACTTGGGTCTTATTTAGCAACTGGCGTATGTCACTCCCCCAGAGTGCAATATTTGGTATCCTATCACCCTGAAATCTTGGTTCGTAAGTTATTATAAAAAGTGTTACTAATTTTAGAAAAGTAAGTATTATTAAATAACCAATGTCTGTACAGTCCAGAGACTCTCTGAGAAATGATGAAATTGAGGAATAGTTTGGATTTTAGGAGCAGTTTTAAACACTCATTGACTCAAATATTTTCTTGCCAGACATTAATTCCTTCACAATGTGTTTACGGATTACTGGGGTGAGAGGAGATGTTGAACAAGAAATTTCAAGCATGATGCATTTTACAAAAGGAGAAGTAAAAGATGCTGTGTGAACCTGAAAGAGGCTGAATTCATCTAGTCATAAGGGATGGATCAGCAGAAAAAGGCTGGGGAAAACTCTTGCAAGGACACTTAGCAGAGATCTGAAGAACAGGAGGATAATGCAACTAACAAAGATTTGAGCAGAGGGAATGATTTATTTGTAGTTTTTAAGCGAAAGTATCCTTTTTAAGGAATTGAAAGGCTAGTGTAGTTGTAGTACAAGTCCAAAAAAGGAAAATGGAGCATGAGGGAGGCCAGAACTTGAGTGGGTTTAAAAGCGAATGTAAGGATGTTGGTCTTATTTAAGGGGAGTTATTTAAAGTTTTTAAGAAGAGGTAGGGCAGAAAACAAAGAATATAATCAGAGTTGTATTTTTATATAACTTTTAATTTTGTAATAGTTTAAGATTCACAAGGTTTACACTTAATAACTTTTACATGCAGATTTCTGTTTTGTTTTGTTACTTAGTTTTTAAAAGATTACTGCAGTGGGTAGGAAAGACTGAAGAGGATTAAGCATGGATGCAGGACACCAGTTGGGAGAGTAAGAAGCAAAGTTTAGTTTAGATGATAAATGAAATGCCTTAAACTAAAAGTAGCCTGGAGATGACTAGAAGTAGACAGATTCAAGAGAAATTTAAGGGAGAGGTAATGGTCAACGTGTCTTGGTAGTTGGATATTGAGGTGAGGGGTAGGGGAGAAGGTCAGATGATCTCTGGGTTTCTATTTTGAGTAGGTGAGTGGGTGTGGTGATGCTATTAGACAAGGCTGAGAATCCTGGAGAAGAAGCAGATTGGCTGGGAAGGAAGATGCATTCGTTAGTGACCATGGTGAGTCACTTCACCTCTCAAGGTGAGTGTGAAGTACTTATGTAGACAAGAGGCCTTTGAGCTGAAGCTCTAGAAAAAAGTCTGGTGTGAGATGTAGATTTAGGCTGTGTCAGCATATAGATAGTAATTTCAGTAAGATTATCTAAGAAGAGTATGTAAATTAAAAGAGAAAAAAAAAAAAAAAGGCTGAGAATAGAGCTCCAGGAACTATAAATGTTAAGTGGGTTAGCAAGGAGGAGGAACTCTTAAGGAGAGTGAGAGAGAAGAGCAGAGAAAGAAATATAGGAGAGAGAGAGAGAGAGGAAGGAGGGGGAAGAAGCAGCAAAAGGAGGAAGAGGAGAAAGAAGAGAGAAAAACTGGAGGGAGGGAGAATTAGTAGACTGCATCGTATAAGCAAAGGAAGGAGTATTTCAGAGAAAACACACCCCGTGGCCTCTGCCTCTCTTTTCTGACTTCATGCAAAGTCATAATTGAGAAGTTTCTTGTGCTTCTCAGTATGTGTCATTTCCTTTAAAGTCCAGTATTTATGGTTTTGCAAACTGGACTTCCAAGATAAAGCATGATATTTTCTGCCACATTCTTTATGTCTTACAAAATGTTATTTTGAACTGATGATACTTGGAGAGAAAAAAAAAAAACTGGTAAAATATGCATTTTTAAAAGCTTAGGTTTCATAAAATCCAATATACTTTTACATGTGAATGTGTAGTTAAAATACATTTCACATGGTGTGACATGCGTATGACAGTGCGCACATCAGATTCCTGGGTCATACCCCTAGGCCAACTGAAATCGAAGTTTTGGGTGGGTCCTACATATCTTTACAAAATCTTTCTGACTAATGCCCAGAGTGGGTGGAAAATGGTCAGAACGTGGAAATACTCTGATAATGTTAAATGAGGGTGTTCCATATAATGACTTAGAGACAGATGTGACCTAATTGAAACCTTATTGTCACCACCGTTAGAAAGTGAAAGTGAAGTCGCTCAGTCGTGTCTGACTCTTTGTGACCCTGTGGACTGCAGCCCACCAGGCTCCTCCGTCCATGGGATTCTCCAGGCAAGAATACTGGAGTAGGTTGCCATTTCCTTCTCCAGGGGATCTTCCCAACCCAGGGACTAAACCCGGCTCTCCTGCATTGCAGGCAGACTCTTTACCCTCTGAGCCACCAGGAAAGAGCATGCTAAATAAGTTTCTCTGAAGAGGAGTGGCAGCAGGTAATGCAATAGAAGAGGAGAAATTTGGAGTTATCCCACTGAATTGGGAAGTGATCATCACAAATCCCAAAGAGTATTCAAGGTTGGAGTTAGTGAGGCAGCAGTTTAATTTATAGTAGTTTGATGCTGTGACAAAGTGAGTGACAGGTTCAGAATAACCAGTTGAAATAACATCTCTTTAGACCAGTTAATATTGGAAAGAAATGGCCATACTCCTTTAAGTAATAGCTGAAGGTTTGGTCAAGACTTCAGTTAAGGAAAGATGCAAAAAGAAGTTGGTGATTAAACGTTGTGAGGGGAAATACTTTTGGGTTTTGCTGGAGAGATAACAGGGGACTATAATAATTTGAAAGTTATTTTTGAAACTTCCAGTTGAAAAGGACATGACATCTTGGTGATCCCCATAATGTACAGGGGAGGGTGATAGTGGGCATGTCAGGGACAGGGTAAGAAAACTCTATGCTAATTTTGTGTAAGTTATCAATCAAGAATCTGGTTCCATGATGTTTGAGCTGAGTTTCAAGCGAGCATGAACTGAATAAGGATATACAGGTAACTTAGCATGTCATCATTTCCCTGAAAGTGGGTTAAAGTTAAAATTATTCCCAAGTGACTCTGATAAAGAATCAGCCTGCCAAGCAGGAGATGTGGGTTTGATCCCTGGGTTGAGAAGATGCCCTGGAGAAGGAAATAGCAACCCACTCCAGTATTCTTGCCTGGGAAATCCCATGAACAGAGGAGCCTGGTGGGCTACTATCCATGGGGTTACAAAGCGTGTGACACAACTTAGCGACTAAACAATAACAATGGACTTTTTACTTATGTATTTCTTCCCCACCATGTTTTCAAAGAATTTAAAGTATTTAAGAAACTAGGTTAAATGACTAAAATTATCCATGAGTGTGAGAAATAAATAGTAAATATAATAGTAACTCAAGAGTCAAAAGTGAAATGAGATATTCATTTTATTAACTATGGAGAAAAACTTTGCTTTATTGATGTTTAGAACTCCCAGCACTGTGTTCAGTACAGAAATGGTCATGATCCTCATGATCCTCGTTTCTATGGATGGTGCCATTTATAATACAATTCTAAGCTTAGGAAATAAATGGAGGGGAGGGTAATGAGGCTTATATGATGTTGGATGAGTCAATGTCTGATTAATTTTGAGTCACTTTCATGCTCTCTACTGCCTGCCTTTCTGCTTAATGGTTCTTTATCTGCAGTAACTTGGTACAAGCATCAAATCTGTTCAACAAGTTTCTTGTCGGGATTATTCTGTTGCTAAAAAGTGCATTTCCTCCATACTAAGGAATCCTTCTCACTCCAAAGATGACAGTGTAATTTTGATTTAATTCCTGTTGATTGCCATTTTGATTTTATACATGAGGAGGAATCCAGTCTCTTAAAGTATTCAGTATATTTTTTTGAATAGATAATGTGACCTCCTCCTTGCATAACCTTACCACAGCAAACTTTGCAGACTTAGTATAGATATATGTAGAATGTGTGATATGTGTGGTTTTTTAAATGTGAAGGATGACAGTCAAACTTACTGGCTTTGTTTCAAGTAATTCTGTTTCCAAGCAAGTGTCAGTTGCTGTGATACCCTTATGCTTAAAGTAATCTGAGGATTAAAGTCATGGTTGAATATTTTCAAGTGATTAAAAAAAATACAACAGAGGAGAGCAGTGCTTATTGTTGCTTAATTACATTACAGTGTTCATTGATAATAACTATTCAATCATGTCAGACCAGTGTTTTAAATCTAATTGTATTGAAAAGAAAAAAAAAATATATATATATAAATGAGCTTCCCTGGTGGCTTAGATGGTAAAGCATCTGCCTGCAATGTGGGAGACCTGGGTTCGATCCCTGGGTTGGGAAGATCTCCTTGAGAAGGAAATGGCAACCCACTCCAGTATTCTTGCCTGGAGAATCCCACGGATGGAGGAGCCTGGTGGGCTACAGTCCATGGGGTCACAAAGAGTTGGACACGACTGACTGACTTCACTTACTCACTCACTCATATATAAATAAATATAAGCTGAATCACTTTGCTGTATACCAGAAACAATAGTTGATTATAAATCAACTGAATGGTAAGTTGCATTCAACTCTGTGACCCCATAAACTGCAGCATGCCAGGCTGAAATAAAAATAAAACTAATCATATTGGAAAATATGTCTCTGACAAGAATCACAAGTTAGTTATTTCTTCTCCCTGGAACACTTCTTTCCATAATTGCCCGACTGACTCTTCCCTATTTCTGGTATTTCTCATTCCTTGTGTACGTCTCTCCTTCATCCCCAACCATAGGGTTGTTTGGTCCCCAGGAACTTGTAACTTCTACAAGTTGGGCTTCTGCTTCAGCCCATCTCAGTAAACATTCAGTTGCTTAAGCTGGAAACCTGTGACTGTTCCCTTTTCTACCTCTTCACATTCACTCTACCAGTAAGTCCCATAACTTCCACTTGCAAAATGTCTTTCCAGTTCATTCACATTTCTACCCATCTCTACTGTCACCTTCTTAACCTCAGCCATCCCATGTCTTGTGTGAGATTAGTGCAATGACATCTCTTCTGAGCTCTCTTTCCCTTCTCCTTCTACTTGCAATTGCTTCAGTTTAGTCACTGAAATCCTAAGTGGTCCTTTGCAAACATAAGTCAGACAAGGTCATTCACCATCCTTGTTTCACCCTGTGAACAGCTTTTCATTTCCCTAGGAATCCAGTTCTCTCCCACAGTCTACAAGGGCATGTCTTAACCAGCCCCTGCTCCCATCGCCAAATTCATCTCCAACCATCCTTTCCTTTCATCAAAAGACTGCCATTTCTAAATGGAGCCTGAAAACATTCTGTTTCTCCTGCTTTGAATTCCCTTCTCTTAGATCTCCTGTGGGATGGCTTATCTCATCCTTCAATCTCAGAATAAATATTTTCAGACAGGTCTTCATTTCAGATTCCAAATGGATCTTTCTCTTGATTCTCCATTCAGCATCCATTCTGTAACCCTCCATATATTTTCTCTGTTTTAACAGGTGTTATTTGTTTGTTTACCGCTATGTTGTCTGTCTTCTGCTACTAGAATGTGAGCTGTGTTTCATTTTCCCGTGTGTACTCATGCTATATAGGAAGCATGCAAGAAATGATTGCAGATGGAAAGAATGAATGAACGGTGTAAGGGTCAGGCTGAACAGACTGTACAGCAGCTAGTAGCATGTATACCTGAAGCAGGATGGTCTTTTTTTATCTTGAAAATGCAGTGACTAGTAACATTTATTAACCCTCAAAAGTATATTTGCACAGAAGATATACTTCCAAGAATTATTCAAATATAACATCCCAGTTAAGTATGGAATCGCTGCTGATCAGACAAATCAATCACATTTTCAGTGGTATAATTCCTTTTAAAAAAAACTCCCTCATCTTCATGATTATGGAAAAGACATAGTTTCCATTTTTTTTTTATTTTATCAATTTTTAAATTGAAGTGTAGTTGACTTGGAATATTGTGTTAGTTTCTCCTGTACAGCAAAGTGGTTCAGTTATACACACACACACACACGTCACACTGATAATACATACCTAAAAGTGATTCAACTTGCTGTACATCAGAAATTAACACTGTAAATCAACTCTTTCAAATATTTTCCATTGTGATTATCATATGATATAGAATACAGTTGTCTGTGCTATGCAATAGGATCTTGGTGTTTATCCATTCTCTCTGTAAAAGCTTACCTCTGCTAACCCCGACTCCCACTCTATCACTTCCCCAGCCCCCTGTACCTGGGCAACCACCAGCCTGTTCTCTGTCCATGATCCTCTTTTTTTTCATTGATAGGTTAATTTGTATCATTATATATCCCACATATAAGTGATGCCGTTCAGTATTTCTCTTTCTCACTTACTTCACTTAGTAGGATGATCTCCAGTTGCATCCAGGTTGCCACAAATGGCATTATTTCACTCTTTTATGGCTGAGTATTATTCCATTATATATACATACCATATCTGTACCATTCATCTGTGAACGAATGTTTGGGTGGTTTCTGTGTCTTGGTGATGGTGAAGAGTTGGATCAGCCTGGTTTTGAAGAATGATGTGGGATGGAAGTTAAGTGTAAGATCAGCCAGTTTTCTAGCCAGCATGAGTGATTCATTTCTGGAAGTTTTTATTGGGAAGGTAAGGTGAGCGAACATGTCCAAAGGGACTGCAAAGATAAAGACTCTCTATGTACCTCGAAATCTATCCACAAGTAAAGTTAGAGCATCATCAGGGCTTACCTCCTGCTCTTCATATTTTTCTCTCCTATTGCCAGCTTTCCTCCTTCATTCTAGAGGGTGACAAAAATGTGGAAACGATGCCAGGTCCGTATACAAAATATTTGCCCAACAGTCCCTGCATCTTTTAAAGCACATTTATATTTGTGAGTGAGTTATAACCCAACCACTCCAGGAAGGAGTACCCTGAAATTCTGGGAGCCAAGATTACAGCAGTATTCTGGAAACACAGCCTCCTGTTGGTCCTCTGAATCCTTTTGTCCCATCTCTTTGCCACAGCTTGAAGAGCCATTGTCTTGGGCTTTCTTCTGCCTGAACTGCCTTTGGCTTAAATTGTTTAATCTGTTTATCTCTAGCCTCCACTTTTACTCAGTGTCCTATGACCTCAGGGAACAACTCTCCCCTCTTCTCCTCAGTAGCCCAGCTCTGACTTGTGGAACCTTGAACTGGCAAGCTCTTTGAGTTCCCCCCTGCATGACTAGAAGCATTCAGTGTTAAGTCACATTCCTGCAAAGATGTTGTTTGCAATTCAGGTGCACTTTTGTTATGAGCCCCATGTCTTTGGCATTTATTTATTATATTCATCTCCTTGGCTTCATGGCCTGCCTAAACCTCTTTATGGTTTCTCTGTTTCTTTTGTATTTCTCTTGCTGACGGTTGTGACCTTATTTCACAACGGTTACATTTTAGGGTTGATCTTGCAGATTTGTAAGTGTCGTTTACTTCCATAAATATAGCATTCATGTTAGCAGCAACTCCAGGTCACTTTTTGCATCACTTTGTGGATAATTATTGTTGTGTTTTAAACCCATCAATCATTTTTGCTTGTATTTATCTGCAGTGGCTGAATTTGAACCTAGATTTGTTGTGTTGGGAATACAATAAATATTAACTGCCAGTGAAAGGGACAGAGCATTAAAGGGCAGCGTGGTACAAGATGACAGATAGTGAATTCAAGTTATAAAATCACATTTATCTTCTTCCCTTTCTCCCTTTTTTCATACCCTGTCTAACTTCTTCAGTAAAAATTTAAGGTAGCTACCTTATTAGATTACAGTATGTGAACCATCATACTAACATCTTATTAAGTTTATACATTTTTTATATTTTAGATTTCTCTTATAAGACTATCAATACTTACATAGAAAGCATTTACTGTTTAGATTCTTATATTCAGGCTTCTCAAATATGTGTATATTACAGATCATTAGTTACATTAATTACAAATGAGTGACTTTGAGGTTTTCTTGGAATATTGTATTTTTTGTCTTATAAGCATAAAGAGAGCTTCCTTTGTTGTTTTGAATTCAAATGTAGACACTCACCTGAAGTAATAGTAAATTTTTTTAATACTCCCCCCCCATCAGTATTTATATATCAAATCCATCTGAGGCAGGGTTTGTAGGAAGGAAAGGAGACAGATAACAGGTCTGTGCTCAAGACAGAGAGGAGAGAACAAATGTGTGAATACTGAAATCAGAATAAGTTGAATTATGTTGCTGAATTCAAGAGGTGTTTCTGTATGAGACTATATCTGTCTGTAAAAACCAATGCTCAAACTTCTGTAATGTGAAGAATGAATTAGATCAGAAAGGGAATCTCTCTGAATGAACCATCACAGAATTTTTTAAACTATAGATTTATTGTCAAATGGCCAGAGTTCCCTGCTGATACTGCTTCAGTGGGTTTGTTGAGTCTTTGTCCAAGAGAGTTTAAAGATTAAAATGTCCAAAGGGATACGAAAGACAGAGACAGTGAAAGACAGAGGCAAAGTGACAGAAACAGAGAAAAAAGGTGTCAAGAGACACGGAGAGAACACGGAAGGGTGTGTAATGAAGGACGGTCTGAACAGTGTTTATTTCAGGCTCGCAGTCAGTAGATCTGAGTTCTACTTTCGTCTCTTACTTAAACTGAGTCTCTTGGACTGCAAGGGGATCAAATGGGTCAATCCTAAAGGAAATCAACCCTGAAGATTCACTAGAAGACTGATGCTGAAGCTGAAGCTCCAATGCTTTGGCCATCTGATGTGAAGAGCCAACTCGTTGGAAAAGACCCTGATACTGGGAAAGACTGAGGGCAGGAGGAGAAGTGGGGAACAGAAGATGATGGCATCACGGACTCAATGGACAGAGTCTGAGCAAATTCCGAGAGAGAGTGATGGACAGGGAAGCCTGGCGTGCTGCAGTCCATAGGGTGGCAAAGAGTCAGACACGACTTAGCAACTGAATAATGAACAACAACCATTTGTGACTCTGTTTTCTTATCTGTCAAATCGGAATAGTAGTAACATCTGTTCTACCTTCTGCATAGGTTTTTGGCAATCATAGAATGAAATGTTAGATGTGGAATTGTTTTGAAAGTATGAAACACTTTCTGAAGGTAAAAGGTCATACTATCCAAGCATAGCATTTTTCCTTTAGCAGTGTTAGTGATAAGTAAGAAGAATATTTGCTTTTGGATTTTATAATTGTGATAGTTTAGCAGTATTAGTGATAAGTAAGAAGAATATTTGCTTTTGGATTTTATAATTGTGATAGTTTATTCTAATTGTGAATAAAGTCAAGTATTGTGTTCATAGAAGTGATTTAGTAGAGGGTGGCTTGGGTTTAAGTCAAATGGGTTTATGTTTAAACCCTGTATCTACCTGTCAATACTCTGTGCAACATTGGACAGATTATATGCTCTGAGCCTTAGTTCTGTGATGGCAAACTTATCAATTCATTGTGAGACTTACATGAGGGGTTGCTTTTCATTGCAGTACATAGAGTAACTCCTTAATAAATATTAGTTGTAGTAATATTAGTACTGCTATTATGATGATGACTTTTGCTGTCTGTATTGGTTAATTTTTTCACTTTGGTTAAGAAGCCTTGAAACTTCAGAGCTTTCACAAGTAGGAGCATGATTGTTTGGTTTTTAAATTTTAATTATTAAAAACAATCTCAGTATATACACCATCTCCCTTCAGGCAGAGTCAAAATGTAATGTATTGAATGTATTCTGGTATATTCCTGATATCTCAGTTGGTAAAGCATCTGCCTGCAATGCAGGAGTCCGTGGTTCTATTCCTGGGTCAGGAAGATTTGCTGAAGGGATATGCTACCCACTCCAGTATTCTTGGGTTCCAGTACAAGTTTGCTGGTAAGGAATCCACCTGTAATGTGGGAGACCTGGGTTCAATCTCTGAGTTGGGAAAATTCCCCTGGAGAAGGGAAAGGTTATCCACTCCAGTATTCTGGCCTGGAGAATTTCATGGACTGTATAGTCCAGTGGGTCACAAAGAGTCACACACAACTGAACCACTTTCACTTTCTCAATGTATTAAAGCCCAGTGTAAACACCTGTTTGGATAAGAAATCGAACCAAGTTCATCAAAGTAGATGATCTGCCTCCTTATGACCTGTAGGTCACTGTAGCAAGGCTAAATTTGGCTCTCATTTTCTGGAAGCATCACCAGAGGCAATAATGAATGACCGAAGTCATAATTTTCAGCTAAGAGGAAGTGTGCATTTGGGGTGTCGGGGGGTCGGTAGCAAAACATGTTATTTTCCTGCTGCTGAATTCAGAAAAATGTAAGGTAATTTAAAATGTAAGGTAATTTATCTCAGAGATTAAATCGGAGAAGCAACTGAATAAGATAATTTTTCTGAAATGATGTCTTTAATGATCAATTTTAAAATCAAGCCATTGCAGTAATTGAAATGACAGCACATAACACATGGTGATGACGTGAGCTGTTGGGTTTCAAAGGACTAGATAGAACATCAAGGCTCCCACTCTGTGCCCTGCAGGCAGGGTCACCCTGGGTGATGAGGAACTTAATGGCTGTTCATAGTGTAACCATGCTGACATTGTTGTGAGCAAGTAAACGCCAAGAGATCTCAGCTGTTTGTGTGTACTGAGAGATAAGAAAGAAATTGCCTTGAAATGTTGAATTGAAATTGGACATTTAAATATACGCCAGAGGTTTTCTTCCCCATCATTGCTCTTTTTTGTTTTGCAGTTTAGATCTCTAACTTCAAAAGTAGAGTTAATCATAGAAGATCCAGCCACATGGTTCTTATATTTTGGAATGCAATGTGTGTGGTCTCATTCTCCTGAAATTCTTATGATCGTTATTCTCATGGAAAGCACTTTGCAGTTCTGTGAAACCCCATGGTTCTTCTTCAGTGGTATGAAAGGGGAACTGTAGAACAGGAGTTTGAGCTGGGCTCTTTTGGAGACAGCTCTAGTTTGAGTTAGGCTCACTAGTGTGAAGTAGCTGTTATATGCCTCTCTGGAGTGCTGAATGACTGCAGTAGTTGAAGGGGAGACTTTAATATTGATTTTTTTGGAAGTTGATGAACATCTACAAAGAGCAATACATTTTTTTCCTTTAATTAGTACAAGTTTGCTCCATCTGTTAACATAACTAGTGATTTCAAGAGCTACTTAACATCGTTCTTAGTCAATAAAAATGAGTATCAGTTCAAAAGAATAAGCCGTAAGTGATAAATCAGGAAACAAATATCTTATGGGTCAACCATTTTTCGCCTTGACCCAAATCATTATTTTTGTTTAGAGTTATAATATCTAAATTTCAAGTGGATACCGATCTACTTTAGAACTACAAAAAAAAAAAAAGAAAAAGAAATGGCAACTTGAAATTATTTGGGATGCATGTAATAGAAGATTAATATCATTGGCCGCTTAGGAGCTACATTGCTATCATAATATTTTGGTCCAGTGTTTCCAGTGTTTTATATCGTATGCTGATTATGGATATGAATGCTGCAAATAGTCTTAATTTCTTCATGACTGTTTTGTGATAAGATTGGGATAGCTATGGCAGAGTTGCTTGATGTGAAAATTTAGTCTGAAACTTGTTGAAAACTGATTTTCAGTTTTGAGGAAATATCTCAATTGGCCCGTAGTTTTTCAGGATTGAATTTTGTCTTTAAAAATGTGAGCTGGTTGATATTTCTTAGCTCTGTACCTACAGAGTTCATTCAAGAAAGCTGTTAGGCTAGAAATAGGATTTACTGTTTGGGCAGAATCTCAACAGTTGAGGCGGTGAGAGGACTACTCCATGAGTTTTCTCGCTTCTAGATGATTCATTGAATATTTCACAGTATATAGATGGAGATATCTTGCCACAGTGACTCCTGGAATTAGACGCTTTTAAGGCAGCCTACAATGACTATATCTGAGTAAAAGAACTGTGAATTACAGTTGAGGTTTGGACTTCTGAGCTGCCAACTGAAGATACTTTACTGTAGACCAAGGACCAGGAAAGTGCATTTATGCTTCTTTTGACATGTGAGCCTAATACTGACCTTGGAGCGCTAAAAATATTTAGTGAGTGCTTTTTATCAGTCAAAAAATTGATTATTAGTTCAGTTCAGTTGCTCAGTTCTGTCCGACTCTTTGCAACTCCATGAACTGCAGCATGCCAGGCCTCCCTGTCCATCACCAACTACCGCAGTTTACCCAAACTCATGTCCATTGAGTTGGTGATGCCATGCAACCATCTCATCGTCTGTCATCCCCTTCTCCTCCTGCCCTCAATCTTTCCCAGCAGCAGAGTCTTTTCAAATGAGTCAGCTCTTTGCATCAGGTGGCCAAAGTATTGGAGTTTCAAGTTCAACATCAGTCCTTCCAGTGAACACTCAGAACTTATCTCCTTTAGGATGGACTGCTTGGATCTNCCTGGCTTGGAGAATTTTGAGCATTACTTTACTAGCTTGTGAGATGAGTGTAATTGTGCGGTAGTTTGAACATTCCTTGGCATTGCCTTTCTTTGGGATTGGAATGAAAACTGTTTAGTTAAGTGCTTAGTTAACATTCATCATTTCATGTAGATAAAATTAAAAAAAAAATGTCCTTGTGGTGAGCACTCTTAGGATCTACTCCATTAATTTTCCTATGTACCATACGGTAATGTTGACTATAGTCATTATTTTGTACTAGTATTTATCTTATGGCTGGAAGCTTGTGCCTTTTGACCACCTTTCTCAAATTCTTCCTCCTCTTCCCTCCTGACACCACCTCTGGTAACCACAAATCTAATCCCTTTTTTTCTGTGAATTTCTATTTTTTTATTTAGACTCCAGATAAAGTGAGGTCATATAGTATTTGTCTTTCTCGGATATTTTTCACTTCGAAAAATGCCTTCATGACTCATCTGTGTTTTTAGGAATGTTAGGATTTTCTCATTTTTATGGCTGAATAATATACCGTTGTGTATCTATATATCTAGATCCAGATATAGACACACATCACAGCTTCTTTATCCATTTATCTATTGGGGATGCTTAGGTTGTTTTCATGTCTTAACTATTGTGAATAATTTTACTATGAGCATGGTAATTCAGATTTTTTTCCTGTTATTGTTTTCACTTCCTTTGGATATATTCACAGAAATAGAATAACTAGATCATATGGTAGTTCTAGTTTAATTTTTTGAGGAATCACCACACTGTTTTTCATGGTGCCAGTAACAATTTACATTTCCACCAACGTTGTATAAGGGTTCCCTTTTCTCTGCATCCAAACCACCATTTATTATTTTCTTTTTCCTGTGTGTGATAGCTATTCTAGTAGGCGTGGAGTGATGTCTGTTGTGGTTTTAATTTGCATTTCCCTAATGAATAGAAATGTTGAGTGTCTTTTCATGCGCCTCTTGGTGGCTGGTAATTTTTAAAATACCATTTTATAAAATGGCAATTCAGAAAAGTAAGACAACCTGCTATCTTTTAGTACATGACAGTACTAGGATTGGGATCCAAATATACATAACTTGAAAGCCTATTTTTTTGCATTTCACAAATACACACATGCTTTCATATTCTAAAGACTATTCCGTATCCTCCTTTTTCACTTAAAAATAGTATAATAATTAATTCCCTGCCATTAACTCTTCATGAAAAGTTTAATTGCCTCAAAACAGCCCATTCTAAGTGTAGATTTCATTTTGATAGTGTTTACATTGTTTTCATTTTGATGTGCACCTTTTATTTCACTCAGAACCAAATCATTGCAAAAGGTAATGTGTGAAGGCTGAATCAGTTAGACTGAGGTCTAGAGTGGAAGTCGGGCAGAACCGGGGAGTGCGGATGCTGTAGTCAGTGTTCACTACTGTAGGTCGCTTCCCTGAAAGCCACTCGTTAAGCAAATGAAGACAAAGACCCGCTTGTAGCCAGGTGCTGTTCAGATTAAGATGTTTAATATAAAATTCCAGATGTGCTTCTTCCCCTCCATGTTGTTAAGGTCTCTGTGTTTGACGTAACCAGCTTCTGACTTCTCTGACAGCACTCTGTGCTGCTCTTGACACAGTATTTCCCCATTTCCCTTTACTTTGGTTTTTATATCCCAGGAAGTTGTTTGGTATTTCTTTCCCCAGAGAATTAAAGGATCACCCTCTTTCAAGTTCTGAAAAACTTTCCTGTTAACCACTGAATCCCAATTAGAGAATTTGTAAACATGTTTCCTAGAGACTACCTGTTTAATCCCACGTTTAAGCTATGTTGTATAAAATAGCTTGTTCAATAGAATTTTATCTGCCTGGTTACCTCAGTGTAAGCTGGTTAAAGAGATAAATATTCTCTAAAGAAGCATGAGATATGGATAAAGAACTCTCACATTTATATCAGTTGTTCTGAAAGGCTAATTAAATATCAATTCTTTATCATTTTTTTTTTCTTGAGCACTTATACTATATATAACTGGTGTTGTAGTAGACACTGGGCATAGAGTAGAGAAAAGAAATACAAACTGTCTCTGCCCTCAGGGAGCATAATATCTAATGGAAAAGGCACCTAAAAATAAGTAAACATATTGTGTTTTACTGTAATTGTGTGTAGCCCAGTACATCCTGACATTCTTTTATAACTTATAAACTTAGTAATAATAGTGTTTCTTCTATAATATTTTGTTGTATTTTGTTCCCATTCATTCTTTAGCTGAGTTTCAAGCTTCAATTTAAGATGTTTGTCCATTGGTTTGCCAACAGTCTTTGGGTTAAAAAAAAATCCTAAAGCAAAATGGAACTCTGTGATTTTGCTTATTTACTGGTCCCATATTAATTTAATGCTACTTTACTTAAAGGGAGATTTCTCAGTATCTTTCCTGCTTCCGTGAAATTACTCTTGGGCCAGTCAGGAAATTCTTGGATTCCTAACAAGAAAATGTATGCCTGACACTGGCTGTGCTCAGCCTCACAGATTGTGAAAGCGCTTGTCAGTTGCGCCAGTAAATCTTCCCTCTCTTACCGCAGGTCCAAGGATCTCATAAAGGAGGCCATCCTCGACAATGACTTTATGAAGAACTTGGAGCTGTCGCAGATCCAAGAGATTGTGGATTGTATGTACCCAGTGGAGTACGGCAAAGACAGCTGCATCATCAAAGAAGGAGATGTGGGGTCACTNCTCTTGGGCCAGTCAGGAAATTCTTGGATTCCTAACAAGAAAATGTATGCCTGACACTGGCTGTGCTCAGCCTCACAGATTGTGAAAGCGCTTGTCAGTTGCGCCAGTAAATCTTCCCTCTCTTACCGCAGGTCCAAGGATCTCATAAAGGAGGCCATCCTCGACAATGACTTTATGAAGAACTTGGAGCTGTCGCAGATCCAAGAGATTGTGGATTGTATGTACCCAGTGGAGTACGGCAAAGACAGCTGCATCATCAAAGAAGGAGATGTGGGGTCACTGGTGTATGTCATGGAAGGTATGCTTTGTAACCACGTTCCCCTGACTTTCAAATATTCTCTTTTCATCTTATCAGCCTGCATACAGATGGCAGTGCATTACATGAGACAATTCGGTTTTTCTTGTTTGTTGTTGTTGAGAAACAGTTTGAAAAGAGGGAGAACACTGCTTAGACACAGAGATTGATTAACCATTTGAAATGTTTGTGTTTAGAATTATTAAGATGAAAATCTAGTATTTTTTCAGACATGGGGAAAGGATAATAACATGAAAGAAAACATTGCTATTTATTGCGCTGCATAAGACCACACACTGTTAGATCATTGAGCAAACTCAAAGCTTCAATGGAAGCTCAAGTCGATTGGAAGTATTTTTGGTCAGATGATCAAAGTATCTTCAACTCCGCTTTTACCTCCCAGTATATGACTGGTTGTTGCTTCTATAAAAAGAGAATGTTTTCAGTGTCTCCTATGTGTCTGATTGAGGTGGATCATAAAGGTTGGATACTGTATTAACTTCCTGATTATTAAGAGTGGTAGCTTGTTTCATAAATCTTGCACAAACTAAGATAGAAACTGCTCGAAAAAACTGAGGCGTGCGCTATATAAATATGTTTTATGCTTCTGTATATTTTCACATTATAATTTTTTTAACTTGAAATTTATGATGGCATGTTTTCCTTTTGGGGGACGAAAAAGCCTGAAATCATGAATGAATCAGCTGAGAAGAAAGTGAATTCTAAGATGTCTATAGTAGAAGATAGTCAGCTTAGAAAAACCACAATCGATTGATTTGGTGGCAGTTAGTGTTTTACCCAAAGCATTCATGCTGGGGCCCTATAACTGCCAGTTTTACAGGTCATTCAGAAGAGAGGTGTATTTGGGCAAGTCAATTAACTTCTCTGTTTCACCCAGCCTATGAAAAAGGAGATACTCTTTCTTTCTGGCCGTGGTTCTCCACTGGTGATGAATCTGCCCCCCAGGGACATTTGGTGATATTCAGAGATATTTGGTTGTCATATGTTGGGTAAGGGTGGGCATGAAGGAGGCTCCTGGTATCTAGTAGGTAAAGAACAGGGGTGCTAATCAACAGGCAGTGAGTGGCCCACAACCAAGCACGCCCTGTCCTTAGTGCCTGTGCTGAGAAATCTTGCTTTCTATCTTCTTTGCAGGACTGTTATGAAGCTGGTATGAGTGAGTTGTATGGATTTATAATGTAAAGTGTAAAACATTGTAGAATAACAATCAATATTATTTCTATTAAATACTTGAGAGTATGTAAAATATGTTCTTTCTACGTTCATCACCTTTTAATTTTTCTTTGTGATTCTTTCTTGACATACTGAAATCAGGCATTTGATATTTATTAATCCCTATCACTTTTTTCTTTATAATTTTCAGCTTTGTGTCTGTGTTACAAAGTTTCTTCCCATGCCAAAAGGATGTAAATGTTTGGGTAGGCTTTCCTCTGACAAGAACAAAGTACGGTAAACAAAAACACAAACAGTATGTACCTGGCAGAGAACTGCAGGGAAAGGAGGTGAAATTATAGGGAAAGGGTGGATGTCGGTAGTGAGCAGGAGCGATGAGAGAAGTGGAAGAAATATATAGAGGCCAAGTGGAGGCTATAAATATAGAGGCAAATGTAAAGAACTATTAACAGTTAGAAACCAAGTTTCAAGCCTTTCTGAGATGATGTTAAATCAATAGTTTCATATTATTTGATTACTTATGTATTTTATTGGCCAGGCACATTCTTAAGAACACAGATCTTGTATAAAGCACAGTGTACTCTACTTCAGGCATTTTAAATGCTCATTAATATTCCAACAAAGGTCCATCTAGTCAAAGCTATGGTTTTTCCAGTAGTCATGTGTGGATGTAAGAGTTGGAGTATAAAGAAAGCTGAGTATTGAAATACTGATGCTTTTGAACTATAGTGTTGGAAAAGACTCTTGAGAGTCCCTTGGACTGCAAGGAGATCCACCTAGTCAATCCTAAAGGAAATAAGCCCTGAATATTCATTGGAAGGACTGATACTGAAGCTGAAACTCCAATACTTTGGCTAGCTGATGCAAAGAACTGACTCATTGGAAAAGGCCCTGATGCTGGGAAAGATTGCAGGTGGAAGAAGGGGACGACAGAGGATGAAACAGTTCTATGGCATCAGTGACGTGATGGACATGAGTTTGAGTAGGCTTAGGGAGTTGGTGCAGAGAAGGTAATGGCACCCCACTCCAGTACTCTTGCCTGGAAAATCCCATGGACAGAGGAGCCTGGTAGGCTGCAGTCCATGGGATCACGAAGAGTGGGACATGACTGAGTGACTTCACTTTCACGCATTGGAGAAGGAAATGGCAACCCACTTCAGTATTCTTGCCTGGAGAATCCCAGGGATTGGGGAGCCTGGTGGACTGCCATCTATGAGGTCACACAGAGTCGGATATGACTGAAATGACTTAGCAACAGTAGCAGGCAGTTGGTGATGGACAGGGAAGCCTGGCATGCTGCAGTCCATGGGGTTGCAGAGTCGAACCTGACTGAGTGACTGAACTGAACTGATTGAATTCCATTCTAGAAATGAGTAGTTTGAAAACCTATATGTTGATGTTCAGTTTTCCTCACACATTTTTTTCTAAAAATTTCTGTTTAATTCATGCCATTTCTGTTTTCTAAGGCTAAATTCAACTTTACTAGCTATATGAGAAGGAGCTTGAAAATTGTACTTAATATTTGTTAGTTTTTGGAACTCAGTGCCCAACATATAGAGCATGTTTTTTCTAAACACTTTCTGTATGTAAAATTTATTTAATTCTCAAAGTGATCCTATAAGGTAAGGGCTAGTATTTATTATTCCCTTTTATAGATGTGAAGACTGAGGCCCACCTGGTTTATAGTATAGTTAGGAGTGAACTCAAGTAATCTGGATTCAGAACTCAAGCTCTTAATTATAGAACTCTGTATTGGTGATGGTTCTCCAAAGAAAGATAGCCAATGGGATATATGTGTGTGTATATCTGGGAACTGAGAGAGAGGTTTATTTTAAGGCATTGACTTCCATGATTGTGGAGACTGGAAAGCCATTGGCTTGCTGGCAGAATTCACCCTTCCTCCAGGTAGATCAGTCTTTTTTCCTGATAAGACTTCAACTGATTGGATGAAGTCTTATCAACATTAAGAAGGCAGTCTGCTTTAACTCAAAGGCTACTAATTTCAATGTTAATTCCAGCAAAGAAATACCTTCACAGAAATGTCTGGTGTAATATTTGACTAAATATCTGGGTATCATGGGCTTGCAAGTTGACCTATAAAATTAACCATCACAGGTTCATTCCTTGTCAATGTGGTACCTGTACATATCTCCTTAAACTATACCAAAATATCCAAATAAAGACAATAATAAGGTTATACTTCTGCCTAACATGATGTAATAATCTTGCGTATAAAGAAAACAAACAAGCCATTTTCCCAGAAAAGGATGCAAAGTCCTTGGGTGTCATTTCTCCTCTCCTCAATACCCCATATCTCAAATATTTTGATGCAACATTCAGTTCAGTTGCTCAGTCGTGTCCAACTCTTTGCAACCCCATGGACTGAAGCATGCCAGGCTTCCTTGTCTATCACCAACTCCCGGAGCTTGTCCATCAAGTCAGTGATATCACCTAACCATCTTACCCTCTGTCGTCCCCTTCTCCTCCTGCCTTCAATCTTTCCCAGCATCAGGGTCTTTTCCAATGAGTCAGATCTTCACATCAGGATACAACATTAAGAAAACTTAAATACTATGAAATAAAGTCAATACATCTTCTGTTACATGATAATGGGATCTGCGAGGAAGGGCAACAAAAATTTTATGCACAAATGCACTCCCTCAAATATACACACATAAATTAAAACATATTTATAACAAAGAAGAAATATCCATGGCAGACTTCCCTAGGTAAATGTAAATATGCTAATTTTCCCACATTTCATCAAGCTAATTTTAATATATTTTGTTTATCTTCTTTTTGCTGCTAGACTGACTACATAGCAAGTCATCTCAATTATGTTTTTAAAAACAGGGTTCTAAATAATGTATCAGTAGTCAAAGTCACAGATTTTGCAATGATGGTGTTGGTTGCTTAAAGTTAAATTCACTAAATGACTGTGCTCTTATAACCTGATGCAAATCTGCCCCCAAGTTGTAATTCTAATCAATTCCATGTAATTTTGGCTTATTTTATGCCAATATTCTCATGTGAAAATAATTTCAAATAACAAATCTTGTCATTTAAATTTTTATAAGTTTTAATTGAGGAAATGTTTCATTGCTTAATTAGTTTTTTATCAACACATTTAATCTTCTCAAAATTTAGATGATACTCTTCTTGGTATAGATGGAGTCTTTTTCATTTGTGAACATTATTAATATTTATAAAGAGTATACCATAGCTACAATGGATGAAGAGACTAGAGGACCTTTCACAAACTTGCTTATTATCAAAACATTCAGAAAAACTCCCAGGGAGTTTACATGGAAAACCATTCCAATTATTCCTGCCTCTCTTCAGTTAAATGACGTTTTCTTCATAAAATGCTTGTTTAACATGTGCCTTTGGTGATTTTTGTTGTAGCCTAGGCAGTGTCCCAAATATTATTGCATACCTAAATGCCAAATTTTCTCATCATTTTAACAGGATAGTCATATGTTAAGACTTAACTAATTGGGATGACAAGAAAAAAGTCATCTGGAAGTAGTGTAAATATATCATGTATTTTCAAGCAAAATGAGTTGTATAACTTTCAGGTATTTATAGTTACTGGCTAGTGGAAGTTTTAATTTCACATTTTGATTAGAATTATTTTAGTATTACTTAAGGTAGCAGTGGGTCAAATTGCTAAGGCTTGATTTATATTTTAATCAAATTTCAAGTATATACATGACTTACAAAATAATTGAATACGGCTTATTTTCTTACACCAATAGATTTTGGTCTTAATTATGGAGTAATATTTGTTAATATCTTTATACTCTTGCCCTCTTTTTTTCCATGAAGGTAAACTTCATCTTTGCTAAGTCACTTCAGTTGTCCAACTCTTGGCAACTCCATGGACTATAGCCCACCAGGCTCCTCTGTCCCTGGGATACTCCCAGGAAAGAGTACTCAAGTGGGTTGCAATTTCCTTCTCCAGGGGATGTTCCTGACCCAGGGACTGAACCTTATGTCTTCTATACTGGCAGGTGGGTTCTTTACCACTAGCGCCACCCAGGAAGCCCAAAACTTCAACTACCGTCATCCAAAAGAAATTCTGATTTAGCAATTGAGAACTGGTAATGTAAACCAAACACCTTCTTTGGGAATCTGATTTAATATTTTTGTATTGAAAAATGTGTAGTTTATATGCATTGAAGTGATGTGCTTAGAGATATTGCTTTTACAGATTTTCTGCGATCTTTCACTGTGGAAGTGCATAGATTATTACATGTTATTTTCTAAAAATGGCAAGTATCTGTTTAGTGTTCTTTGTTGGCTATTTTAAGTTAAACGTTTAAGCAAAACCATCAAGCTGTTTTAATTTTTATTTTGCAGAGTGCTTGTTAATGATAACAGCTTTTATTAAGTCCTTATATATGGCGTTGCCCCGACCCCTCTCCTCTTATTAGTTCCTTCTTTCTTTTTACAATCATAGCTACAATTTAGCTTAATCTTGGTCCATGTCTGAGGTTTTATTGTTTAGGACTAGAGTCTGCCATGTATTGATACTCTCAAGACTCTCTTCTTTTTTCTGTCTACCATCAATAGTGTTGATTTTGTTTCTCTCACAGGTTAAAAAAAAATTTTTTTTAAGAAGGAAAAATTTTTTCAACTCATCGCGCAGGTGATTTTTAGTAGGACTTTTTATGCTAATGCTAAGTGATCTGTGATTGTTGTTTTTGGGTCTGTAAGTTGTGTCTGACTCTGCAACCCCGTGAACTGCAACACTCCAGGCTCCCCTGTCCTTCATTATCTACCTGAGTTTGCTCAAATTCACGTCCATTGAGTCAGTGATGCCATCCAGCCATCTCATCCTCTGTCATCCCCTTCCCTTCTTGCCGTCAGTCTTTAGTAGCATCAGGGTCTTTTTCAATGAGTTGGCTCTTCACATCAGGTAGCCAAAGCATTGGAGCTTCAACTTCAGGACCAGTCCTTCCAATGAATATTCATCATTGATTTCCTTTAGAATTGACTGCTTTGATCTTTTTACTGTCTAAAGGACTCGCAAGAGTCTTCTCCAACACCACAGTTCAAAACATCAATTCTTTGGCACACAGCCTTCTTTCTGGTGCAACTCTCACATGCATACATGACTACTGGAAAAACCACAGCTTTAACTATATAGACCTTCGTTGGCAGAGTAATGTCTCTGCTTTTTAATATACTGTCTAGGCAAGGAGCAGGTGTCTTTCAATTTTGTGGCTGCAGTCACATCCAGTCTCTAGATTCTGTTGTTAATTGCACTGAGATTTCCCTTTGTCTTCTGAAGACTGGTCTTCTGCTTCGCTTTGCAATGAATTGGCTGATACCAGGTCTGCCTGTTAAGCGGATGTCCAACATTATTTGTTCCTCAGTGGGAACATGGATCATGCTAGCCACTCACTATTAACAGTAAACTTACTCAACTTCATACTGCAAGTTCTGTCCTGCTCGCCTACTCCTTCCCCTGAAACATTTTTCTGTTTTTATAATTAAATAACATATGAAAGCTGACATTCAAAGAGGGATTTTCATATAAAATTGAACACTAGTCAAGAGCCTCACCATGTCAGTTGGCATTCAAAACACTATCCAAGAGTATGAGGGAATTGAATGTATTTTCATATGAATTAGCACAGCAGATTTAACACGAGAAACAGATAGCTTTATTCTCCAAAGTCAGGTGGCGCCTTTTGGCCTTATGAGTGTTTCATGTTCATCTGAAAGCTATATTTAGGGTAGTTAAAATATCAATGCATTTAAAGTTATTTTTGCAGTCCCTTTACTAGGTCAAGCTTATCATGTTAATGCTAAAGAAGAAGCTTACGTACTGTGTTAAAAACAAGACAACAGACCCAAGATTCAGCCACTTATGCAGAGTCCCCTGGCACTAGATTGAAACTCTTATAGTTTTGACTCGCCGAGAAATGGAATCTTAAACCAGACAATCAGGTGTCACCTAATTAGCAGCAGTTAGGTCATCTGTCAGGTAGGATCCTGCTATCCCTAAAAGGAAAATGACCTTGTCATAACCAATCCACTTTCCTCTGACGTAGCTTACTTATTCCTGCTTCTTTATGCCTACAGAAATCTTTTATTTTGTACAGCTCCTTGAAATTCCTTTCTTAGCCACTCAACTGAATACTGTCCAATTCATGAATTGTTAAGTAAAACCAATAAGATCTTTAAAATTTACTCAGTTGAATTTTGTTTCTTAACAACTATTTAAATAAAAACAAAAGAAAAGAAAATCTATTTAGAAAACATGTTATAAGCAAAGAGGATTTGAAATTTTTAAGTGTGAATATTGAAATATATTTCAGTTATGAGGTTAGTGGCAAAAACAGGGATCTAAGATAGTTAGATATCCCACAGGGTATTATGTTTATTTGGGGGGTGCCAAGCGTCCCAAAAGACTTTAATACACTTGCGTGAGTTCAGGAAGCATGGCATTTATTTTTAGTGAGTGACATGTCTTGTATGGATGGACGGTTTAGGAGGAAATAACTGTTTTTAAAAAGCTGAAAACAGTGTCATATGAAAAGGGAGTTGGTCTTCATGAGTTTAGATGACCTGAGAAAATGCAAGTTATAGGGAAGGCCACACTGGGTCTTCTTGAGAGTCAATATTCTGCTAATTAATATGTTTCAGAAGTGAATGAAGCAGTCTGATGTCATGGCAAGAACACCATCTCAGGAGGCATTCTAGCAGTGATTATAAGAAATCTTCTTGGAGAAGTTTAGTGTGGGTAGAAGAGGAATTCCCTGTGGCTGAATTGAACTCATCTCCTATCTTTTCCCCAAACTCCAAGCTTCTGTCTGTGGTTCTCTGAACAAATACCTTACAAGTTAACTTATGAGAACCCAACCTCCAAATCTGTCTCTTAGAAACTCACCCCTAGATACAATATGCGTGTTTTCTTTGGGGTGTTTTTGTATCTTATATTATATTAATCAGTTAATACTGCAAGTATTCTTATGCTACTTCATTTTTCTTCCAGTAGTGTCTTCTATTTTATTACCCAATTTCTTTATCCTTTCTGCTGTTGATTATGTTTGGGTTGTTCCCAGTTATTTTGATCCTGGTTATTTATGAAGCTGAGCATCTTCATATGTTTATAAGCTGTTGTGTTCTATGAAGTAGACACTGTGTGTCTACTGCGTCAACTGTGTCTACAACAGTGTAGACACTGTTGTAGTCTTCTGTCCATTTTTCTGTTCACTGGTTGACTTTACATATTTTGGAGTTTAATCTTTGTCAGTTACATGCATTGCAAATATTTTCTCTCATCTGTAGCATGTATTTTCACTTCTTTGTGAAATCTTCTGATGAAGCTGCTGCTAAGTTGCTTCAGTCATGTCCGACTCTGTGCGACCCCATAGACGGCAGCCCACCAGGCTCTGCCATCCCTGGGATTCTCCAGGCAAGAACACTGGAGTGGGCTGCCATTTCCTTCTCCAATGCATGAAAGTGAAAAGTGCAAGTGAAGTCGCTCAGTCATGTCCAACTCCTCGCGACCCCATGGACTGCAGCCTACCAGGCTCCTCTGTCCATGGGATTTTCCAGGCAAGAGTACTGGAGTAGGGTGCCATTGCCTTCTCTTCTGATGAAGAGAAGTTGTTAATTGTAATGTAGTCAAATATATCAGTCTGCTTCTTGGCTTGTGCTTTTTGTAACTTTATAAGAATACTGGAAGGCAAGGTTTCTCATGCCTGTGTACATATAAGTATGTGTATGTCCCTGCAGGTATGTGCATAGGTTAGGGATGTGAGATATTATCTCTGAAGGAATAGATCCGCATTTATAATATACAGAAGAGTTGTCTCTTTCAAAGAAGGAAGCTGGAAAGGCAGTACATTTTTGCCTCTGTTTTTTTTTTTCTTTTCCCCACCATATTTAAACAATTTATAAATTGTCCTCAGGGGACAGTAAATATGTTTTTGAATATGCTTGAGGACAATTTTCCTGTGAGTGTAGATTCTGTATCTGGAAATAATCACAAGCCATTTAGTGACAGATATGATGCATGGGGTTCAGCTTAGTCACTCAGGCCTATCCAGCTCTTTACGACCTCATGGACTGCAGCACGCCAGGCTTCTGTGTCGATCACCAACTCCTGGACTTGCTCAAACTCATGTCCATTGCAGTGGTGGTGCCATCCAACCACCTCATCCTCTGTCATCCCCTTCTCCTCCTGCCTTCAATCTTCCCCAGCATCAGGGTCTTTTCTAATGAGTCAGCTCTTCCCACTGTCAGCCAAAGATGGGAGCTTCAGCTTCAGGACCAGTCCTTCCCATGAATATTTAGGACTGATTTCCTTTAGGATGGACTTGTTGGATCTCCTTGCAGTCCGAGGGCCTCTCAAGAGTATTCTCTAACACCACACTTGAAAAGCATCAATTCTTTGGCACTCAGCTTTCTTTATGGTCCAACTTTCATATCCATACATGACCACTGGAAAAACTGTAGCCTTGACTAGACGGACCTTTGTTAGCAAAGTAATGTCCCTGCTTTTTAGTATGCTGTCTAGGTTGGTCGTCGCTTTTCTTCCAAGGAGCAAGCGTCTTTTTATTTCATGGCTGCAGTCACCATCTGCAGTGATTTTGGAGCCCAAGAAAATAAAGTCTGTCACTGTTCCCATTGTTTCTCCACCTACTTGCCATGAAGTGATCAGACTGGATGCCATAATTTGGTGATTAATACTCTTTTTTTTTTTTGGCTAAAATGTATAAGGACGTATGTATATGTACCATTATGAAGTAGTAACATTTTTTTTATAAAATTCAAGAAATATCTGAGATGCTTAATCAAGAACATTGTTATCATAAAATGAAATATTTTGAAAGATAGTGTTCTTAATACTGATTTGGCTACTTATGTCTTTGTTTGATTTTATAGTGTCTTACCATGTTGTGGTTATAACAGTATATAGTTCTCCATTTTCTTTCTAAATTATTAATGGTGGGGGAAAAAAAGTGAAGAATTTGGCTTTTACTTTTGAAGACTCTTGAAAGCCCAAATAATTAAAACTTGCTATGCTTATCTTTTTGAGATGAGAGTTAAGAAAAGTATCAACTTTTTTTCAAAAAAGTAATCTGAAATTGGTAAAGTAGGTCATAGGTTGTGTTAAAAAGGTACAACTATCTTTATTCTCCCTGGTGGATCATATGGTAAAGAAGTCACCTGTAATGCAGAAGACCTGGGTTCTATCCCTTTGCTGGGAAGACCCCCTGGAGGAGGACATGGCAACCCAGTTCAATATTCTTGCATGGAGAATCCACATGGACAGAGGAGCCTGGGGGGCTGCAGTCCATGGGGTCACAAAGAGCCGGACACAACTGAGCAACTAAACACACACGTACATCTTTATCGTCAACGGTTATGGGATTTATTTCTATGGGGACTCATTTTGCTAAAATATCAATATCCCATTCTTCAGTTTTTAGACAATGGCAAATTTGAAAGTTTAAAAATATATTTTTGATGAAAACTAAGACCAAAAACAGCTTTGCTGAAAAAAAATGAAAAGAAAATGTGGATTAGTCCTTCTTGACCATAGTGTAAGAACACGTTGATCTCTTACTAAAAAGCCGAAATTTACTTCAGTCATTCTCTCACGAGGCTATGGAGCAATTTGCATGCTGAACACTAAACAGTATTCTAAAATTGTTGAGGGTGCATTTTAAGAACACACATATGTATTTCTTTAGGGACTTTAACAAGATTTCCAATGATTTTTGTGGGAGACTGGATAGACTAATGCTTTTAATATCAATCCCTCTAATGAAAAAATCCTTGAATGGTTAGTAATCGTTTTGGCACAGTCTCAAAGGGCAGGGAAGAAGGGTGCTACCTCCCAGCACTGTGAAACTGCCTGGCACGACTACCGCAGCACCGACAGCACTCTAGGGAAGATCTGAATGGATCTCTGAAATCCTTGTTGAAATTCCCCTGTGACTCCACATCTGAGGAACATAGCCTGTAATTGCACATACTTTATGAGTTTAATTACTGTACCTTTCGAAGATTGCAGTCTGATCTTTATATGAGGACAAATCTTATCTTTATATTTTCTATTTAGGCCCTTCCATAAACTCCATTCTGATGAAAATATTTTTGGACCAAAGCTCCTGCAGTAGTACCCAGATTTAGAATTATGCTAAAGGACTTAAAATAGTATTAAAATCAATTCTTTAGAATCCACATTTCATGCATATTAAATCAAATACTTGTTATTGAGTGTATTTACATTAATGATTTATTTGGTACCTTTTTTTTTTTACCTAACTTGTCAAACTTTACCGGAATAAGTAGCTTTCTTTGTATCACAGAACTGTCTTAGAGTTCTTCATAAGAATATATGGGAGCAAATGTTTTTAAACCCAAACATTGTTTACTTTCTATTTACTCTTTTCAGTCTCCTGTTATTTAACAAGAAGAGTTAGGTTATTTTGTACCCTTTGCAGTACCAAAGCAAGTTACTCTGTTATTTATTAATAGCAAAGCCATATTAGAAAAAGCATCTTGTGAAGGTGGCCAAACTTTTATGAAAGGTAGTTTTCTGTTTCACAGATGCACAATGGTGTATTTTCACAGGAAAACCAAAACTTTTCATTAAATCATAATTAATAGCATTTAAAATTTTCCTTCAGATATTAAGTATGTTCCTTTAAAAATCATTTATTCCCTACTGGAAGAGGAAGGGAGTGAGCATTTATTCCCAGCAGAGCTTAATTAATAGCATATTGTAATAATTTTCATTGAAAGCCATTCACATACTCATCAATTTCTTTTTTATGTTTCTATACCTATAAAAACATAATCTGTGTTACATTTTATAGGTCATGTTTATAGATCATCATTTTACACTCCTATGTTATTATACTGTATCTCATAATGGTTTAGAATATTTAATACCTTCAGCATATTCTTCACGTAGATTTATGCTTTTTCCAGTGGCTCATTCCCTAATTGTGTGCGTGTGTGCATAGTATGTACCCTCAAACTAAAGCCGTTTTTAAAAGATTTCTGGTGCAAAGATTTGTATTGACTCATCCTGTTGGAAATATACACACGAACATATTTGTACTTTGTGTCCATTTATGTGTGTATGAATTTATATGAACTTATCTATTCTCAGAGTTCATATTAAATCTTCCAGGAGATGATGGGATGGTGATAGTATTATTTATAGAATATGTGAAGAGCCGACTCATTGGAAAAGACCCTGATGCTGGGAACGATTGAAGGCAGGAGAAGGGGATGACAGAGGACGAGATGGTTGAATGGCATCACTGACTCAATGGACATGAGTTTGAGCAAGCTCCAGGAGATAGTGAAGGACAGGGAAGCCTGGTGCTGTAGTCCATGGGGTTCCAAAGACTTGGACATGATTGAGCGACTGAACAGTAACAGTAGGCTTCTATAAATGGTTAAATTTCAAATTTACAAGAAAAACAGACAATTAATCATTGTAAACACTCTCATGTGAATTAAAAATTAGTCTGCAAAGGGAAAACAGTTGGTTGGTAGGTTTATGAGCACCACTGTGTATGCCACTCTCTTAAAAGAAAATTCAGATGGCTTGTGTGGAAAGTTGTGAAACTTCATTTAATTCTATGAATTTGAATTATTATATATTATATCAGTTCTAAAGGTGAAAGACATATGAAATAGGGAAAAATGTTTCAGCAGATTTTTCTTTGTGTTCAGAATTAGGGTACATATATACATAGCAGGCATTGCTGAACTACCATCCTTTCCTCTCCCTCCATATGGTGTGTTTCTACAAAAGTAGAAAGGGTGTTACAGATAAAGCAGAGCTTGGATTTGACGGAATATAGTTCATGCATATATGAAATTCTTTGTATTTCCCTCAACAGTTGACAATAGCAAAGAAAGTATTCAATGGAGTTCTTTTTGCAGTAGTTTCTTTACCATGATTCACTAATTCGTTTATTTGATTATTATTCATTTATTTGTCCCAAGGGCCTTTCTCTTCTGGAGCGTCAATCCTGGTGGTAGTAGTAGGGGAAAAGCATAAAGAACATGCATGGAGATAATTACATACATTCCCATAGTGACCAGTGCTATGAATGGTTTCAATACAACAGAATGATGTAGGAGGGAATCATGAAGATGGGTCTGGTAATTACTGGATAGGTCAAGGAGGGCTTCCCAGAGAAGGGTAACATTTGAATTGAGACCTGAGTGAGAAGGAAGAACCAGGCCCCAGTGTGCTAGAGAACTCAAGAGGAGGACAATGGCAAGTAGTAAAGCTGGAAAGTGGGGTGCATGTTAAAGAGATAGAAAGAAGGCAGTGGCACGAATTAAGGCTGGAGAGGTTGACCGAGGCAAGGCTACGTGTAGTAGCCTATAAGTATTGCGTTGGCCAATACATTCGTTCGGTTTTTCCATACAGTGCAGTGGAACACTCGGAACCAACATTTTTGCCAAGCCAATAATTTATTTAATTTATTTATTTATTTTTCTATTTCAAGAGATTGGAAAAGCAGTAGAGGAGTTTAGGTTGAGATGGGACCTGGTTCTGTTTATGTTTTATAGGTAGAAGGATGGCTCAATTGCTCTAATAATCAAAGGTTGGAAAGCATGCATTGGTGGGGGAAGCAGGGATACCATTTGGGAGGCTATGGCAGTAATCTAAGTGAAATAGAATTTTGGCTTGGGCGAGGATGGCAGCATGGGAGATGGGGGAAATATAATATATTCTGGGAGGTCTTAGTTGTGATAGGGAGTAAAAGAAAGAGAAATTGGGAATGACTTGTAGGTTTTTTATTTAAATAGGTGAATGGTGGTGCCAGTTTCTGAGATCGCAAAAAGTGAAAGGCATTTATGCTTAAGAAAGTAAATTAAGAATGCTATTCGGACAATGTGAAGTTAAAGAGGCAATTAGACAGCTCACTGGAGATGTCCCATTGATGACAGTGGATCACATTAGGAAGCTCAGGTAAGAGGTCAGACTGTGGAGGTAGAAGTATTCTAACTAAACCAGGAATATGAAGAAGATTAATCAAAGTAGTTATCTTATAACTATAGTTGTTTTACTTGTAGCAGATTAAATGGATAAATCGTGGATATTTTTCTTGTTTAATCACTAAATCGTGCCCAACTCTTTTTGACCCCATGGACTGCAGCGCGCCAGGCTTCCTTGTCCTTCACCATCTCCCTTGCTCAAACTCATGTCCATTGAGTCGGTGATGCCATCCAACTTTCTCATTCTCTTTCATCCACTTCTCCTCCTTCTATGTAGATATTCATAAATATTTTTAAATCCTCCATGAAAATTCCTTAGAGAAAACTGAAAATTTCTTCATATTATGTAAACTAGTATCCTTAATGGAGCATTCTCAAAGTGAAGTCTGTGGACCCTTTTAGAGGGTGCTGCTTCAGTCATGTCTGACTCTGTGTGACCCCATAGATGGGAGCCCACCAGGCTCCCCCGTCCCTGGGATTCTCCAGGCAAGAACACTGGAGTGAGTTGCCATTTCCTTCTCCAATGCATGAAAGTGAAAAGTGAAAGTGAAGTCTCTCAGTTGTGTCCGACTTTTAGCGACCCCATGGGCTGCAGCCTACCAGGCTCTTCCACCCATGGGCTGTACTTGAGGTCAAAAACTATTTTCATAATAAAACCCGCATGTTATTTGTTGTCCTCTGTCTCATTCTCTCATGGGTCTACAGTGGAGTTTTTTTAAAGGCCATATGATATGTAATATTTGTTGTTGCTTAGTTGCTGAGTTGTATCCAACTCTTTTGTGACCCCAGGAACCATAGCCTGTCAGGCTCCACTGTCCATGGAATTTCTCAAGCAAGAATACTGGAGTGGGTTGCCATTTCCTTCTCAGGGTATCTTCCCATCCTAGGGATCGAACTCATGTCTCCTGCATTGGTGGGAGGATTCCTTATCATTGAACCACCTGGGAAACCCAATAATGTGATATAGCAGCTGATTGATTACAGAAGCAGCTAATGTAGCTGTATTCTATTGAGCCAGACATCAATTAGATTTCCAAAAAGTATAAAATACTAGGGTGGTTCCTACTGAATTTTTTGTTTTTAAAATATATTTAATTTTATTAAAAATATATTAAAATGTAATAAGTTTGCTATTACTTTCAAGTGAATAATTATTTTTAAAAAATTCTGTTTTAAGCTTTAATGGAATAAATGGCAGTAAATGTAGCCCCCATGAGCAAAAGCTTTTTGAGGTTTTCAATAATTTTTCATAACATAAAGAGGTTTTGAGGCTAAAAGTTTGAGACTCACTCCCTTAAGCTATATGACTCAAATACAAATATGACAAATTGGATGTTTGTTTCAGAAAACAAGCTAGGATTCGTTTAAGAACATCAGAATATTAGATATCAACTTCCCAACCTTCAAATAGCATAGAAATAGTAACATGTTAGAAAACAAATGTTTTCAAATGAGGTCTTGGTACTTTAGAAGCAGAAATATTTCTGTAAAGCCTGGCATTTAAATCTAGAGCAAATAGCCCATACATATCAACAATGGGCAAGTAAATTCCATTGAAGAGCTTATTATTCTGTTAATTGCATTACATTTCACAGTTTGAAAGGTATTCTTGAGGCATTTTGTAGGTTCTGTTTGCACACTTTCTAATGTTTGAGATTTAAGATTTGACTTGAGTTTCCCAGTGATTATCTTGATTTAGTGTAGTAGGATACTGATTTTTTGTAATTAGATGTTAATTATAGTTCTAAAGGAATAAAAGAATCAATTATTTTTAACTTTAATCAGCATTTTAGAGGAGAACATTTCTTTACCTGGTGCTTATTTCTAACTTAGAAACATCCTTGAAGATGTAATGTTTTGTATTCTAAAGGCTCAGAACAACCCATCTGATGCCTTAAAATGTTTTCAAATTTGAAAAGAGAGCTTATTATTTTACATGTGGTCCAGTGGAACACTCTTAATGTGTAGATAAACCTAAGTTGTCAGCTATTGGTTGGTTTTCTCTTTTAAAATCCGCATTGCTAAGTAAATGTTTGAAAACTCGGCATATTTCTCTTGTGATGTATTTTGCGAAGAGCTTTTTCATTTGCTAGTGCATTGGCTCAGTCTTGATATCTCACCACCATGCTATTAAACATTTTCTTGGAATGACTTGAAAAAAGATGCCACTTTCATTTATTGTATGACAGCGTTCTTTCTTCTCTGCAAGGCAGCTTTTATGAGATAAGTAATGCTGAGAGATGAAAGGCTTACTCCAACTGTGAACACATATGCCACTATATTGTGATGAGAAATTAATTTTAGTGTTTGTTCTTTATACAAGTTATAGTTCAGTGTATTATACAAAGTACATGTTGTTTCCTGTTCTCGCAAAGCATAGACTATTCTTGGCATAACCAGACTGCTGAACTAGGTTTCTTTCTCTTGCTCTTTCTGTTGTAAGCTTTGGTCTCAGTTGTCAAGTGAGAGAAATGACCACTGAGCTAAAAGCTATACTTCCTGGGAGTTGAATGCAGATCTATCCCTTAAGCAGCCATTTGGTCATATTGAAATAGTCCTCTCTGCACTTTACTTACTCTTTCCCCACTTTGTGGGGGATACCTCTTTCCCCCCTAACATTAACTCAGACTGGAAACCCGAGAGTGATTCCAGGCCCCACAGCTGTTGGTCTGCAGATCCTCTTCAGGCTGTTGGTTTATTGCCATCATGTGTCCCTGTCTGCTGCTGTTTGATTCAGGACTAGGGTAACTTGTTTTGAAAATATCCATCAATTCCTTCCTCTACATCTGTCTGTCTCTAGATCTTATTTTGCTTTCTCACGCTCTCTACACTACCACAAGCTAGGTCTTTCTCAAAGGCAAAAATGTCCATGTTATCTCCTTGTTTGTGGTTTTCAAGTGCCATCTCACGGCAAAAATCCAAACTCCTTTGGGGAGAGAGGACTCTATGGTGTAATGAAGAGAGCTGGGTTTTGAAACTTGGTAGATATGAACTTGAACCACAATTTTACCATCTAAATAACTTAGTAAACTTGGGGAAATTCTTTAACCTTTTCTAGTCATCATTGCCTCATTTGTCAAGTACTGTACATCAAGCATCAGGTTCTGGGTGTGGCACCTGGGGCACGCTTTTGCTCATGGACCTTCTTCTACTTCCCTGCTTAATCCCCTGCACTCACCAGTCTGCGCCTCTGGCCCAACTTCTTCACATACTTTCTGTGTCTGTGACTCTGCTTTCCTCCGACTGGAGTATGTACACTGAAATGTTACTGCTCTTCAGAGTGAGTGTAGGACTTGACTCTGCTAAGAAGCCTTCTCTGACACCTGCCAACTGGGCTGGATTCTTTCCTAAAGTTTCCGTGACGTTTCCGGTGTCCCTCTATGTAAGCACATTTATCAGACTGTGTTTTGTTCATTCATCCAATTTATTCCTTCAGGAAAGATTTATTTTGCATGTATTATGTGCCCTGTTCTTCCTCTCCTCCCTGTCCCAGATTTGTGAACACCCAGTAACACCTGGTGATGACCGAGCTTTTGGTTCTCTATGCAGTGATCACACGTGGGTGATACTGAACCAACAGGATGGAAGAAACTTGGGAGTCTGAATAGCCACATGAAATATAGCTGCCACCAGCATCCTCTGCTGACCTCAAGGATATTACATGAAAGAGAAATAAACACATTTTTTGTGAACGATTGTATTTTGAGGGCTCTTTGTTACTCCAACTTAGTGAACCTCTAATACAATAAATGCACAAACGGTGATTGGACCCAGGGCATCTGCTGGCAGTCTTGCTCCTCAGATAGTCTTCCCAGTTTCTGGAAAAGGCAACTCCAGCATTCCAGTCGTTCAGGCCCCACATTTGGAGTCCTTCACTCTTCTCTTTAGGTCACATACCATTTTCAGTCCAATCGATTAGCAAATTCTGTTGTCAAAACTTTTGAAATAGTTCCTAAATTTGAACGTTTCTTCCTGTCTCCATTTGTACCCCTTTAGTCCCCGTCACCATTATCCCTCTTCTGAACTATTTCAATAGCTTCCCTGTGTCTCTGCCACCTTCGTTGCTTCCAGAGAGTTTGTCACAGCTGCACAAAGCTCTGAGTTAAAGCTTGTAGCTCTTCTGCTCAAACCCTTCTAGGGATTCCCATCTTGATTAAAAGGAAAAAAAGAATTTATATTAAAAGTCCTTACCATGGCTATGGTGCCCTTGGAGCTCTTAAATTATTGATTTCTTTACCTGTCTTCCTCACCTCCACCCTGGTGATCCCTCACCCCACCCCAGCCACACTGGCTTCCACACTGTTTTTTAAACACGTGCTGCGATTCGTGGGGGTCACAAAGAGTCGGACACGACTGAGCGACTGAACTGAGCTGAACCTTAGCTCTGTCTGAGGGCTTGGCATATTTTTATTATTTTGCTTAAAATGCTCTCCCTTCAAATATTAGCATGGCCCCATTATCATCTCACTCCTGTCTCTGCTTCTGCTTAATATTCAATGTACAGACACCTTCCATAGCAACCTGCAATATACCAATCCCTTCCCCGTCCTATATGGTACTTTCTACCCACTTAAGCAACTTAAAAGTCAGGAACTATTAATACCTGTGTTCTCTATAGTCCCAGTACTTAACTATAGTGCCTGCACACTGTACATATTCCCTGCATGTTGATTTCATTAATACCAAATTAATTATATGGGACAGAAATTATTATATGTAGGATATTACGCTTCCTCCTATGATCTTTTGAATTAATTTCATAATTCAATTTTTACTTTTCAGACTATATTATTAATGTATATTTATTACTAATACAGAAAAACTGTCTTTAAGTCAGTGTCTCACATTTATTATCCAGGATGGACAAATCATAAAGAGTTTTATTTATGTTTTTTAAAGGAATATTTACCTCCCACGTTTGCTTCCAGATAACAATTCCAGAAATTACACTTGGTGATGAAAGAGTGATTCACTTCATGTCATAAAATTGTAGTCCTAGTCCAACCTGCTTAATTCTCCAAACCTTGTATAACATTCCAGCTGAGACTATGTGCTATTGTTTCTTTCTAGTACTATTTAGCTTAGGCATTAGAAAAGATGTATTTTGGTTTAAAGCTTTTTTTTTTTCCAAAAGAGAGTCATAAACCATATAATATTTAAAATTACATTTTGCAATAAAGAATCTAATCTGAAGCTAAAATTTAATAGACAGTAAAATGTTTTATAAGCAGACAACTGAGAAATGACACATGGGAATTATTTTGTCTCATTTGAAAACCTTGAGTTGGGCTATCAGTACGAAAGACAAATACCTCCCATTCCTTTGTAGTATACCATTCTGAAAACCAGCCCTACTTCCTGTCCGAGATCTCTGTGTGTGTGTGTACATTTCTTGGTAGGTCGTCTTATTTATGGAATGCTACAGTCTGTCCTACCTGCACTTCTCATGGGAATGATTGAATTCTTGTGTGTTTAGTTGGATATCTCTAAGTCTAGGTCTATGTGTTAAAATGTTTTCTTAATTTATTAGCAGAATTTTAGTTCAAAAGATTAAATGAAGACATAGGTATTGAAGAACCTCTTTAGTCTACCAAACTCTAAGTTCCCTGTGGGCAAAAACCTTCTGGATATTCCCCAGGGCTTAGCCCTAGGCCAGCCATGTATTGTTTCTTAATAGAATTTTGCTTGCTCCCCAGCACCAGAACTTTAACATTTATTTTAGGGAATCCATACCCATACCATCTACTTGCAAAAATGTATAATGCACACACAGACAAATCTGTATCGAGTTTCCTTAAAATCTAGAATTATCGTCTCGTAGATAATGAAAATTGATAAAAAAAACTATTAGAGCTTCAAAAAAAAAAAAAAAACCTAAGAAAATAGGTTTTAAGCATCTAGTTAATTCTGATAATTTTCCCTCTAGGTGAAATTTTTATTTGTTTAATATTTAAACTCTCTGTTGAAATTTAATAAGCCAAAGCTCTAAAAACTGTCTGATCTAGCATGGTATTATTTAGACTGTGCAGACTTTCTATTAAGATCCTTAGGGGTATGCAGTATGTATGTGTGTGTGTGTGCATGACTGTGATATATACATTTATGAATTCTCAACTCATTAAAGTTGAAAATTTGGAGGGCACTTAGTGTATTTAAGATTCCAATAATAATGTTAGATGGTACTAATAGAGACATTCACAAAACTCTGTAATCTTTCATCAATGTGGAAGCATATCCCATTATGCTCAGGAGATAATTTATTGAGCTAAACTTTGCCCTAAGGAAATCAAAGGATATTAGAAAAATTTTGAGTAAAAATGTTTAGCTTCTCCTATGTCATAATGTTTTTGCCTGTGACTAAAATGCAACTGAGTTTAATAAACTTTTACCTTGAATGACAAGCATCTTTCTTCAATTTGCCATACCAAAGATATTACTTTCAGAAAACATCTGACCATAGAAACACTCAGAATTGCTAAATTTCAAGAGGCTTTAAAAATGATCAGATCTTTTCTTAAGCTTGATTAGATGAACTGGTAAGGTCAAACTTCATGTCCTAAAATATTAGAATTTAATTTCATAAAATCTGTTACTATTGAGAATATTTTCCTAGTGCTTAAACTAGTGCAACCCAACATTCCCTTTTTAAATTGCATTGTTTTATATTGTTCAAAAGAGCTTCTCTGGAGCATCAGATGGTAAAGAATCTGCCTTCAATGAGGGAGACCTTGGTTCAGTCCCTGGGTCAGAAAGATCCCTTGGAGAAGGGAATGGCAATCCATTTCAGTATTCTTGCTTGGAGAATTCTATGGACAGAGGAGCCTGGTGGGCTGCAGACCATAGTGTTGCAAAGAATTGGACATAACTGAGCAACTAACACACACGTTAAAAATGGAGAGTTCAGTTCAGTCGCTCAGTCGTGTCAAACTCTTTGTGACCCCATGAACTGCAGCACACTAGGCCTTCCTGTCCATCACCAACTTCCAGATTTACCCAGACATCATGTCCATTGAGTTGGTGATGCCATCTAACCATCTCGTCCTCTGTCATCCCCTTCTCCTCCTGGCCTCAATCTTTTCCAGCAGCAAAGTCTTTCTAATGAGTCAGCTCTTCACATCACGTGGCCAGAGTATTGGAATTTCAGCTCCAACATCAGTCCTTCCAATGAACACCCAGCACTGATCTCCTTTAGGATGGAGTGGTTAGATCGCCTTGCAGGCCAAGGGACTCTCAAGAGTCTTCTCCAACACCACAGTTCAAAAACGTCAATTCTTCGGCGCTCAGCTTTCTTTATAGTCCAACTCTCACATCCATACATGACCACAGGAGAAACCATAGCCTTGACTACACGGACCTTTGTGGACAAAGTAATGTCGCCACTTTTTAATATGCTGTCTAGGTTGGTCATAACTTTTCTTCCAAAGAGTAAGCGTCTTTTAATTTCATGGTTGCAATCACCATCTGCAGTGATCTTGAAGCCCAGAAAAATAAAGTCAGCCACTGTTTCCACTGGTTCCCCATCTATTTGCCATGAAGTGATGGGATTGGATGCCATGATCTTAGTTTTCTGAATGTTGAGCTTTAAGCCAACTTTTTCACTCTTCACTTTCACTTTCATCAAAAGGCTCTTTAGTTGTTCTTCACTTTTGGCCACAATGGTGGTATCATCTGCATATCTGATGTTATTGATATTCCTCCTGGCGATCTTGATTCCAGCTTGTGCTTCTTCCAGCCCAGCATTTCTCTGCATATAAGTTAAATAAGCAGGGTGACAATATACAGCCTTGACATATTCCTTTTCCTATTTGGAACCAGTGTGTTGTTCCATGTCCAGTTCTAACTGTTGCTTCCTGACCTGCATACAGGTTTCTCAAGAGGCAGGTCAGGTGGTGTGGTATTCCCATCTCTTTCAGAATTTTCCACAGTTTATTGTGATCCACACAGTCAAAGGCTTTGATNAAAAAAAAAAAAAAACCTAAGAAAATAGGTTTTAAGCATCTAGTTAATTCTGATAATTTTCCCTCTAGGTGAAATTTTTATTTGTTTAATATTTAAACTCTCTGTTGAAATTTAATAAGCCAAAGCTCTAAAAACTGTCTGATCTAGCATGGTATTATTTAGACTGTGCAGACTTTCTATTAAGATCCTTAGGGGTATGCAGTATGTATGTGTGTGTGTGTGCATGACTGTGATATATACATTTATGAATTCTCAACTCATTAAAGTTGAAAATTTGGAGGGCACTTAGTGTATTTAAGATTCCAATAATAATGTTAGATGGTACTAATAGAGACATTCACAAAACTCTGTAATCTTTCATCAATGTGGAAGCATATCCCATTATGCTCAGGAGATAATTTATTGAGCTAAACTTTGCCCTAAGGAAATCAAAGGATATTAGAAAAATTTTGAGTAAAAATGTTTAGCTTCTCCTATGTCATAATGTTTTTGCCTGTGACTAAAATGCAACTGAGTTTAATAAACTTTTACCTTGAATGACAAGCATCTTTCTTCAATTTGCCATACCAAAGATATTACTTTCAGAAAACATCTGACCATAGAAACACTCAGAATTGCTAAATTTCAAGAGGCTTTAAAAATGATCAGATCTTTTCTTAAGCTTGATTAGATGAACTGGTAAGGTCAAACTTCATGTCCTAAAATATTAGAATTTAATTTCATAAAATCTGTTACTATTGAGAATATTTTCCTAGTGCTTAAACTAGTGCAACCCAACATTCCCTTTTTAAATTGCATTGTTTTATATTGTTCAAAAGAGCTTCTCTGGAGCATCAGATGGTAAAGAATCTGCCTTCAATGAGGGAGACCTTGGTTCAGTCCCTGGGTCAGAAAGATCCCTTGGAGAAGGGAATGGCAATCCATTTCAGTATTCTTGCTTGGAGAATTCTATGGACAGAGGAGCCTGGTGGGCTGCAGACCATAGTGTTGCAAAGAATTGGACATAACTGAGCAACTAACACACACGTTAAAAATGGAGAGTTCAGTTCAGTCGCTCAGTCGTGTCAAACTCTTTGTGACCCCATGAACTGCAGCACACTAGGCCTTCCTGTCCATCACCAACTTCCAGATTTACCCAGACATCATGTCCATTGAGTTGGTGATGCCATCTAACCATCTCGTCCTCTGTCATCCCCTTCTCCTCCTGGCCTCAATCTTTTCCAGCAGCAAAGTCTTTCTAATGAGTCAGCTCTTCACATCACGTGGCCAGAGTATTGGAATTTCAGCTCCAACATCAGTCCTTCCAATGAACACCCAGCACTGATCTCCTTTAGGATGGAGTGGTTAGATCGCCTTGCAGGCCAAGGGACTCTCAAGAGTCTTCTCCAACACCACAGTTCAAAAACGTCAATTCTTCGGCGCTCAGCTTTCTTTATAGTCCAACTCTCACATCCATACATGACCACAGGAGAAACCATAGCCTTGACTACACGGACCTTTGTGGACAAAGTAATGTCGCCACTTTTTAATATGCTGTCTAGGTTGGTCATAACTTTTCTTCCAAAGAGTAAGCGTCTTTTAATTTCATGGTTGCAATCACCATCTGCAGTGATCTTGAAGCCCAGAAAAATAAAGTCAGCCACTGTTTCCACTGGTTCCCCATCTATTTGCCATGAAGTGATGGGATTGGATGCCATGATCTTAGTTTTCTGAATGTTGAGCTTTAAGCCAACTTTTTCACTCTTCACTTTCACTTTCATCAAAAGGCTCTTTAGTTGTTCTTCACTTTTGGCCACAATGGTGGTATCATCTGCATATCTGATGTTATTGATATTCCTCCTGGCGATCTTGATTCCAGCTTGTGCTTCTTCCAGCCCAGCATTTCTCTGCATATAAGTTAAATAAGCAGGGTGACAATATACAGCCTTGACATATTCCTTTTCCTATTTGGAACCAGTGTGTTGTTCCATGTCCAGTTCTAACTGTTGCTTCCTGACCTGCATACAGGTTTCTCAAGAGGCAGGTCAGGTGGTGTGGTATTCCCATCTCTTTCAGAATTTTCCACAGTTTATTGTGATCCACACAGTCAAAGGCTTTGATATAATCAGTAAAAGGAAGAACTGGTTATCAAATTTGATTCAGTTATCCTTGCTTCCAAGATTAAAGAGTTAAGAAGAGTCCTTTAAGTATATTTTTGTCATAGGGAGAGAGTAATGTGTACTAGTCAAGAATAAGCCTTGGGCAAGTTATTTAACTTCTATGAACCTGTGTTTCATTCCCTATAAATAACTTAAAAATACCTTTCTCAAAGGGTGCTTGTGAGGAGGAACTGAATGTAAAACATTTAGCACTCCTTTAAAGGCTCTATAAACAGTTTTTTAAAAATGTGTTCTAATTCATCTTAGCATAAGAAATTCAAATATTTAACTTTCTTTTCATCTTCTAATGATATGCAAATGATCAAAGTTTTAGTACTTTAACCTCAAGAAGTGGGAACTCAAAATTGAAGATGGCAAATGTTTGAGAGTCAGCTCTGAAAAGAGAAAACTGGTAGATCCCTTGCTTATAGTCCTTGCAAAATTTTGTGGCATGAAAACTCCCATCATCACCAGTTTCACATTACCAACCAGATTTCTGAATAGAGAGTAGCTAATCTTTTAGAGTCAGCTCTGGCAAAGTAGTAGGCATGCCAGTTCATAAAGAACTACCTAATCAATCATATCTATAATTGCAGAATTGGATCATGAATTTGACACGTTACACTTGTTTTAATTATTCATGAACTACATTTTCATCAGTGCAGTTCATTGATGATACTTCTGATGTCAGCTCCTTTCAGCTCTGAAATTTCAGATTTTACCTTTGAAGTGGCAGGCGACTCAGAATCTGTGCTTGCCCTTCTTGAGAATAGCACATTAGCTTCAGCCACTTCTGAAAGTAGCATGCTGTTTTACATATGTGGAGTGGTTTTTTTTTCTATATTTTGAGTAATGTTTTTCTTTAAGTAAAGGATGATGCAAAAGGGCTTAGGAATTTCCACTTAGTGTTAACCTGTAACCAGTTATTTCATTGTCAAGTTACCAATAATGCTGCAGAGAAAATATATATTTTTATAGAATAGGTAATTTCTGGAATTAATTAAAAAAATCAATGATGTATTAGATATAACACTTCCCTGGTGGTTCATTGATAAAGATTATGCCTGCCAGTATAGGAGACCTAGTTTAATCCCCTGGGTCAGGAAGATCACCTGGAGAAAGAAATAGCAACCCACTCCAGTGTATTCTTGCCTGGTAAATCTCATGGACAGAGGAACTTGGCAGGTTACAGCCCATGGATTTAAGAAAGAAATCAGACACAATAGTAGCTAAACAATAAGAAGACTCTGTGTATGTGTTCCTTAGGTTGAAGTCAGTATGGTACCTTCATGTAGATTGTGTCATTAACTCTTTAATTCATGCAATATTAGTTATAGATTCAAATTCCTTTAATAGATTTTCTTCATGCTAATATAGTAGCTGTTGCCAGTAAATACCTGTCATAGTTTTTCTAGATATCAGAGTTGCCCCTTGTTTCCATTGAGCAGAATTTTATACTTCCTCTTCAGTTTGTTTTCAGTCATAAGATTATCAAAACTTCTACTGTCATATTCATTCAAATATGGTCATTTCCACCCAAAAGGCAAAAGTCAGGAAACCTTATTCAAATAATTTTCCAGCTTTTTAAGGCCACAGCTAGTGCCATTTTCCCCATCCAAGTTTTGGAATTTTTAAAAATGTAATTGATTCCTTGACAAATTTTCTACTTCTCTGTGGGCAAATATCACTGCATTCTAGTTCAGTGGTTCTCCAGGTGCGATCCCTGAAGCATCAGCATCACCAGAGAACATTAGAGATGAAAATTCCCAGGGCCTACCCCAGTAGTACTGAATCAGAAAGTCTAGGAATAATGTCCAGCAGTCTGTGCTTTAGCAAATCCTCTGAGAGACCCTGGTATGGAGTGAGTGATTGTATAATTTAGCTTCCTATTTAGTTGTGTGTTCCATGGCTCAGACGGTAAAGCATCAGCCTACAATGCGGCAGACCCAGGTTCAATCCCTGGGTCGGGAAGATCTCTTGGAGAAGGAAATGGCAACCCACTCCAGTATTCCTGCCTGGAAAATTCCATGGACAGAGAAGCCTGGCAGTCTACTGTCCATGGGGTTGCAAAGAGTTGGACACGACTGAGCGACTTCACTTTCCTTTCCTTTCACTATCCATGATGACCAGGATTTATGAGTAATTATAACTTTTAAATAGGAGATATCCACTAAATTTTTGACGAATGAACTGAATAAAAGGGCATTTTAAGAAATGCAAGCTAATTAACTGGAGGAATAAAGGACAAGATATTTTATTTGAAAGGGTATCATTTGAAGGAGAAATGAGATGTGCTCTTTAAACATCCATGGGCTGGAATTGGGTAAATTCATAGAAATTATGAGTGCTTATTAAGGTTAGGTTATTTCAATTACATTAATTCATCCAATCCTAACAGTAAAATTCTATGAAACGATGTATTATACTCATTTCACTGATTAAAAATGAGACATAGAGGGCCTATATATCTCTGTCTATATCAGAATCATATAATCAGGCAGGTTTCAAACTCAGTTCTTTCTGACTCACTTTCCCCATCATGTCCAGAGAGACAGATTTCAACTCCAGGTTAGTTCAGTCAATTTAGTAAATGACCATTAACTGTATATAAATACGAGCTAGGCCCCATGCAGTTGTTCAGTATTTAGCAATGAAAAGCAAGTGTCCTCAGCTGTACAGTGTGGATACTAAAAGAATCTAGTACTTCTGTTGTGACGATTAAATATGATAGACGTGAATAATTAAACAAGACAAAGTCATAAATTGTGAGGAAATGCATAAATGGAGAGAAAGAGAAGATATTGGGTAGTGATAGCTGATTTAGACCGAGTGGCTGGAGATATTGCCCTAACGCAGTGACGTTGATGCTAATGCAGAATGAGAAGTATCCTTTAACTCAATGGCAAAGCAGGGGAAGAGCACTTTAGACATAAGACTTGTGTGTGCAAAACCCTACGTGTCAGGCACTGACACTCTGGAATGGAGTGAGACCTCCGTCACTACAAGTTTTCAAGTGCATCACGCTGAAAATAGTATTTGGAGTGTGATGAAGATGGAACAGGAGTGGCAGAGCAGTAACTATCAATTCCCATCCATTCCAACCTATTTGTCTTCCCCACGTAAGTTTATCAAATCACATTGATGCAACAGTAAAGCAACGTGTACATAAATGTCCAACTAGGCACGGGAGCCTATAGTAAGTATGACATCAAATAAGTATGTTTTTAGAATGAAAGCTTGAAACACCTAAAATCTGAACCATTGAGTTTGATTTTTTTTTAATTTTTATTTTTTAGTTTGTTTTGCTTTACAATACTGTACTCGTTTTGCTATACATTGACATGAATCAGCCACGAGTGTACATGAGCTCCCAATCCTGACCCCCTCTCCCCCCTCCCGCCCCATACCATCTCTCTGGATCATCCCCGTGCACCAGTCCCAGCATCCTGCATCGAACCTAGACTGGAGATTCGTTTCACTTATGATATCATACATGTTACAATGCCACTCTCCCAAATCATCCCACCCTCTCCCTCTCCCACAGAGTCCAAAAGGCTATTCTATACATCTGTCTCTTTTGCTGTCTCGCATACAGGTTTATCATTACCATCTTTCTAAATTCCATATATATGTGTTAGTATACTGTATTGGTGTTTTTCTTTCTGGCTTACTTCACTCTGTATAATCGGCTCCAGTTTCATCTACCTCATTAGAACTGATTCAAATATATTCTTGTTAATGGCTGAGTAATACTCCACTGTGTATATGTACCACAGCTTCCTTATCCATTCATCTGCTGATGGACATCTAGGTTGTTTCCATGTCCTGGCTATTATAAATAGTGCTGCGATGAATATTGGGGTACACGTGTCTCTTTCAATTCTGGTTTCCTTGGTGTGTATGCCCAGCAGTGGGATTGCTAGGTCATAGGGCAGTTCTATTTGCAATTTTTTAAGGAATCTCCACACTGTTCTCCATAGTGGCTGTACTAGTTTGCATTCCCACCAACAGTGTAAGAGGGTTCCCTTTTCTCCACACCCTCTCCAGCATTTATTGCTTGTTGACTTTTGGATCGCAGCCATTCTGACTGGTGTGAAATGGTACCTCATTGTGGTTTTGATTTGCATTTCTCTGATAGTGAGTGATGTTGAGCATCTTTTCATATGTTTGTTAGCCATCCGTATGTCTTCTTTGGAGAAATGTCTGTTTAGTTCTTTGGCCCGTTTTTTGATTGGGTCATTTATTTTTCTGGAATTGAGCTGCATAAGTTGCTCATATATTTTTGAGATTAGTTGTTTGTCAGTTGCTTCATTTGCTATTATTTTCTCCTATTCAGAAGGCTGTCTTTTCACCTTGATTATAGTTTCCTTTGTTGTGCAGAAGCTAGTAAACTTGAATTCTATTCCTTCTACTTCTACTTTCTTGACTATACCAAAGCCTTTGACTGTGTGGATCACAACAAACTATGTAAGATTCTTAAAGAGATGGGAACACTAGACCACCATACTTGCCTCCTGAGAAACCTGTATGCAGGTCAGGAAGCAACTTTAGAACTGGACATGGAACAACAGACTGGTTCCAAATTGCAAAAGGAGTATGTCAAGGCTGTATATTGTCACCCTACTGATTTAACTTATATGCAGAGTACAGCATGAAAAATGCTGGACTGGATGAAGCACAGGCTGGAATCAAGATTGCCGGGAGAGAGATCAATAACCTCAGATATGCAGATGACACCACCCTATGGCCTAAAAAAGCGAAGAAGAACTAAAGAGCCTTTTGATGAAAGTGAAAGAGGAGAGTGAAAAAATTGGCTTAAAGCTCAACATTGAGAAAACTAAGACCATGGCATCCAGTCCCATCACTTCATGGCAAATAGATGGGGAAACATTGGAAACTGTGGCTGATTTTATTTTTTTGGGCTCCGGAATCACTGCAGATGGTGATTGCAGCCATGAAATTAAAAGATGCTTGCTTCTTGAAAGGAAAGTTATGACTAACCTCAACAGAATATTAAAAAGCAGAGACATTACTTTGCGAAGAAAGGTTTGTCTAGTCAAAGCTATGGTTTTTCCAATAATAATGTATGGATGTGAGAGTTGGACAGACCATAAAGAAAGCTGAGCACCTAAGAATTGATGCTTTTGAAATCGTGGTGTTGGAAAAGATTCCTTAGAGTCTCTTGGACAGCAAGGAGATCCAACCAGTCCATCTTAGGGGCAATCAGTCCTGAATATTCATTGGAAGGACCGATGCTGAAGCTGAAACTCCAATACTTTGGCCACCTGATTGTGAAGAACTGGCTCATTTGAAAAGACCCTGATGCTGGAAATGATTGAATGTGGGAGGAGAAGGGGACGGCAGAAGATGAGATGGTTGAATGGCATCACTGACTCAATGGACATGAGTTTGAGTAAGCTCCAGGAGTTGGTGATGGATAGGGAAGCCTGGTGTACTGCAGTCCATGGGGTCACAAAGAGTTGGACATGACTGAGTGACTGAACTGAACTCAACTGAAACTTGAATTCAATACAGCAGCCTCTAGATTTTTTCCCTGGCACTCTCTAAGACTGACTGAGGATGCCAGATGGCTTGGGGGCACTTTTGTTCATAATTAATGTGTTGAACTATTCCCTAACCATATTACAGTGGCATTTCTAGAAAATCTCGGATTACATTTCTTCCCAATTATACTTATCATTTGATATACAATCTGCAATGAAGATAGGATGGAAATGGAGTGGTTTGAATCACTAAGTGAAATGGATGGATTTTAAATGAAATTAAATTGTGGTAAAAATCTTATATGTTATTTCTAAGTAGCTCTTTGGAAGATATTACCAAGTAGAAATGGGAATATTTCAACTTAATTGGATTTTCCTGTTAACAAACTTTACTTATTCCTTATTTCACTGTAAGACTAGAAAATGGAGGTTTCTCGTGGCTGCACTACGAAGACTCTAAGCCTCTCAACGATGACATCATGTTCTCTTGTGTTTTCCTGGAACAAATACAAAACCCAACAATAATAAGCACCACAGGTGTTTGTTGAATGAATGAGTGAATGAAGAAGAGACGAACAATTCGAGCCAACTATACTGTGAGTGGAATTCAAGCATAATATTGAATATATTTAATTTTTACATTAGAAATCCTATGGTTTTTCTAGTAGTCATGTACAGATGTGAGAGTTGGACCATAAAGAAGGCTGAGTGCTTTTGAAGTGGGGTGCTGGAGAAGACTCCTGAGAGTCCCTCGGAAAGCAAGGAGATCAAACCAGTCAATCCAAAATGAAATCAACCCTGAATATTCATTGGAAGGACTGATACTGAAGCTCCAATACTTTTGCCACCTGATGGGAAGAACTGACTCATTGAAAAAGACCTTGATGCTGGGAAAGATTGAGGGCAGGAGAAGGGGATGACAGAGGATGAGGTGGTTTGATGGCATCATTGACTCAATGGACGTGAGTTTGAGCAAACTCTTGGAGATGGGGAAGGACAGGGAAGCCTGGTGTGCTGCAGTCCATGGGGTCACAAAGAGTCGGACATGACTGAGTGACTGAACAACACAAGGACTGATACTAATTCCTGAAATATATAAGTTGTGTTTCCCATAGCTATATTTCTTATAACTACCAAACATGTAATAAAAGAAAAAGGATTTTTAAGAAGCTAATATGGTTGGATTGCTTTAAAGCACCAATTTAAAGTCTTTTCTGTTTGCAGCATTATTGAGACATTGTATAATTTGGATTCACATAAAATGAAATAGCCAACAAAGATAGTTATTGTGAGGAAGCAACTTTCAACTGTCTTTTCCTGCCATTTGTCTTTAGTTCATGGGAGGGAGAAACGGTGCTGTGTAGATAAATTTGGGTTGGTTTTAAAAAATATAGACTTACCTATTAAAAATTGCATATAACATTTAATCTGTAATTTCAAATTAATGATTTTTAATATACGTCTTAGAAATAAGCTCTAAGACATATTTGTACTTAAAAGAGAAGCAGTGCAATTGACAGATTATAAATCTATAGTATGCGTCATACAATACATATATTAAAAATGCACCTTTGTCGTTAAATATAAATATTCTTAATCCTAGTCCTTCTGCTTTCAGTATGATTTTGCTGTGGAGGAATTTGTGTCTTCATGCTTAGCTATGTATCAATATTCTTTAAACAGAATGTAAAGAATATTGCTAGAATGAGAGAATTAATTAAAGAAAAAAATGAAAGGGTAATAGTTATTCTTCTATAAGGTAAATGGCTTTTAATGTAAATGTAATTATTTATGTAAATGTTTACGGCCCGATATATATATATCATACCTTCTATATACCTTCTACCAATAAGTATTTTAATAACTTTTTTATCAACATACATTTCAGCTATACAACATAATTTATCCTCTGGATTACACAAAGTAATCACCTCCAAAAGCCTTTCTGCCATTTGTCTCTGCACAGTTCAGCTCCTTCACCCTTTTTGTCTTTGCCTCCAAACCTCTTCCCCTTTGCTAACCACTGATATGCTCTCTCTGAGTTTTTGTTTCGTTTGCTTTGTTTTTTACAGTTCCGCATATGAGTAAAATCATATGGTATTTGTCTTTTTCCTTCTGCCTTATTTCACTTAATGTAATCCCCTGCAAGTTCATCCATGTTGTCACAAATGATGAGATTTCATTCTTTTGTATGGCTGAGTAGTATTTATTTCCATATCTTGGCTATTGTAAGTTGCAGTGAGCTTAAGGGTACATATATCTTTTTGAATTAATGTTTTTATTTTCCTCAGATAAATACCCAGAATTGGAATTACTGGATCATGTGGTAGTTCTGATCTTAATTTTTTGAAGAATCTTCACACTGTTTTCATAGTGGCCACACCAGTTTCATTCCCAGTAACAGTGTGTGAGGGTTCCTTTACCTCCACAACTTCTTTAACACTTGCTATTTTTTGTCTTTGTGACAATAACCCTTGTAGCCACTGTGAGGTAACATCTCACTTTTGGTTTTAATTTGCATTTTCCTACCAATTAGTGATGTTGAACATCTTTTCATGTGCCTGTCGGCCATTGTATGTCCTCTTTGAAAAATGTCTTTTCAGATTCGCTGCCCGTTTTTAAATTGGATTGCTTTTTTTTTAGATGTAACATTTTGATATAGGGTATAGTACAATACACTAAACTGACTAAGAGAGCTTAACGCATCAAATGAAAATCATTGATGCTTTCCATTTTTATACTTTTGAAATGTATTTTTGTTACGTATGAGCAAATGTATTTTGATATTTTTATAAAACAGTCAGATAAGCTTTTACTGAACCTTCATGAGCCACTAGTCACTTGCCCTTAATGTTGTCAAATTTCAGTCAGCTAGGGGTTATGTATATGTAAATTAGTCTTCAGAACTTTAGTGTAAATTCTAAGAGTAAGGTTACTATTATCAAAAAATATAAAGGAAATTCTTTGGACTCTACAAAATATATGCTAGTTTTAGTCAGTGTCTGCTATTTTAAGACTAGCCAAGAAGACAACCTATCCTACATCTAATATTTTACTTTCTTAAGAGGATTTTTGAATAGAGGACATACAATAGTCCCAGATAAAATTCAAATGAAGATAAAAGTTAGGATTTAGGAAAGGTTATAGAATGATGTCAGAGAAGGCAATGGCACCCCACTCCAGTACTCTTGCCTGGAAAATCCCGTGGACGAGCAGCCTGGTGGGCTGAAATCCATGGAGTCACGAAGAGTCGGACACTTACTGAGCGACTTCACTTTCACTTTTCACTTTCCTGCATTGGAGAAGGAAATGGCCACCAGTGTTCTTGCCTGGAGAATCCCAGGGACGGCGGAGCCTGGTGGGCTGCCATCTGTGGGGTTGCACAGAGTCGGACACGACTGAAGTGATTTAGCAGCAGCAGCATAGAATGATGTGGTTAATATATGCTAGCTCACCCTTGTGCACACTTAGTCGTTCGGTTGTGTCTGACTTTTTGTGACCCTATGGACTGGGGTCGGACCGGCTCCCCTATCAATGGGATTCTTCTCTAGGTAAGAATAGTGGGGTGGGTTGCCATTTCCTCCTCCAGGGGATATTCCTGATCTAGGAATCAAACCAGTATCTCCTGTACCTCCTGCATTGGCAGGCAGATTCTTTTACCACGGGGCCACCTGGGAAGCCAGCTTTATCCATAGGCTGCTGCTGCTGCTAAGTTGCTTCAGTCATGTCCGACTCTGTGCGACCCCATAGACAGCAGCCCACCAGGCTCCTCTGTCCCTGGGATTCTCCAGGCAAGAATGTTGGAGTGGGTTGCCATTTCCTTCTCCAGTGCATGAAAGTGAAAAGTGAAAGTGAAGTCACTCAGTCATATCAGACTCATCGCGACCCCATGGACTGTAGCCTACCAGGCTCCTCTGTCCATGGGATCCATTCAAAATACTCACCTAAATAGTGTTTTTGTATTTTCTTATACTTTTAGCTATGACAGAATATGACTGTTGAAGAATGTTAGTAGTCTGATCCATAGAACTAGTAAAAGGTTAAAAGTTTTACTTTTGATTTTACACAACATGCCAATTGTGAGATTAGACTGGTCTTGTTTATTGAGTCTGCTTTATTAACTAGGAGCTACAAATTATAGTAAACTGACTCTCTTATCTTTCAGCACTGCAATCACACATGGTGCCCAGCAGTGGTCTGGGCACCACGTGGCCAGATTTCCCTTTTTGTCTTTACTCTTTGGAGAATGTTTTCCCACGCTGGAATTTTCTTGGGTCCTCTCCTTAAATCTAAATATGCCTATCCAAATTGGGCTACCCTGGTAGCTCAGCTGGTAAAGAATCCATCTGCAATGCAAGAGACCCTGGTTTATTTCCTGGGTCAGGAAAATTCTCTGGAGAAGGGATAGGCTGCCTGTTCCAGTATTCTTGGGCTTCCCTGGTGGCTCAGGCAATAAAGAATCAACCCACCACATGGGAGACATAGCTTCATTCCCTGGGTTGGGAAAATCCCCTAGAGGAGGGCATGGCAACCCACTTCTGTATTCTTGCCTGGATAATCCCCATGGACAAAGGAGCCTGGTGGGCTACAGTTCATGGGATCACAAGGAGTCGGACATGACTGAGCTACTAAGCACATCCAAATGCTAGGATAGTAATAAGAACTCATTCTCTTGAGTTAGCCCCAGTTCACATCCTTCCTCTGTTCATTACTACCTTTGTGGTCTTGAGTAGATTACTTGACTTCTCTGATCATCCATTTACTTTTTGTGAAATTAGGATCATAATTATCCTTCATACTGACAGTCCTGCTGTGACGTCATGTCAAATTTTTCACTATATGGCCTGGCACATAGACAGCCTTTCATAAATGTTATTTTTCCTTTACTGTTTTGTCTCATCTCTCTGAACTCTGTCGCTGGCCATATACCTACTCTTTTAATTTAATTCAAATGAAGACTATTGTAATTGACAAGGCCTAAAGTCTTGTAATCTTCCCGCTGCCCCACGGCATTTGAGTGAGGCCTTTCAGGGATTTAATGCACAGAAACAAATATGCTAGGAATTTGCAATGCCACGCACAGACTCCCTCTGAGGGGGCATTTAGGAGAGTGGTGGATTCTGTCAGGACTCTTCAGATCAGCCTGTGGAGGTTTATTCCCTCTACATGTAAGGGCAGCTTGGTTGATTATGGCAGCTGTGCCTATAGTCTGATTCCTTTTTACTTCTAACCTCAGGGCTGGCCTCAAGGCAAAAATTGTTAAGTAGACTTGGTCTGTCTGTGCTGTCTGCCTCTCTCCCTTTGAACGTAGTTTTCCCCTATATCAGTATCCTAGAGACCCCCATCTTTGAACGTTAAGGACAGCTGATATAGGAGATCTAAATCACATTTTGTATACAAAGAAACGCGGTTAACATATATGGAAATTTCAGTAGGATAGTCTAGGGTGTAATTTCAGCCTAGTTAAACGTAATGATGGGGCGTACCCCTTTAGTAAACAGTGACCCAAGTGAAATGTGTGATTTTCCTCCTATCTACTCATCACGTTTAGACTCCTATTAAAATGAGTTTACATGATTTCAGAATAACTAAGGCTGTACATAGACACAGCTGCCACAGCAAACTCTTCCTTTTCTCATTAGGGGTCTTTCTCTGGCGGCGACGGTTCTCCAAGACAAACTTTGCTTCTATTCTTGTAAATAGCTCTTTCCCATATTTAAACAGAGATCTGGAGGAAGGGGAAAGATTCAGTCTTCCTTTTTGTCTCAGAATTTAAGGCAGATTGTTTTATAAGCGCTTAATTTAAAGCAGATTACTTTATGGAAGTACTCAAAAACAAGTAAAAGTGAACTCTCTGGAGCTCTGATCTGGCACTTCTTTATTATTTTATATATAAATTTTCAAGTATAAAACATTTTTATTTAAAGTGTAGCTCTTATCAAGGATTGCATTTATTGCTTTGAATCAGGGGCTATGATACAATCTATACTGAGGAGAAAACAGGGATGCTGAGAGAAATAAGGTCTCATCCCAACTCTTTGCAGAAACAACCATGGCAAAGTCTTCCTATTCTGTTTCTAGAAAGAACTCTCTGCAAATAAAACTGTGGTCATTCTCTAGAATATTCTTAATGGAAATTTGGTAATACTAGTTTATAGGGCATTTTGTGAGTTTAGATGAGGGACAAAAAGCTGTTCTTGGAACATAAAAATAGTCAAGGCTACACTTAATGTCTACTTTGTACCAGGCATTCTGTTCTCAACCCAATGAATATTTTATCTAATTTGACCCTCACAGCAGCTCTAAAGAGGTAGATTCTTTTACACCCATTTTACAAGTGAGGAAATTGAGGCTTAGGTTAACGTGCTCACTATTGAATGTGTGTTAAAAGTTCAGAAAAAGGAATTCAGCACAGGTCTGCATGACAATGGAGTCTGTGTACTTAACCTTTATATGATATTGCCTATTGGAAACATGATACACATATATAAAGATTGAATTGCAACAGTTTTGGCTGTCTATTAAATAATCAAATATAAATTTTCACTGAAAAACTTTTGATGTGGCATTGTACTTAGCTGGAACAATGCCCTTTGTGGAGTCCTTTGTAATGCCAATCCTATTTTGTTGTGAGGCTTCTAATACCCAGTACGATACATACTCATCTTTTTTTTTTTTTTTCCAAAAACATTATTTTTATTATGTAGACACCAACAGAATAATCTCTTGTATAGAACATACATCCTTTGAGCTGGCTACAAAAAGGGCTTCACTTTCAAACTCGTGGTGTTTTGGGTCATGCTTTTTTGGTATTGAAGACTCCAGGATAAAGAATGTGAATTCTGCTATGCAATTGTTTCTTTTAAAACCAGAGTTCTTTCTTGATATTTCATACTTACTTTAGCTCCATCAAGAACAGCAAAACATGCCTGAAAATAAATTTAGTTGCTTTTAAAGATTTCATTTCAGAAGTTTCAAGGGCTAACAAGTTACTCTGTTTCAGAACTGCTATAGTGGTGTCCATTTTCCTCCATCTGTGTTCCTTGGCAGTGGGTCTGTATTCCACATTTGGGCCATGTCTCCTTGTGGCCAAGAAGATAGATGTGAGCCCTCTCACTATAGTTTGCGGCTTACTGTTGCCAGTATTTATAACTGATAGAATGTCATAGGGATAGAGTGATTCATGGGGTCCAGCTTGACTGAAAGTGTGTGCATTTAGTTACCTAGTGCATTCTGGCTGGTAATAGAGAACTAGATATCCAATGGGTCTCAGCCAGGATTTCCACAGAAACACCAAGGAGCAGATTTGCATGCAGTATCCAGCAAGACCACCGGGTCTAGAGTCTGTGAGGTGTGATGTCAGCATATGCAGCAATTTTAGTGTCCAGGGGGCATCACCTTCCTTGATTTCCAGCAGCCCTCAAGAAGTATTGGATTAAAAAAAAAAAAGAAGAAGTATTGGATTCATTCTTAGCAGAAGCCCTTTATTCTTGGCTTTATTTTATCATTCCTCCTAGGAATGATAAACTGTGGGATGAAAGGGTTGAACATAGGCCAGATGCCTATACAATTATAAAAAAGTAGAATAGCAACAATTTTACTGACTGTGGAGTTGTTTTGTATTCAGTGAAAAGAGCGATATTTGTAAAGTACTTCCTAAGATGTAACCTGGTACTAAGAAAAGGTGAATAACATTTTCTCTGATTTTTCTCCCCCTTAAATTGTTTCTAGGTGTATTCTAAGCTTTTTCAGTTTGATAGAAATATTAGACTATTGTCAAGCCATAAAATAATGAATGAACAAGTTACACTGCTTCATAATGATGCTACAGAAAACCTGAAAGCTCTGGCATAGTGTACAGTTGATGCTGGATTGTGGAAAGCGTAGACAAACTGCATAAAGCAATTCATTACTGAGTGAGATGAATTGTTTTGTTTTTCTCTGACATAAGCTTTTCTATATTAAACTTTAGGATTCCAAGGCTTGCTGATTAGCTATTACCCTTGGACTGCAAGGAGATCCAACCAGTCCATCCTAAAGGAGACCACTCCTAGGTGTTCATTGGAAGGACTGATGCTGAGGCTGAAGCTCCAATACTTTGGCTGCCTCATGCAAAGAGTTGACTCATTGGAAAAGACCCTGATGCTGGGAGGGATTGGGGGCAGGAGGAGAAGAGGATGACAGAGGATGAGATGGCTGAATGGCATTACCAACTCGATGGACATGAGTCTGAGTAAACTCTGGGAGTTGGTGATGGACAGGGAGGCCTGGCATTCTGCGATTCATGGGGTTGCAAAGAGTCGGACACGACTGAGTGACTGAACTGAACTGAACTGAACTGAACTTGGACAATATCCCTCAGGTCCCCAGTGATCTCACCTTAAGCATTTTTCTTCCTATCAGCCATGAGTTCTGAATATCTGGCATTATTATGCATGCTATTACAGGTACCATAATTGTGTATGATCACATTTGATTTTGTAAGAAACTTTGAGATAGGTTGCATTGTTGTCCATCTTTTAAAAATGAATAAACTTCAATTAAGAGAGATAAACCTGAGATGACCCAAGATCTTGAAGCTTGGACATATTAAGGTAAGCCAGGGACATTGACATTCACAAAGCCTTGTTTCCTTATTTGTCCATATCTTCAGATTAATTGAACTACTTGCCTTTTCCATGTGAATAAATACACACGCATGTTCTTAATCTGAAAAGAAAATGTTTTAGTCTGCCTTTGCTGATACTAATTCTAGCTGTGTTTCCTTGTCTACTCGGTTTACTAATCTAGGGATGCCAAATTTGTAGCTTGAATTTCACAGTGTTTTTATTCCTTTTCCTTGGCAGACATAGCCAATCAATCATTGCAGTCCTCCCTGAGACAGATTCAGCCTCGTTATCTTTTCAGCTCATCACTATAGACAGCCATGGCCAATGGATTGATATTGGGTCCCAAGTTAAATATCTTCACCATCCCTGTTTTATTTTTGTCTCAGTCATGTCCTCTAGCCAAAGGATACACAGCATTTACTGCAAACTCCCTTCATATATTCACCAATTATGACACCTTTATTTCCACATATGAATGGTATTGGTGAAAAAGCCTATTTCATGGTACTTTCCATCAAAATTCCATATATAAAATTTAACATTAAATTTTAATTTAGTTAAATTTAACATTAAATTAAATTTAGTTTAATTTAACATTAAAATTTAATGTTAAATAAAATTTAACTTTCATAAAAGTGATTTATCTGGAATCTTTTTCCAAAACATTTGTTTTGATGGACCAGTGTTCTTAGACAATGTTATATCTTAACTGCTATTATTGAACAACTTATTCTCATCAGATTTGAGAAATTTTATCTGAATATTTTACTTTTTTTTCCTTTTAAGTAAAATATTTAGTAAATTTAAACACTAGCAAGAATTACTATATTTTCTTATTAAACATTTCTAAAGTTTATATATTTATATCTTGCTGCAGCCTTGGTAGTTTAGGCAAAAATGAGCAAGTGGGAAGTTAAACTATACAACTTGTAGTTGCCTTACATATCATGCCTTTTAATAGTGACTGGGGTGAAACTTACAAGGAGTTTCCTCTTTTTATTTTAAGGCAGTTGTTGTTGTACAGTAGCTAAGTTGTGACTGACTCTTTGTGACCCATGGACTGTAGCACGTCAGGCTTCCCTGTCTTTCACCATCTCCTGGAGCTTGCTCAAACTCATGTCCATTGAGGGGATGATGCCTTCCAACCATCTCATCTCTTGACGCCTTTACATCAACAAGTGGGAATTTGAAGAAATACCCTGCTTGTTTTATCATTATGGTATAGCTGTATAGAGAATACGGCAGAATATAAAGCTGCAAACATTGAGTCCTGGCTCTGTCATTTTTTTTACACAACATGACCTTTAAATTTACTTAACTTCTCAAGGACTCACTTTTCTCTTCTGTTAAATGGGACAATAACAACATCAGCCTCAATGGAATATTGTAAGAATTATATAAGACAGTTTAAAGGAAGCACTTCTAAGAAAGCATGGTAAATATTGTCTATAATAAGTTATAATTATCTTCAAGCTCAGGCCAGTAGTTTCATTTCATAGTCAGATTTTGCTTTCATTCTGCCATTCTATTCATAAAGTAACACTAAGATGAAATATATTGTATATTACTTTCTATAAACTGACATGGATTGATGTTTATTTTTCCTGGATACTTGATTCTAAAACTTTTTAGTGTAAGAGAAATCTTTGTTCATTTTAGAATAAGTATTAACAAAAGGATGAAAATTAAAATCTCTCTTAGTCCCATGATCGAAAGAAAGCCATTATTGACTTTTTTGTTTCTAATCTTTGAGTCTCAGATTGTGTATGTATAAGTATATATCTATACTCTTAAAAAATGGAATTATACTCTTCATGATGATTTGGAACTGTTAAAAGGTAAATGAAGAAATTAAAATGTGCCAGGTTTTATTTGAGCAAACANTGCTGGGAAAGATTGAAGGTGGGAGGAGAAGGGGACGAGAGAGGATGAGATGGCTGGATGGCATCACCGACTCAGGGGACATGGGTTTGGGTGGACTCCAGGAGTTGGTGATGGACAGGGAGGCCTGGTGTGCTGTGGTCCATGGGGTCACAAAGGGTTGGACACGACTGAGTGACGGAACTGAACTGAATTGTTTTTTTCTTTGTGTCCTTTATTTTGCTTTCTCATTTCATCCTCTATTTCCCTTTGTGTGTCTTCTATAATTTCTATTTTCTCTTTGACTCTAATTATTTCATTTCTTGAATGACTTTGATTTATTCTTATAGTTTTTTGTGAGCTTTGCCAGATCATATTTCATCTTCTCCTGTCTTACCATTTCGTTTCTAAGATCTTGTGTTTCTGCCTTGGGCACATCCTGTCTCAGGATAGGACATGGGTTGGGGGTGGGGGAGGACTGGGAGAGTAGGGCGGGGGAAGAGTCCACGGTATTTTTTCAGTCTTTCTGATTTTATACCACAGACTTTCTCCTTTATTATATATGGAGACCGCTTTCTACAAATGTGCCCCGTCTGTGATTTTGTGTGTGTATGCCTACCTCTTCTACTTTGAATAATTAGCCATATTTCTGCATCTCAGGGTGTGCTTCTCACCTTCTGAAGGCACTGTTGCTTCCTGATGTTTCTTGGTCTTAGCCCCACTTGCCACTGCAGTCTCTCCATGTTTCTTTTCCCTTTCTTCCATGGCAGCCTTGCCTGATCGCAATCTTTATGGAAGTTTTAAATTCTTCAGATTATACGTCTCTCTTCCTTCTGCTAAAGATGAACCTTACCGAGTATGCTTTTTTTCTTTGTCTTTGTTGCTTTTACATGGAGTCCTGGAGGAGACAGGGACAGTTCTGGTTTAGACAGTCATGTTTGTTATATCAGAAGTCCAAACTGATCTTTTCCGAATTAATTTAGTCAGAATTACCTTGAAAAACATTTTTAACATCTCGATAGTATGAGTTTAGTGTAAGTTATCAGTTCATTTGAAAATCAGTGTTTTTAAATTGATTTGATGCCAATGGTGGAATATTAAAAAGCCAGAGAAAGAATGAAATTGAGTCATTTGTCAAGACATAGCTAGGCCTAGAGATTGTCATATGGACTGAACTAAATCAGAAAGAGAAAAATAAGTATTATGTCAATGCATGTGTGTGGAATCAGAAACGTGGTAGGGATGACCTTACTTATAAAGCAGAAACAGAGAGACAGATATGGAGAATGATCATGTGGATACCAAAGGGAAAAGCTGTAGTGGGGGGATGAGTTGAGAAATTGGGATTGACCTGTATACACTGCTGTGCGTAAAATAGATAAACTAATGAGAACTGACTCGTCCCAGGAATCCTTGTGTTCTGTGGTGTTCTGTGGGAAGGATATCAGGAAAAGAGGTGATGTACGTATGCAGCCCAGTAAATATGGCTGATTTACTGGGCTGTACAGCAGAAACTGACAGAGCTGTGTAAAGTAACTATACTAAAAAATAAATAAATAAAGTCAGTTGCAAAATTTCTAGCAAGGAAAGACATCCTTCTTGCCTTTTGACTGGAAATATATAAAAGGAACTTTTATAATAGGATCCACATCTAAATAAGGGCAGTGGCTTAAGTTCCATTTAACTTTAAAATCTTGGTCATTCTTTCCTTGAGGACAGAGCAACTGGAAGAAAATATAATTTTAGTACCAAAAGAACCATTTTGAAATCTTAAGAGCTTATTAAATATAGAAGTGGTTAAAAGTTGACATTTTCCTCTTAGGATGGTATCCCTCAGACACTGAAATTTTGCAGTATTTTTGCTCAAGAACTTTAGTGTAGTGTGAGATTTGTCATATCACCTGAAGACCTGACTATGTTTCACTGTGTTTGGCCTCTAAGTGTATAGCTTGGACAGATCAAGTTTAAATTATTTAGATACAAAAGAGAGTAATTTTTTGTCATATCTCCAAGTAGGGTATAAATGTTGGCCTAGTTTTCTCCACATGAATTATCCATATTGTGAACTTCTTATTACAGTTATACAGACTTTTATTGCTTCTCAAATAACAAGGATATGGTGCCTAAATAGCCTAGTCATATATAATATTTAGAATGAACAATGGGGATTTTCTCCTTTCTTTGAAAATATGGTTTCTTTTAAAATGTTTGAGAACCACTAGAATGGTGAAAACTACTGGAAGTTTGTTAGATCTGATTTTGGATTCTTGAATACATTTGACCTGTGAAACAAAAGTTATTTTGCTGATAGAGAAGGAAATTACGTAATTAAGCTTTCATTTGTTTCCTGGTCCTTAGTGATACAGTGCTCTTCGTGTTTCTGTCTTCTTTTGCTCCCAAGTTTAGTACAATGTGAATGGGAAATTAGGAGTATAGAATTTTCCTAGCTGATTTAGTCTGAGGCTCTAAATACTTAATGCCATTTTTTTCTCACCCTGTGATAAACACTACAGAGGAAATGCAGGGCGAACTGAGACAGCTGTATTTATTCACTACTGGCCCTCAGTCTTGTCTCTGTGAAGGGTCTTTTAATTATAACTAACCTCATCTAGCCACAGGCTATTTTTTGATGACACAGATTCTAAGAAGAAAAACACATGAATAACTTTAGAAGATCATAAACCTTTTCATGTACTTTTTCATCTTGACAAACAACTCAACACCCCAACTATGGGATGATTTATCTCCTAGTTTCTTTTATATTAATAAAGCCAGCCAAAGCAGTTCCTTCAAATAGCTATATTATGTGATTGTTTAGGTCAAATACATATTCAAAAATTATCCCCCCCTGCCTGTTTACCTTTCATCCTTTCAAGACAATTGGAGCAAGCTGAGGAATACAATTATGACAAAATGATCCTTTTGAAAATAGCTTGGAACATGGCCGTATTTTTAAATTACAACATATTTAATACCTGGAACTTATGGAAGACCAGGTGTTCCTGATCAGGTCGGCCTTGGTATCTTAGAAGGTGAACTGTGGTCAATATCCTAAGAATACAGATAGGCCAAGGTCCCATAGGATGAGTCTGGGTCAAATTCCATAGAAAACCAAAGGTGATCAAATGTAGTCACTGTATTCCAAGGGTAAGACACAGGCCAGAATTCATCAGATTCAAACCTCAGACTCTCTAATAGAACTCAGATTAGAAAGAACAGACAGAAAATTAAATTGGATTCTTCATATTTATGAATGAAACAGAAGTATCTGCAATTCAGCTTTACTGGTCATAGCTACCACTTGTGTGTTAAGGTTGGGCTGCGTTAAGATATTACTGGGAGATATTATTCTTTGGGTCCCTCCCATAAATAATTGTAGCCACTTGAGGGTCTTGGCATATCCCAGAAACACAAAAGTGAAGTTGATCTGCAGAAATCTGGAAAATGCTATTATGAAGTGAAGAAAAGGGGCAGGTAGTATCTTAAAACTCTTCTCTGATAAGTGTGCTGTAACTGTGTTTTGCGAGAATCCTGGAAAAACTCTCCCTGGGAGAGGAGGCTTCAGATGCCCATTTTTTCTGAAGTCAAGTGTTCCTTATGATACTCAGCACAAATTGACCTTCTAGGGTTTTGTTTTTTTTTTTTTTCTTAAGAAGATATGTGTCTTTCATGATGCAAAAGTCATTAAGATCCCTGTGGCCCATGCAATAAGTTGTTTTTCATGGAACACTGAAAGTTGATTCTGACCACTCTCCATCCCCTACTTCTCACAGTATATGCATACCTCTGTTCACTGTCTGCCTTTGGGTGTGTCTTCCTATCTTTCTTCTGTTCTTGTACACTGCCAAAGAATTTTGAAACTCAAGGAGGGCTTCATATCAGGGAGCAGCATTTTATAGACGTCAGAACTACTTGAGAGGAGACACCTTAATCAAGGTCAGATAGCACTGAGTGAAAGAGCTGAAGGGACAGTCTCTTGACTGTACCCTGCCGCTTCTTGAACATCACAACAAATATGGGCAATTTTAGTTTTTCTTACAATACTCAGTTCCAGTCTCTCTCTTCAGTAATGCCATTTCTGTGTTGCAAAGGCACTGATTTGAATCCAGGCTACACTGCCTACTTGCTTTATAATCATGGGCAAGTTCTTTTATCTCCATTGTCTCAGTGACGTAAGTGGTAAAATGGGAAAAATAATAGCTCCTAGAGTTAAGAGTAAGTTAATATTCATGAGGCACTTAGAGCAGTTCCAAGCTGTAGTAAGGGCTCAATAGGCAATAGCTGCTGTTATTATAATTGTCTGTGTTAATCACTCTTTCTCTCTTAATTTGTAGTTTTCATGAATACCACCCAGGTAGCACTTACTTATTTTTTTAGCTCTTTTATTTAGAATGTTAGTTTATTCCAGTTTCTTCTTGGCAGGGCAGGGACTATGCTCTCTACTTTTTCTTTATGCCTCCATAAGGCTTCATACAATGTTTGATGCAAAATCAAAATTCTGTTAAAACTGTTTTTTTCTTGCTGGTTGATATTAAGGTAAATGGATTTCTAATAGTTGCAACTTTGGCCAACTTTTAGTTGTTCTCAAAGAAAATGATGAATAAAATGTGGGAGTAATACAACATAGTGATGTTCTGTGTTGGAAAAGAAAAAAAAGAAAAAAGACCTCTGCACACTTACAACATTTAAAGGTACATAAAGAGGTCCTCAGAATATGTGTTTAGGGTGGATTTAGGAGTAGTGGGTAAGAGAAAGAATATTTTGCATTACTACCAGGGCCACTATGTAAGATGCTGCTGGATACTTTCAAACCATATCACTATCGGTACCATAGTGATATGAATAGTAATTACTCTTAGCCCTGAATTCTAGACAACATTTTACTAAGACTTCTTTTTGTTGTTTAGATCCTAAGTTGTGCTGAACTCTTGCAGCCCCGTGGACTGTAGCCCCCCAGGCTTCCCTGTCCATTGGATTCTGCAGGCAAGAATACTGGAATGGGTTGCCATTTCCTTCTCCAGGGGATCTTCCAGACCCAGGGATTGAACCCATGTCTTCTGCATTGGCTGGCAGGCAATTCTTTTACCACTGAGTCACCAGGGAAGCCTGCTAAGACTCATTTTTAATGCATGTTCTTGGCTACATATTAGAATTGCTTGGTAACCTCTGCTTTTAATTGAGACATAACTGATATTTAACACTGTATTAGTTTTAGGTATACCACAGTATGGTTTCATATGTGTATACGTTATGAAATGATTCCAAGTCTAGTTCACAGTTGACTCTTCAAACACATGGGTTTGAACTACATAGATCTACTTACACACAGATATTTTCAATAACTGTATTGGAAAACTTTTTGAGATTTCTGACAATTTTAAAAAGCTTACTAATGAACCATATAGCTTAGAAATGCTGAAACAATTAAGAAAAAACTATGTCATGGATTCATGAGATTTATGTAGGTATACATATACAGTTATATGTTAATCTACCGTTTATGCGATCAATAAGGCTTCTAGTCAACAGTAGGCTATTAGTGTTAAACTTAATGGGAGCAAAAGTTAAATGTGGATTTTCCACTGTCTTGGGTTGGGGGAAGGGGGCCGGCACCCCTAATTGCTGTTTTTTTTCCCAAGGGCCAGTTGTATATCCATCACCACACATAGTGTCCATTTTATGTCTTGTGATGAGACTGGGTTTTTGTCTTCAGTCTCTCTGCAAAAATCTATGTTTTTTATTAGGAACAAAAAAAGATATGTAGGTGAGAAAGATAGAGGGAAGTGAATTAAAGAAACAAATTTGTAGATAGAAATACAGATATTTTAGCCATTTTGTCTTAATGTGCTAAAGAAATTCCTACCAGTATATAGGGTGATAGGGAATGTAACTTGTACTGTGTTGCCCATGGAGCTCACCCTTACTTTCTTTTAATATTAAGACTATAAAACTTGTACTTACAAACAGTAAATGCAGAGGTTGCATAATAAACTCTTGGGTCATAGTTTGTTTATTCATTCAACAAATATTTGTTGCATGCCTATTATATACAAGGCCCCATTTGAAGACATGGGCTAAACCAGATTTTTTTTTGCACATCTGAAATTAAATACAGTATTATGGATGTAGAATAGGAGTTAAAAGGATAATGAGACCAATGTATTAACAGTAAATGGATATGTATTGAGAGCCTCTGTGTTGGACACTATGCTATGTGTTGCATATTTATTTATTAGCTCATATCATCCATACAACTTGGTAAGGGTAGCTTGTTTTGCCCATTATAAAGATGAGGAAACCAAGGATCAAAGCTGTAGAACTACTTACTTCAGTTCAGTTCAGTCTCTCAGTCATGTCCGACTCTTTGCGACCCCATGAATCACAACACGCCAGGCCTCCCTGTCCATCACCAACTCCTGGAGTTCACTCAGACTCACATCCATCGAGTCAGTGATGCCATCCAGCCATCTCATCCTCGGTTGTCCCCTTCTCCTCCTGCCCCCAATCCCTCCCAGCGTCAGGGTCTTTTCCAGTGAGTCAACTCTTCACATGAGGTGGCCAAAGTACTGGAGTTTCAGCTTTAGCATCATTCCTTCCAAAGAAATCCCAGGGCTGATCTCCTTTAGAATGGACTGGTTGAATCTCCTTGCAGTCCAAGGGACTCTCAAGAGTCTTCTCCAACACTACAGTTCAAAAGCATCAATTCTTCAGCACTCAGCCTTCTTCACAGTCCAACTCTCACATCCATACATGACCACAGGAAAAAGCATAACTTTGGCTAGACGGACTTTAGTCGGCCAAGTAATGTCTCTGCTTTTGAATATACTATCTAGGTTGGTCATTAACTTTTCTACCAATGCTTACTTAAGGTTACACAAATAATACATAGAATCAGGATTTTAGCCCAGATCCTCTGATTTTCTGTTGTTGTTGTTCAGTGACTTTTTACACACAGATAGGGGAAATATGTAGTCAAAGAAGTTGGTTATATTTGTGAGTCTGTGTATATATAAGTCACTAAATATTTGACATTTTTATCTTGGTCTATACATCTAGCCTGTGCTTCCCAGGTGGTGCAGTGAGGGAGATGCTGGTTTGATTCCTGGGTTGGGAAGCTCCCCTGGAGAAGGAAACAGCAACCCATTCCAATACTCTTTCCTGGAAATTCCCATGGACAGAGGAGCCCAGTGGGCTACAGTCCATGGGGCCGGAAGAGTCTGACACGACTTAGCGACCAAGCCACCACCACAAAATACTTGAGCTGATATACCACGATACTGTATTCAGGTCATACCTAAATTCTGTCTTCATCTTTTGTGTTTTTATTTAACTTTTCTTTTATTAATAACTTTACAATTAATTGACCAGGTACTTGGCAACCAAATCAACTAAAATTAAGAATTGAATAAGAAAATAAGAGAACATAAAATGCAGTACTTAAATACCAGAAGCCTGTCTACAGATGATGGATCATAACAGTGGTTTCATTGAAGTCTATAATGGGATAAGTTGCAAAAATGAATGAAGCAGCATTTGGAGAAAAATCTAGACAACAGTAAATGCCAGTCAGCAAATGGTGCAAGAGAAAGAGATGAACAAGGCAGATGGATACTAATGGGAGTCACCGTGCAAAAAAAATACAGAATAAGGGTGAATAGCCAGCTCATGGGTCCAGTGAGCAAAATGGCAATAGTAGATGGCAGGAAGATATTCTAAAAAAAAAAAAAAGAGGAACTTCAGTAACTGGATGTACTAGGTTATTCCATTGTGTGAAACGCTGGACAATTATGGGAATACCGAGGAGTTCTCTTTCTCTGTCCTCACTTTCCTTTGTTTCGACATGAATACTTCCATTTAATATGGCGATAAACTCTGTGTACTATGGCTCTGTAGAATCATGGAGTTGACTTTGAAATGAACTTTGCCACCGATGGGGCAGTATAGACATATTATTTAGACCCTTTGGATCTCCACATCTGTGTGAAATGGAGGTGAAAATTTTCCCATGTTGCTGTTATATAAATGTGAGAGGAAGAAATGAAACACAGGATGTAATATGTCTATTGTTGATGCCAGGCACATAATGGATGAATGAGAGATGATATCAATTATTACACTCAAGTTGTCAAACTAACTTCCTGCCCTTTCAGCCTTCACCTAGTCTCCTTGTTAAAAGGCTTTGGCCAGTACTAATGGGGGAGGGGCTGGAAGGTAATAGGTCAAAGGCTTGTATTTTGATGAATTTCTCTTAAGATCTATTTATCCATTTGGACTCATTGAGTCTCTGGATTTCCCAAATTATTGAAATATTTGGGTAGAAAGAAGTAAAAGTAGAAAAAAGAAAGAAAGAAAGAAAGTGAAGTTGCTCAGTCGTGTCCAACTCTTTGCAACCCCATGGACTGTAGCCTGCCAGGATCCTTCATCCATGGGATTTTCCAGGCAAGAGTACTGGAGTGGCTTGCCATTTCCTTCTCCAGTGGATCTTTCTGACCCAGAGATCGAACCCCAGTCTCCTACATTGTATGCAGACTCTTTACCATCTGAGCAACCAGGGTATCCTGAAATATCAATAGTCCTTAAGCTAAATGTTAAGTCTGAGAAATTAAAGTGATTGAACCACATGCATTATTGTTCCCTGAGAAACAGTTAACATGGCAGTGCTGAGATGACTTTTATTTGAATCTCTTATTTTCTACTCACTGCCTGCTCATCTTCTGAGCCCCTGGATAAGTTATATAATTTCTTTGAGTCTCCCTCCCCATCCTGGAAGATCCCAGAGGAACCAGAGATCAAATTACCAACATCCGTTGTATCATTGAAAAAGCAAGAGAGTTCCAGAAAAACATCTACTTCTGCTTTATTGACTATGCTAAAGCCTTGGACTGTGTGGATCACAAAAAACTGTGGAAAATTCTGAAGGAGATGGGAATACCGACCACCTGACCTGCTCTTGAGAAATCTGTATGCAGGTCAAGAAGCAACAGTTAGAACTGGGCATGGAACAACAGACTGGTTCCAAATAGGAAAAGGAGTATGTCAAGGCCGGTAAGAAGCCTCTTCCTGACTCAGCCATCATCCTCTTGCAGTGTCCTTCCAAGGAACTAGAGATCTCTGTGGAGTCTCCTTTAAAAGGCACTAATCTCATTCATGAGATTTCCACCTGCATGACCTAATCACCCCCAAAGGCCCTACCTCCTGTTACCATCAACTTTACTTACTTGATTGGTTAACTAATTAGGCTGCACTGGGTCCACTGGGTCTTAGTTGTAGCACATGGGGTCTTTCATTGAGGGACATAGATTCTCTGGTTGTGGCATGCAGGCTCAGTAATTGTGTTGCTCGGGCTTAGTTGCTTCACGGCATGTAGAATCTTGGTTGGCCAACCAGGGAGTGAACCCATGTCTCTGCATATCAAGGTGGATTCTTAACCACTGGACCACCAGAGAGGTCCCACCATTAACTTTAGAATTTAGAATTTTGGCATATGAATCTTGGAGGGACCCAAGCATCCAGACCGTAAATGATGTGAATTACTAGAGTGGTGTCTGGCTCATAGTAAGCATTCAAAACATAAGTAGGCAATTTTGATAAAATTGTATCTCTCATTTCTCATCTTGTTTCTAACTGTGGGGTTGATAATAGTGATGATGATGATGAAAATAATTTATCGAGACTGAGACTTAACTATGTAATGCTTTTAAGTGCATTATCTCACTTAATCCTCATAGAAACCCTGTGTATAGGTTAGTATTATTAATCCTCATGTTATAGTTAATAAAACTGAGATTTAGAGGAATAAAGTAATTTGACCAAGTCATGCAAACAGCAGAACCACTATTAGAATCCAAGAAGAACACACTGCTTCCACTCAATCTTAGGAAGCACCCGTTATATTCCACAGAGAAGGAAATGGCAACCTACTGCAGTATTCTTGCCTGGAGAATCCCATGGACAGAGGAGCCTGGCAGGCTACGGTCCATGGGGTTGCAAGAGTCGGACATGACTTAGCAACCAAACTACCACCACCATCATATTCCACAGGCAGAGTGAGTTACTCCAGCTTACTTACTGAAACCTTAGCTGTACTTTAGTACCATAGAGTGAATAGTCAGATATGAATTTGTGCCTCATATTGAAGAGGACCCTCCTAGGGTTATTATTTTTGATGCTATTAAAATTCTACTAAATCTATAGCATCAGATATTAATTTTTAGAATTTCTTTACCTGACTAATGGACCAGTTCTGTGGACTAGAGCCACACACTGAAAAACTTTCCATTTCCTCCTAATTCTACATTTAAATACAGCTGACCCTGGAACAACATGGGTTTGAACTGTGTGGATTGACTTACATGCAGATTTTAATAGTAAATACTGAAATAGTATGAAATGATCCACAGTTGGTTGAATCTGTGTATACAGAGGAACCTTGAATTCTGTAGACCGACTATAAATTATACTCAGATTTTCAACTGTGTGGAAACTTAGCACCCCTAACCCCAAGCGTTGTTCAAGGGTCAACTGTACTATCAAGCCATTGTGCTTCATTGTGAAAAACCATTTGGTTTATAAATGTTCAGTATTTCCATATGGGTGATACAGGACAGAGCTGTTTTATTTCAAAAGTAAGGTATGCATTTCCAGAGCATCAGTTTTATTTGAAATAGATTCCGAAATGTTTCATAAAGGAGGAAGAACTAAAAAGCTTTGGAAGTGGCCTTCACCTCTCTACACTCCATTTTTCTTTCCCATTAGAAAGAATGGATTGAAATGGGTCTGTATGTAAACTTGAAATTTTAGGAACTTCTCTTGCAAAAAAGTTTTGATTCATGTACTGTAACTATTTTGGAATAAGAACTCTCAAAAGAAAAAAAATGTAGTCTAGACTTTTATTTAAAAATTCATTCTAAAATATTCTCCAGATTTAATGACCTACTAAAAAACTTGGAGATGTTGCAGGGGAGTTTAGAATGAGCCTGAGGGGTAAAACAGTCTGATTAGAACCTTCTTATTGTGGTAAAGAGCCTGATAAATATTTTACCTTGTAGAGAGATTTTCAACTTAAAGGCAATTAACCCTAATTAACTTCTAACTTAATTGATTATCAGATAATATGATAAAGTGCAGTAAAAAATTCTAATGTCTTGCTCCTGTGAAAAGGGAATGCTTGGAAACTGGAGGATTTGGGGAAGTAAAGCACTGATAGCATTACTTAAACAAACCCCTCACATCTGGAAGTCCACTTTTGAAGTCCGTTCATTCAATCACTCAGTCCCATTAATTTAGAAGTATTCCAGTATTTGTTGGAAATATCTGCTTTGTACACAGCCATGGTCAATGGAGAAAACAGACAAGTATACCAATCATTGCAATATGAGTATTTACAGAATAAAGCTAAAGGGAGGGTTCTTAGTGAGGAAAAGTGTTAGTTGCTCAGTCATGCCTAACTCTTTGAGACCCATGGACTGTAGCCCACCAGGTTCCTCTGTCCAGGGAATTCTCCAGGCAAGAATACGGGAGTGGGTCAGCTCAGTTCAGTTCAGTCGCTCAGTCATGTCTGACTCTTTGCGACCCTATGAATCACAGCATGCCAGACCTTCTTGTCCATCACCAACTCCCAGAGTTCACCCAAACTCACGTCCATCGAGTCGGTGATGCCATCCTGCCATCTCATCCTCTGTCGTCCCCTTCTCCTCCTGCCCCCAATCCCTCCTAGCATCAGGGTCTTTTCCAGTGAGTCAACTCTTCTCATGAGGTGGCTAAAGTATTCGAGTTTCAGCATCAGTCCTTCCAATGAACACCCCAGGCCTGGTCTCCTTTAGGACTAACTGGTTGGATCTTAGCCGTTCTCTTTTCTATGGGACCTTCCTGACCCAGGGACTGAAACTGGGTCTCTGGTATCACAGGCAGATTCTTTACCAGATAAGCCACCAAGGAAGCCCCTTAGTGAGGAAAAGGACATCTGAATTAGCTGTCATTTAGCTGGTTAAGATCCTGAAATTATTACCAGGAAACTTCTTAATCAGAGTTAGCCTAGACTACCGCTAGTGAGCAATTATTAGTTGAATGACAGCTGTGTTGGAGAAGGATCTCATGAGTCATTGGAATGCATGGAATTTGTGGAATATGCCTTATGTATAGGGTACTTTTGATCATTATGACTCTGGAACCACGTACATCTGAATCATCTGGAGGTACAGCTTAAATACAGTATATACACTTCTGGGTCTCAGTCTACACCCACTGATCAGAATAAGGCTATGTTTAAGAGAGCTGGCTTTTTAAATAAGCATTGCATCTCAGTGATTGTTATATATGATAAAAATTTAAGAACCTCTGACATAGATTTTATATTAGAAAGTGATTGAAAGTGAAGAAGAATTAGCAAGGGGCCAGGTCATGACAAGATACTAAGAATTTTGCCTTGATTTTAATTGAAGAGTTACTTTATGTGTATTTTATCTTGCTAGTGCATTGAAACTGTTGATTATCCACACGATTCATTTCAGATATGTTTAGTTTCAGATATGGCTATGGCAGGAGTTGTGAGTCTTCTGTACGAAATGTTGGATTGCAAATTAGATGTCTAAAAGTTAGAATGACTCTACTTTTGGGTAAATAGCTCACTTCCAAAATTAAACCTCTAACTATTTTTATTCTAGTCTCCAAACCCAGCTTCTCTGGCTGGTCACTAGAGATCTCATGCCAAGGAGAAAGCAGTTAACGATTCTCAAGTTGTGCATTAACTTCACCAGGCTCTATCCATTTACCTGTCCCTGCTACTAACTACCAATCCTGCCAGCCAGTCTTCATATTTGTGAGTCTAGTCACAGGACAGAACAGGTGGGAAGGAGGATATAAAATGACAACTGTTCTTAAAGGAGGCAAAACCCTGAGGCTTCACCCAGATGGCTCCCAGGACTGATCAGGAGCCCTGCTGTAAATTGTTTAGAATGCGAGCTGATTGCTTTTTACTTATTCTTGTTAGTTTCAAAATGTGACCTTTACTCTTAATGTGAATCCACTACTTTATAAAATTATTTTTATACACTTCTTACATATAGCATCACGACTTTTTCCCACCATGAAAGGAATTGTTTTTTATCCTTTGGTAAGATGTGAGATTGCATTTAAGAAATCATATCTCAGATTCTACAAATTATAGTGCACTTTGGGGCACACACTAAAAGATTAATGTTGTATATTAATGTTTTGATTCTAAAAATATAAACAAATTTTTGTGTCTAAATTTTCTGGAAGTTTTGGTCCTCTGTTGAATATTATAAAACCTCTAGTCTTTCATTTTATCTCTGATTTTTTTTTTTGGATAGTCCGAAGTCCTAAGACTGTCTGTCTATCTGTAGGTCACATCAAATGGGAAAAGATATTTGTACTTGATTAAACATCATTATTTCAGTGGTTTCATGGTAGATCTCAAAACCAGCTCTATTTATGTTTGCCCGTTCAGAAGACCCAGAGCCTCCAGCTTAGGGTTTAGAAATTGATGGAAACTTATTTAAGAAATAAGATACTGGTGTTTCCAGGTGGTGCAATGGTAGAGAATTTGCCTGCCAATGCAGGAGATGCAAGAGACATGGGTTTGATCCCTGGGTTGGGAAAACCCTTGGAGTAGGAAATGGCACCCCACTCCAGTATTCTTGCCTGGGAAATCCCATGGTAGAGGAGCCTGGTGGGCCACAGTCTATGGGTCGCAGAGTCAGACGCAACTGAGCATGTATGTATACTGTACTAATAATAAGAAAAACCTTAATTCAGGTGGATCCAGATTTGACTCCTGGGCTCGTTAGCCACTGATGAGGACGTCTTATTCATCAATCGATGCTTCTTTTACTTATCTTCGTGCTGTAATTAAGTCTCTTTGAATTGGACCCATTCATCCCTGAGGCAGGTTAGTGTTACTTGCATTTGAATTGCCTCCTCAATTCAGTTCAGACGTCAGTTTTCAATTTTCCAATTCTTTTGCTGTTTAAATTAAACAAATTAGAGATGACTAATTACTGGCTCTGTTCCTATAGTAACAAGTGTCACATTCTGACAACTTCAGAAATAAGGTTGGTTATTTTGAGCTCTCTTTGTTTACACTCTTCAAAAGCAAAGCTAGGCTGTGTGTTTTATTTTCTATTTATTAGTCAATAATTCCTAAATAGGAGATAAAATCAGAGTAACCTGAAGGATAAATTAGGGCTCTAAAAAGGTGGTTTTAAGATTGGCATGTATATTAATTTTAGATCGTGGTAGTTTAGACATAGAATTTCTTCTGTAACTTTGAGGCAGGTGTTGTAGGTGTTAAGCTTTTCACTTGAATTAAATGTGGTGACAGCAACAGGACCATGGGAAGTATTTATTCAACTAAACTTAAAGCTAATAGTTAAAGTGTGTCAACACTGTGATAGGAGCTGGGAATCCAAGTTATGTAGAGAAATGCAGTTTCTGTGATGATTTTACAGGAGAAGTCTGGATTAACTAGAACACATTTTTTGCTTGGACTGCAGCAAGATTCCAACTCAAGACTTGCCAGGGTTTTATTCAGAAATTTCCACTGTCTTACCTAAAGATCAAAGGTCAAGGATGAACAGTGACAATCCTTGCTATGATCGTTGTGCTCAAGTGTGAAATGGAGTATTTCCTGCCATATCAACAAACAAGGATGTCACAGTCGTCAGTGATTCTGGCCCTCCAAATGTGATTTCCTGAGCCCTCAGGGCAATCAGGAAGGAGGAGAGCGGCACAATCTGGCAGTCATCAGGTTGCCTCCACTCCGTAGGATGGGCACTGAGGAACTCCAAGTGTGGAAACAGGATGCTGTCCCTAGATAGTTGAGCTGCGTATGAAAGGAATGACTTCAGTAAACCCAGACTCTTGCATCTTCCCATACCTAGAAAGTGCTAAATTCCTTAACTTGAGACATCTGGTTTTCTCTCCTGAACAGTAATCTTTTGATGTCCTACCTGCCTTTGCTGCAAAACTTCTGTATAACCTGGTTCCTCCCCTGGTCTTGTTGGAGCAATTCTTTCAGGGTTTCTTGAGATGCTGTCTCCCAGTCTTGACGTCCTAAAAACTCCCACTGAATAAAACAGAACTCTCAACTTTTAGGCTGTGAGTGATTTTTAAGTTGTCAAAAGGAAAGACGATAAATTGACCTGTGATAGGGTAAGATTACTGGAGAAGGAAATGGCAACCCACTCCAGTGTTCTTGCCTGGAGAATCCCAGGGACGGGGGAGCCTGGTGGGCTGCTGTCTATGGGATCACACAGACTCGAACATGACTGAAGCGACTTAGCAGCAGGGTAAGATTGGAATTTAGCATTGTTGTCTTGGCAGGAGGTTAAGATTCATTCTTAATCTCAAAAGGAAGTTAGTTGTGTCACTTATATTGAAAATTGATGTGTGTGGGGTAGGGGAAGGGCAGGAGAGAAAGAAATTTATGTGTGTGAAGGCTNCTCGAACATGACTGAAGCGACTTAGCAGCAGGGTAAGATTGGAATTTAGCATTGTTGTCTTGGCAGGAGGTTAAGATTCATTCTTAATCTCAAAAGGAAGTTAGTTGTGTCACTTATATTGAAAATTGATGTGTGTGGGGTAGGGGAAGGGCAGGAGAGAAAGAAATTTATGTGTGTGAAGGCTTATATAAAATATATTTATGTTTTGTATACTTTTGCAAATAATGTGCACATACACAGTCAATCCTGCAATAACACGGCATATGCATTTCTAAAAATCACCACATTATGTAAATTTCACAGAAACAACCACAGGCCTTGTGGGAAGAACGGAGTTAGAGACAGAGCACTCAAATACTTTGTCTTTGACACATACAAAGAAGATAGGAACCTAGTAAAAATGCTAGCACACTTTTACACATGGTAATGGGTAAAGAAAAACATAAATACTAGAATAAATATGGTACTTTACCTTGAAAAAGACCTGAAGTTTGCTAGTGGGAGTGAGTGTCAGAAAGATTGCAGCTTGTGAGTTTTTGCAGAGTGAACGAATGAAGATAATCTGAAATTGGACAGAAAATGTTAACTCTTGATGTCAATGCTCATACCTGTCAATAGGTATGAGTCATAACACACTGAAGTTGCTGGTAAATATTTGAAGTGTGTGCATGTGTGTATTTGTTGTGTTCTTACGTAGCTCAGTTCAACTGGGTGCAGTATTCTATAGATGAAATTGTGCAGAAGAAAATGTAAAATTTGATTTATGCTTGAACTGTTTCATAATACATGAATACATGAATTTTACTGGAATAAATTTGTATTTCATAATAAGCATGATATATGTGGAAGTCATATCTCCATTTTCTCTCAAAGTATCTGACCTGTATCTTTATTTTGGTACTTACATTCTGATTATAATTGACTTGTTTATACATATCATTTCCTCAATTAGTTGGCAAACTCTGTAGGGGGGAAAGGGAATCTCTAATGTAGCTTTGATTTCTAGAGTATCTAGTGAGGTTACTTGGGCTTCCCAAGTGGCACAAGTGGTTACAAACCCACCTGCAATGTAGGAGTGAAAATGAAAATGAAGTCGCTCAGTTGTGTCTGACTCTTTGCGATTCCATGGACTACAGCCTACCAGGCTTCTCCATCCATGGGATTTTCCAGGCAAGAATACTGGAGTGGGTTTCCATTTCCTTCTCCAGGGGCTCTTCTCGACCCAGGGATCGAACCTGGGTCTCCCACATTGTAGGAGATGAGGGTTCAATTCCTGGATTGGAAAGATCCCTCTGAGGAGGCCACAGCAACCTACTCCAGTATTCTTGCCTGGAGAATCCCATGGACAGAGGAATCTGGCAGGCTATGGTACATGGGGTCACAAAGAGTTGGACATGACTGAAGCAACTTAGCATGCACACACACACAGGCTTACTTACTCTTGAAATATCATTATAAATACTTGTTGAATGAATACTGGTAACTCTGTGAGATTGAGGCATAGATGAGTAGATTTCAGGAAGGCATTAAAGGAGAGTTTCAAAAAAGAGAAAATATCTGGTGGTACATTCTGGGTAGTTGTGTTCATTACAAAGTTGCAGTGACTCTACAGGACTGGGATGCAGGTATGAAGAAATACACTCAGTGTGCGTACTCAGGACACATTGTTAAGTGGCTGTTCGCGTGTGGTATACTTTTTGATTGCAATGAAATAATGGGCTCTTTGACAGAAGACAATGAGTGACACAGGAGCAGCTTAAACAGCAGGTTCAGGAGGTGAAAATGCTATAGCATCCTCTTGGACAAACATTGGATTTTAAGTTGGTTCCCATGAAGCCCAGGAAGCTTCCTAGAGTCTTCTCAAAGCTGTTGTGAAGGTGGAAGATGAAGACTCGAGGTTTTAGCACCCTTGCCTTTATTTCAAATTTAGATTATTTTGTTTCTCAAAACTATGGTTCCCTGGACAGCAGAGAAGTGTTTGCAAGTCATTGGCTGTAGCTTTGGGTAAGATAGTCAGGATAATCGGGATGGTGTATTTTGTGTTAACTGTGTGCAGATGAGCTCCTGGCTTTCTTAATCTCAAGCAGAATCCTCATGTCTTCCCCCTTTCTTCTCTGCATAACAATAGAACTCCTGCAGTAGAAGGTGGCCTCTCCAGTGTGTAACTTGGAGGAACTGCACATACTTGATGGGATTGGTGGTGGTTTAAGGGAAGATATTTGGGCTCTGCTTTATTGACTATGTCAAAGCCCTTGACTGTGGGGACCACAATAAACTGTGGAAAATTCTGAAAGAGATGGGCATACCAGACCATCTGACCTGCCTCTTGAGAAATCTATATGCAGGTCAGGAAGCAACAGTTAGAACTGGACATGGAACAACAGACTGATTCCAAATAGGAAAAGGAGTACATCAAGGCTGTATATAGTCACCCTNGACTCGATGGACGTGAGTCTGAGTGAACTCTGGGAGTTGGTGATGGACAGGGAGGCCTGGCGTGTTGTGTGATTCATGGGGTCGCAAAGAGTCGGACATGACTGAGCAACTGAACTGAACTGATTTGGGCTGCATCAAATAAAACCCATAAAACTTTAGGCAAGCTCTTGCATTCAAATAGACATGCAGTCAAATTCCAGTGTTAGGTCTAAAGACTTATAGCTGTTTTCCCGTAAATGGGTATAAGTTAGTGTAAAATGTTCAAAGTACAAGTAGGAGAATATTCTATCTCAAAGGCAGGGCTCGTTTACAAGAGCCATGATTTCTGTACAACTGATGAAACATCTATAAAAATTGCATTAAGTATTGATGGAAGAGAACTTCATAAAATATACTTGGCTCAGTTATTCAGTGGCTGATAATCCAGTTTATAGGTGATTTAGACCTTTAATTTTTCTTGGGTTGTCCGTTTTTTGGTCATTTCCTATACCAGCTATTTGACAGGAATATTCAGGGTAAAACTTTGTGAGCTGTCAGTCAGGTTTATAAACAGTTACAGTTTCATTTAAGGTTTGATAGAAGAGGTTGTTGAAAACCTTAAGTAAGATTTAGAGTCATCTGTAGATTTCATTAATCCATGATCTTTCTCTAGTAAATTGCCATCAAAAAGAAGAAAAATTATTCCATTAGCCCTTCTGAAAATCCAATTTTTTGGATAGCCTTGACTAGACGGACCTTGACCATAGCCTTGACTAGACGGACCTTAGTCGGCAAAGTAATGTCTCTGCTTTTGAATATGCTATCTAGGTTGGTCATAACTTTTCTTCCAAGGAGTAAAAAAAAAATCCAAATTATTTGCCCTGGAGAAGGAATAGCATTATCTTTGATAAAGAGCACCAGTAAAGATCAAAGGTGCAAAAGGATGATAGAAATCAAATTGTCCGAGCATTCTTTCTTTTTTTATTTTTCTTGGTTAAAGTTTCAGATGGATGAACTACACATGGAACAGTTTCCCATATGAACCAACTAATGAATAGCTGTACATGTCATCAGTCTGAAAATTCAGGAAGTAAGGTATCAGTCTAGTTTTGCTGAATTAATGCACTCAACAGTTAGGATTTTCAGTAGAGGTAAAACAACACGGAGTGGTACTTCTGTCCCTATGCTCACTGCCCTCAGATAAACCTTGTGCCCTTTTGAATACTGGTATCCTCTAGCATTGCTCTTGTAACACACCATCCATTAATAAAGTACTTAATAAGCATTTATGTTCCAGGTATTGTCTTAAGTACCAGGGTTATTTGCAAATTCGGATTCAAACCTTAGCTTTGAAGAATTTAGAGTTTGGAAAAGGAGGTAAGTGTGTAAGTGTGGCAGATTTCTTTCTTTCTTTTGCCCCTGCAGATCCATTCTCGACCCTAAGCTACCACTTTATCTGCCCCAGCATAATGGCTTGCTTGGATGACTGCAAAGGTTCCCTGGTCCTCTCCTTTTTAGGCGAATCGGTTTATTTCAGGGGCACCCTTGCAGAAATTGAGAGGGAGAGGAGAGTGAGGTTAATTATTCCTTCTCCCTGTGAAACTCCTGGTGTTGGCCGCATGCCTCTACTGAATGCTCCTCTAAACATACCCTCATCTGTTGACTCTCTCCTTCCAGATGTGGCAGTCATCCCTTCCCTTTGACTCCTTGGGCTACTCTTTTTGGGTATAGTGCTAATCCTTGTGGCTCATCTCCATTCTGCCCACGCCTCTGATAATAAATAAATGTCCCTCAGAATGATTCCACTGCAAGAAGGCTGGTTCCTCTTAGGACTCTGATACAGTAAATATTGCTTATTCGATTATATAAGTCATTGAGGAGAAAGATAGTTTCCTCTCCTCTTCTAGGTTCTCGTAGCTGGTCTAAGAAATGACGTGAGACAGATTAACAGGCAAAAATCAGACAAAAGTGCAGTAACATGTAAACTGTGTACATGGCAGAGACCCAGGGGAGCTGAGTAACTCACCCAAATAGCCGAAGCTGTTCAGTCACTCAGTCATGTTGGCCTCTTTGTGACTCCATGGACTGCAGCACCCCAGGCTTCCCTGTTCTTCACTGTCTCCAAGGAGTTTGCTCAGATTCATGTTCATTGAGTTGGTGATGCCATCTGTCTCGTCCTCTGCTGCTCCCTTCTCCTTTTGCCTTCAGCTTTTCCCAGCATCAGGGTCTTTTCCAATGACTGTTCACATCAGGTGGCCAAAGTCCTGTAGTTTCGGCTTCAACAACAGTCCTTCCATTGAATATTCAAGGTTGAGTTCCTTTTTTTTTTTTAGGATTCTGATAACGCAGTTTTTATTTTTTTTTTAGTTATTTAAATTTTTATTTTTACTTTATTTTGCTTTACAATACTGTATTGCTTTTGCCATACATTGACAAGAATCCACCAAGGGTGTACATGAGTTCCCAACCTTGAACCCCCCCTCCCACCTCCCACCCCATGTCATCTCTCTGGATCATCCCCGTACACCAGCCCCAAGCATCCTGTATCGAACATAGACTGGCGATTCGTTTCTTACATGATAGTATACATGTTTCAATGTCATTCTCCCAAATCATCCCACCCTCTCCCTCTCCTACAGAGTCCAAAAGTCCGTTCTATACATCTGTGTCTCTTTTGCTGATTTCCTTTTGGATGGACTGGTTTGATATCCCCAGTCCCCACCCTAAATACCACCTTCAATTAAGGACAAAAGAGGGTGTTGGGGGTTGTGGTTTGGGATTGCAAAGGAGAGGAAAACAATCCACATGGAGATGGAAAAGCAAATGTTTGAAAAACAAACGTTTACGACAGTGGGAGACAGAGTTGTGGACTCTGATTTAGGTCCTGCTCAGCTTAGAGTCTGATGCTGGGAGGGATTGGGGCAGGAGGAGAAGGGGACGACAGAGGATGAGATGGCTGGATGGCATCACTGACTCAATGGGCGTGAGTCTGAGTGAACTCTGGAAGTTGGTAATGGACAGGGAGGCCTGGCGTGCTGCGATTCATGGGGTCGCAAAGAATCGGACTTGACTGAGCGACTGAACTGAACTGAACTGAGCTTCCCCCACATACCAAGCCTGTATTCTTTGCAGATGTGTCTGGTGGTAGCTCTGTTTCCGGAACAGACTCTTTGTCTACGTTCTTTAGACAGCTATGAAGGAGATTAAAAAGAAAGATTTCCAGAGTCTTCTGTTTATGAAAAATAATCAGCCTAAATTAATCTTAGTACCAAAAAACACAATTTGGGATGACAGATTTTGCTCAACAGTGTCAAGAGAAAGACTACAGTGAGTGCTAAGGGTGTGCAAGGGAGAGAAAGACCACTTCTAAACAACAGCTATCATGCCACACAGCTTAAAAAGATGGCATGTGGCCTAACATTTGAAAGATTAGAAGATTTATTAGGAAAAATATGGGAAAAGGCATACCACGCTGTGGGCAGGGGAACCACTTGCCAAAATCACAGTGGTTGAAAATTCAATGGCCAGTTCTGGGATCTGTTAGGTATGTGTGATTGGCCCGTACTGTGTATGAAAGGGAAAGTGATAGATACAAAGATAACAGATGCAAAGCTGGTGTGTATCTTTTCTGCCATTAACCAGGTATCTAGAGCAAGCGTGGTGTTCAATAAAGAATTCTTTGAGGAAATAAAATCGATAAATAGAAAGGTGAGCAGGAGGATGATCATGAAAGATCTTGAATGCTAAGGATTTTGTACCTCACAGTGAAGATGATGAAGAAGTAAAGATTTTGAGGAGACTGATGTATTTTCAAAAGTTAATTATATCCTTCCTTTTAAACATCAGTACACTTATTATCTCCTTTGCTAGACTGTACCCATCTTGAGAGCAGGAAACAAGTCCTACTCAACCACATACTCCTGGTATCTCCTAGGAGAACAACTTCCACATCGCTGGCATTCAAAATGCACTTGAATTGCTGCAAGCATGAATTACATGGCTAGAGTTTCCGTGGCTTGTGCATTTTACTTTAGCCTTAAAAAAAAAAAAAAATAGAACTCTTGAAATGACACCATACTGGTGTTATCCCAAATATTGACTCAATCATCATACAATTGAAGACATAAATTCAATGCCACTGATGAGTTTAATATGCTGCCTACTGAAGTGTTACTTGTTTATTACTCATTGAGCCAAAGAAGACCTCAACTTGGAAGATGCTTGACTACAGAAAAGAGGCGCTCTTAGAATTTCTAAGGAAAGATTTGGGTTTTTCTGCAAATATTTATCACCATAATCAGTAGCTTGATGGGTTGCTAGTAGACCTTCTGTCCTTTAGAATGAATACGATCACTTTCCTCAGAAATTATCCTCAATGTTTTTATAAATCTTCATCTAAAAATCTCTGAGAGTGACAAACTGTTCAGTGTTCCATGAGTGTGAATTAATTCCCAGTTGATCTATGAGTGTAGACTTGCTAGTGAGTCCAAACATTTATTTTAAATTAGGGAAATGCAATGCAACAATTCCATGTATTTTCCTTACTGTTTGCTTGAATACCTGGGGGAGAGTGGACTGAAAGTGTGTGTTCAGCCACCAGCCAATTCATGTGTTGAAATCTAATCTCTAGTCCCTCATGTGATGGTATTTGGTGGTGGGACTTTGGGGAGCATAATAATGATGTAAAGAAGATGGAGCCCTCTCTAGTGAGATTATAAGAAGAAGCCAAAAAGCCCGTGCAAGGATACAACAGGAAATAAGCCATCTGCAACCTAGAAGACGGCTCTCGCCAGAAATCAGCCATGCTTGGCCTCCTGATCTCAGAATTCCAACATCCAGAACGGTGAGAAAAGAAACTTCCATTGTTTATAACCCACCCAGTCCAAGGTATTTTGTTATGACTATGTGAACAGATAAACAAGTGCAGTTTGTAAGAATATAGTCATATACCTTCAGTAGGAGAATACAGTCATTTCTTCATGTGAGCAGTTCTTTTCCACAGGTATTTCCTGAGCATCTGCTCTTGGCTCTTAGCTATTAGCAGTGTTACCCGGGATTGTGAGCAGGTGATATGTACACTCTCCAGACATTTTTCACTGGCTGGGCGCACCTGTTCCCCAGCTGTGGTGGATGTTGTTTGTTAAAAGTTCATACCCATGTCTCCAAATTATTGCCTGTGGCTTAGGGAAGTTTCCCTAGCCCAGAGATGCTTGCAAACTCACCCAGCCCCCCGAAGGTGGGCCGTGGCCTGTGAGTGACTGATACAGTGTACAAGAGGCCCGCTTTCTCATTCCAGATGGGACAGTCTCTGTGGCACATTCACTTTTGGAGCTCTCACGGGATCAGACTGAAGCTAGACATCTCTTGGAACTACGTCTTTGCCTCGCTTGCTCCATCTTGTTCTTCAGTTTATCCTGCTTTCCTCATTCTTCTACTTTCTCCTGAGAGGGCTGCTTCAGTAAATTTCTTGCAAAAGCTCTGCCTCGAGGCAACCCCACTGAAGACAGATACTGCGAAAAAGAAGGCCTAGGCTCTTTTCAAGGATGCCTAATTTAGTGGAAGTCTATATCAAGTTTGCAAATAATTTAAGCTCGAACATAATGTGATTTAAAAGAGGTGCAAAAATAGTAATAGTATGGGATTTAAAGAAAAAAAAATCTTCATATAGATTATGGCAAGGAAGTAAAATCCTTGAAACAAGAGAACTTGAGCTTTGTTTGAGCACTGCATTTTGAGAATTGCATTCTGCCGTTTTGTCTTGAAAGTAAGTGGAAGGTAATAATGGTGCTATCACTTGTATGTCTTGAAAGCTAGGGAAAGGGGTTTGTCCTTCATTTAAAAGGCAGTGGAAAACCTTTGAATATTTTTGAACATCACAGTGATTCTCTTAGAACTGTACTTATGAAGATGTATCTAGATGACTATGTAGAATATATTTTAGTGGTAAGAAATAGGAACTGAAGAGACCAGTAAGGAAACTAATAGTCAGATGAGAAAAAATAATGTTCCACAGTGATGATGGGGTGAGAAATGGATATGAGAGATGTTTTGGAAGTAGAATTGATAGGACTTGGCCAGTCATTGGATACAGAGAGCATCACATAGAGAGAGAACAGTGACTCAAAGCTTTGGGGCTTGTCTAAATGATAAACTCTTAATGCTTTCCCGGAAGTGCAATTGTTACATTGAAGGATTTGCACATTTAAAATTCTGTGATAAAATGCAGGCACTGAGTTTTGTCTGTTTATAAAAACCTATGCCATTTTCATGATGGGGAAAATGGGATCTTTTTGTTATTTTTTTTCATTCTGAAAATTATGAATAAAGTTGAAAATGCTACCTAGGCTTTATTGACTGTATCTGTCACGGGCTGAGAGAGTCTTATTACTTGGCCCACGATGACCTATGAGAGAGTCTTACTCAGACTGTTCTCTGCCTACAAGCCAAGAGGAAATAGAGTACCCAGATAGAGTTTTGCATGTGAATAGAAAGGGCTCAGCAGGTTGTGTGGTGATGTTAGGGAAAAGCTTTGTCTGCACATCCTTACACAGTACTGGGAAGAGACTTTGGGTCGGAAGACTTCTGTTTGATCTCTGGCTCTACCATAAGCTGGTTTTACATATTTGCACGAATCACTCAAACTCTGTGGGCCTCAGTGTTCAAATCTATAAGGCAATACTTTCTTCAAAGTGTTATTCTGAGACCCAGTTGCAATAATGGGAGTAATTTTTCCTTATGCTTACGATATGAATGTTGGTGGGTTTTATTCCCTGCTGGTCTTACGTCCCTAACAACAATAACTATTTTTCCACATATCTTTGCCCAGCATCTTTCCTGGCACATAGTAACTATTCATTAAAGCTTATCATGTGGATGGATGAGATAATTTTTTTGCCTTGGATGAGCTAAGTGACAGTTTATATACTTTGCTCTCTGAAATCAGAAACAGAAAACAAGAGGTATATAGTGAGGTTTTTGTTGTTAAAAACTATTTGCTTCTTCTCCTTCATGGGGTCGCAAAGAGTCGGACACGACTGAGCGACTGAACTGAACTGAACTGAACTGAGAGATGCAGGTATTTGATGAATGGAATTAGTTTTCTCCTCTTCGTAAAGCATTGTATTATTTCTGATGAGCCTTTGGATTCTACTATGGTTACTTAAACAACAGTGTCCTGTTAAGGTAGTAGCAGCTGGCCTAGCACATGGAAAAACTGTTGTTGCATTTTTATTTTTACTTTTTTTTGGCATTTCCTGAAAGAGATAGGAAAATGAAAAGTGACCTGTTCTTTAGAAATTCTTTTTCTGTTGGAACAGCTTGTTCAGATTATTTGAGCAGTTCTGGATGTGTGTGTGTATGTGTGTGTGTGTGTGTGTGTGTGTGTGTGTACACTCTTATGCTCCCAGATTTCCTTTTCCATCCTTCAGGAAGGGATTTTAATGCATGATACTATTTTTCTGAGTTTGAAAATATATTAGTCTTATATGCTTGTTCAGGCCATTTTCAACACAATCATTTTATACTTAGAAAGTCTCCTTCAAGATTGGGAACTCATGTACACCTGAGATGAAAAAAAAATAAAAAATAAAAATAAAGAAAGNGGGATTTTAATGCATGATACTATTTTTCTGAGTTTGAAAATATATTAGTCTTATATGCTTGTTCAGGCCATTTTCAACACAATCATTTTATACTTAGAAAGTCTCCTTCAAGATTGGGAACTCATGTACACCTGAGATGAAAAAAAAATAAAAAATAAAAATAAAGAAAGTCTCTTTAGCCTCCTACCTGCCCCTCTGCAGGTAGAGTAGACAAATATTACAGTGAGTCCCTCTTTATAGGTGAAAACGCTGAGCACCAGAGGGCTTGAACAAGTTGCCAAGTGAATTTCCAAGATTGGAAATGACTTTGGAGGTCTTTTCATAAGACCCCGGGGAGCCTTTAAATTTGTATGTGCCAGCCCCACTAATGGCGTATCTGTTGTTCTTGAGGGATGCTCAGTTGGGAATGTGCCTGACTCTCCTTTAGTCTGGTCTCATGAAACTGTGCAAACACTGAGTTCATCCTCCCTGGGCCTGAGAGGATTGGTAATGGGTCATTTATAGCTGAGATGATTAGCCCATGTACCGGCTGACCCAGTATTCCAACTGAGAGACTCCTTGGCATTCCTGAGCCTGGTCTTCTGGATCACATTGATGCATTTGCCTCCCTACATTTCCTATCCCTATATCCGTTCTGAAATCCTTGCAACTTTAACTCGTAGATTCCACATATATGCGTTGACACATCTTTTTCTCCTTCTGACTTACTTCACTCTCTATGGCAGTCTCTAGTCTCTCCACATCTCTACAAATGACACAATTGCATTCCTTTTTTATGGCTGAGTAATACTCCACTGTATATATGTACTGCATCTTCTTTGGGTGGAATCCAGACAGATGGTACAGATGAACCTATTAGCAGGGCAGAGGTAGATGTGAGAACAGGGATGTGGGCACGGCAGGGCAGGGCGAGTGGGGATGCACTGGGAGGTTAGGATTGGCGTGCACGTGCGGCACTGTTGTTACTTAGTTGCTGAATTCTGCCTGACTCTTTTGCAGCCCCATGTGCTGTAAACTGCCTGGCGCCTCTGTCCATGGGGTTTCCCAGGCCACAATCCTGAAATGGGTTGCCATTTCCTTCTTCAGGGGATCTGCCTGACCCAGGGATTGAACCCATAATCATTATTTCCCATCACAAATACAGATTAACTGAATGAATCCATAATCTAGGTCTCCTGCATGGGCTGGTGGGTTCTTTACCACTGAGCCACCAGGGAAGCCCATGTGTGAAATAGCTAGCTAGCTCAGCGCAGGGAGGTCAGCACAGTGCTCTGTGATGACCTAGACCAATGGGAGCAGGGAGCAGGGAGCAGGGAGCGGTAGGAGGGAGGGCCACAAGGAAGGGGGTATATGTAGCCATGTGACTGATTCAATTCATTGTACAGCAAAAGCTAACGCAACATTGTAAGACAATTATACTCCAGTTTTAAAAGAGCTTAGTTCATGTGTTATCTCCTTTAAGACGTTCCCTATTCTAGCAACCAGAAGTGTCAGCTCATCTGTGCTTCCGTAACATTTTGCCCCACTTCATACAACTTTTCACATTGTGCTAGACAATGGTTACACTTACAAATGGTTTCTAGCATAAGTTTCTTGCCCATTCAATTTTAATTCTAGAGCATTTCTACGTCCTCCAGAGCACTCATTCCGGTGTATAAACCCCAAGTAGCAGACTGCTAAGCATTTGCTGATGGCAGTTTAAATCATCTGCCCAAAATGGAATTACATTGATAATTTTCATTTAATGTGTTTTAGACTTAAGTGCAGAGAAAGCAAGGGCGCCGCACTCCAGTGCTCTTGCCTGGAAAATCCCATGGATGGAGGAGCCTGGTAGGCTGCAGTCCATGAGGTCGCTAAGAATCGGACACGGGCACGAATGAGCGACTTCACTTTCACTTTTCACTTTCATGCATTGGAGAAGGAAATGGCGACCCTCTCCAGTGTTCTTGCCTGGAGAAGCCCAGGGACAGGGGAGCCTGGTGGGCTGCCGTCGATGGCGTTGCACAGAGTCGGACACGACTGAAGCGATTTAGCAGCAGCAGCAGCAGACTTAAGTAAGCGTCGGGGAGAAGAGTCGTATTTTCGTTTTCTCCAGCTGTCTTCTGACTTTTATTGTATTTGGTCCAGTCAGTGTAGCTCACAGGCATACTTTGTAATTCTGTTTCTAAACATACCATTGTTTCTGATGGATTACTAGCCTGTCAGGAATGTACCCATTACCAAAGATGGAGCCATAAAAGTGTTTTCAGATTATTCCAGTCAGGTTTAGAACCAAAGACCAATCTTAATGCCAAAAATATACTCCCAAAGGCTAGTTTGTTGAGCTGCACAGGCCTGGCAGCTCCATCCTCTCTTTGTGACCCCATGGACTGTAGCCAGCCAGTCTCTTCTGCCCATGGAATTTCCCAGGCAAGAGTCCTAGAGTGGGTTGCCATTTCCTACTCCAGGTCATCTTCCCAACCCAGGGATTGGACCTGAGTCTCTTGGGCCTCCTACATTGGCAGGTGGCTCCTTTATCACTAATGCCACCCTGGAAGCCCAAGTTTTCTTGGGATACACTCAGAAAGATGGATTGACTTTCACCCAGGTCTTTGTTTTTTCCAACTAAGAAAACAGGCTCTTAAATGAACAGCAGCTTTTTCTGAAACTGAAACTCAAATGCAGTTGTGACTTTTTGGCCGAACTTTTGCTCATGGGAACAGGGAAGGATTAGTTTTTCTAAAATAAATGGAAACAGAAAAAAAAAAAAGTGATAGTGTATCAGTTCTTATGATGGATACAGCACATATCTATGTGTTTTGTCCTGGATTTGTGAATTTTCACTTTTCTCGTTGGAACCCTTGAATCAAGTTAGTTCCTTTTTTGGTATAAAAATATGATTTGGAATTTTAGAATGGTATATCTTAGAATATTTGTGAGTACATATTATGAAGAAGTTTCTTTTCTATTTTGTCTTCCTGGTAAGTTAAATCAGTTCTGATTTTAGTTGCTGGAGAGTCTGAAGCCCACCAGCTGAGTGTGGGAATTGGCCGGGGCATGGCGACTGGGGAGAGGAGATTATGTTGCAGGTCATTAATCTCTATTTCCGGGCTTTATAATACTCTTTTGACTGCCAGTTGTCTCAAAAGGAAAGGAATTAGCCTGATTAGCTCTCAGCTGTCTCCCTCCTTTCCTGTGTTGGTGTTTTATTTCCTTTTCCCTTAGAAGAAAGATGTGTGGGTGCCCAGGGCAGCTCTTATTCTCCGCATCTCTTGATTACTCACCTGGGTGGATGCAGTGAAAAGAAAGTGTGTCCAGCTCCTTCACCAACACCACTCTCCACATTGACTCTGACTGTCCCCCCGGGGCGTGTCTCAGCAGATAAAACATTCATGGTTAGCTCATTTGTGTCTGCATTTTCTTATCCTCTTGAAAGCACAGAATTGGTGTTCACAGACCCATCCCAGAAATCTGGAATGCACCCAGCTCCACCAGGGCACCAGATTCTGCCCTGAAAAGCACCCGACTTTGTCTGCTTCCAAAATACTCCCTGCATTTTCTTTCCATGTGATGGGTATTCCTTTAAAGTTAGCTTGCAAGCAGATCTCAGGTGAGTGGAGGCCAATGGCAACTTCACAACATTTTCCTCCTACTTCCTGGGATTCTTACAGCATTTATGCTGCTACTGCTGCTAAGTCACTTCAGTCGTGTCCGACTCTGTGCGACCCCAGAGACGGCAGCCCACCAGACTCCCCCATCCCTTGGATTCTCCAGGCAAGAACACCGGAGTGGGTTGCCATTTCCTTCTCCAATGTATGAAAGTGAATAGTGAAAGTGAAGTCGCTCAGTCATATCCGACTCTTAGCGACCCCATGGACTGCAGCCTACCAGGCTCCTCCATCCATAGGATTTTCCAGGCAAGAGTACTGGAGTGGGGTGCCATTGCCTTCTCCGACAGAACTTATGGACACTGCCTAATTCTATTACTTGCTTATTTTTAGAATACTGTCTTGTATTCCTACCTCCCCAAACCCCAGTCATAAATAACTTCTCTCTTCTAATCACTTTACTATTCCTGTCTTGCTCAGTAGCTATAATGCAGGCATCTTATCTGTGACCTTCCCTCCCTACCATCATAGGTAAGTTTTCAAAGGGGCTGTTTCTTATTCATGACGGGCTCATCAATCTAATGCCTTTCATGCAACAAGAACTCAGTGCTGGGTGAATAAACTTTCAGTCCCATTAGAGCAAAACTCAGTTTTCTTTATCTTTACCACTTTCCAAAGTTTCAGTTATATAGGTAAACATGATTTAAAATATATATTATTATTATTTTCTCTACCAGAGAAGTATAAAATAAAATCTTTGGCATCAAGACTTTGTTAGAAGAAGAATAAACTGACTGTAGAGTGTGTGGGGCTTCCTTGGTGGCTCAGATGGTAAAGAATCTGCCTGCAGTGCAGGAGACCCAAGTTCAATCCCTGGGTTGGGAAGATCCCCTGGAGAAGGAAATGGCAACCCACTCTAGTACTCTTCCCTGGAAGATTCCATGGGCAGAGGAGCCTGGCAGTCCAAGGGGGTGCAAAGAGTCCGACACAACTGAGTGACTAACACTTTGACTTTCAGAGTGTATGTATATGAACTTCATGAATATGTAGATAATGAATGAATACTATGAGACATTGTTTAATTAGGGCAAGACGTGTGACACTAGTTACAGGCTCCATGGTAATTCAGAAATGGTCCAATTGTTATGGGTTAGGGAAGGTGAGAGGAACAGGGTAATTACTGCGGAAAGAAATCTGGTATTATATATACTTACAGATTTTTTTCTAGGTAAACTTGGACTAGAGGCAATCAAACGTAGACTCGCTACCAATTGGCAGGTAGGCAGATGGAATTCTTAAGAAGATGGGCAGACGCCTATCTGCAATCTTAGGAATAAGGAAAAGGCTCTGTGGCACGAGTGGTGAAGAACCCGCTCGCCAGTGCAGAAGATGTAAGACACGTGGGTTTGATCCCTGGGTCGGGAAGACCCCCTGGAGGAGGGCACGGGAACTCACACCAATATTCTTGCCTGGAGAACCCTGTGGACACAGGAGCCCGGCAGGCTATACAGTCCATGGGGTTGCAGAGTCTGATATAACTGAAGGTTTCAGAAACCCGAGAGCTTAGTGGAGTTTTGGTTTGGGAAGGTACAGAAAGGGGATAGAACAGATGCAGGGGAGGGCGGAGAAGGAAGTCAGGGCAGAACTTCAGTCTGGGGCAGTGGGGTTTTTGCTCCCACAACTTGGATATGCTCTACCGGTGGTGTCTTTGACATGTGTTGGTACTTTGATATTCTGGAACACACTCATAGGGTTTTATAGTCTTCTCTCTGCTTACCTCAAAGGGAATAGGACTATCACGTAGAAGATCAGGAAAGGCTTCTGTGTTCATGTGAAGTCGCTCAGTCGTGTCCGACTCTTTGCGACCCCATGGACTGTAGCCCACAAGGCTCCTCTGTCCATGGGATTCTCCAGGCAAGAATACTGGAATGCTTTGCCACATCCTTCTTCAGGGGATCTTCCCAACCCAGGGATCGAACCCAGGTCTCCCGCATTGCAGGCAGACGCTTTATTTGACATTAAATCACATAATTTCCCCTTCACGCCCTCATCTATTCATTTTTCTCTTAAAAGCATTGAGTGATTTGTAATCACAGAATTCATCTTGTACGGGTGCACTGAAGCAGGCAGATTGAGAAAATGGGTCTGGAAAGTCAACAGACATCCCTGCAGAAATGTAAATTTTTTTTTTTTTAAGATATCCATGATATATTCCCTTTCAGGTTTCTGTGTTTATGTGGAAGAGAGAAGCAGAAAGATATTGTTTTGACTAGTGTTGGCAAACTGACTAAAGCTATTTTCTGTCTGAAATGTTTTTCTCTTCTTCTGCAACGGGTGCAGAAACGTATGTTTTTACTGGTTGGAAAGTGTGCAGATATACACTGATCTCACCCTTGTATCGCAATTGCCAGCCTCATCTAGCTGACGTTATAATCTCTGTCCCCAGGCTTTCATGCAACTTTCCAGACTTGAATCCAGTGAACAGATAAGTATTTGGGATGAAACATCAAAACTTCAGCTAAAGCCTTATAGTTTCCACCTGGTAAAAGCAAAGGATTCTGAGAGTCAGTGAACTGTTTGCCTATGAAAGGAGCTTCTCATTCTTGCCAGAAAGACAGTGTTTATTGCCCAATGTATAGTCTTGTTTGTAATAGTTATTAATGCAACTGATTAGTGATTAAAACTGTGCCTAGTATTTGAAGAAGGAGCATGGGTAAAATCATTTATGTACGCCTTCGTTTCTTGGAATATTATCCTTATTGAATTTTGCCTATGTCTCAGGGCTGGTTAATTATCACAGATAACACATCAACATTAGTGAGGCATAGAATCAAAAACATGTAGGGTTGAAAATTTTGGATGGGTGCTATTTCATTCTTACTCTGGGTTTTCAAAAGAGGCTGAAGTGTTCTCTAAGAGCAATTCCCACTTTCTTCGGATTCTCTCTGGACATATTCAGATGCGATTTTCATTGAACCCAAAGGCAGTTGAAGTGATTAGTCATATCTATTACTTTTCATGGACTTAATTGCTTGAGAACAGCAGAAGCGGATCCTGACTTTTCACAACCCCATTATCTTTGTAGTGTAGTATTTGAAAACATCTTTCCTAACCCTTTTAAATACATCATGCACAGAACATCTTTCAACGATGAATTAGTAGTTATACACATTTTTATAGTAGTGAGACTTGGCAAAAGAGGACTGAAGTATCTCATATGATATAACCACTGATTTGGAATTGCTCACTGAGCAGATGTTAGAATAATTTGCAATATATTCAACAGCCATGCCTGGTTAAGTCATTGTTGCAATTAGGTTGAAACTAGTGCAGAATTCTTTAAAAATATTATTTCTATGGAGATAACTTGTTTTTTTTAAAGGCGTAAACTGAGCCTATAGTGTGATGGTTGCATTTTGTGAAGTGTGTGTGTGTGTGTGTGTGTGTTTGAGAAGGAGAGAGGAAAAAGGGAGAAGAACATGGGGAGAAATATGAGGAGTAAGAGAACGTTTGAAGAAACTCAAGAATAAGTCACAGGGTAGGAAGTTGTTTCATTCATCTATTTTTGAAGGGGTATTTTTATTAATAGTATTCTGAAGATAATAACCCTAATATGTAGAGATAGAAAAGTGGTTGGAAGGGTCTAGGGCTCATTCAAGATGAGATTCTTTATTATTGTATCAACCGAAAAGAATGAAACCTAGTGTTTTTTCCTTTTCCTATAATGATATTATAGTTAAAATTTTTACAGCTACATTCAAATACTTTTTTACAGGAACTAAAACACCTAGACTTATTTCTGATATTGAAAGAACGTGATGTGGTTCTTATCACCTCCAAAAGCTTTTTTTAAAGATAGAAAATATGTAACAGGAATTCCTTAGTAGTCTCATCAGAAAGCCTCAAGATGTACAAAGGAGCCTAGGAAAAAATGTTCTACCATGATTTCATAATAGGTACAAACTTCTTCCCTCCATGATACTTGTTCCATGATATTCCGGTATCATGACTGAAATACCTAGTCTATGGTACCAATGGTGTGAAGGATGCTGTTTCTCATTTTCCTACTGTGTCAGGCAGGATGAACCTAGTATAGCTGCAAGAAGAAAAAACAACACCTACTGTCAAATGCTGGTGAATTAGTTGAGCCAGGGTTTAGTTTTCAGTTACTCCGCTTGTCTACTTGCCCACTTTTCCCAGTGTCATCACAGGGAAACCCATGTGATGGGGACTCCATCTTGGCACATAGCTCCAAATCACTACTGGGTGGTGAAAGGTCACCAGTTGCTCTTTGAAATCTTCTGCCTGTAAGTGACAAATGTCACTTCTGCAAGTCATAGAGGAAAACCAAATAACTGTGAATAGTCTGATGCCAATCCAAATTCCCATAAGTGATCAGAATGGTACTGGGAGGGAATAGTTTAGTGTAAATTCATTAATCTTATTAGAAAAGAAGTTCAGAACACATTTCCTGCTAATTAATGATGTCACGTTTGAAGAAAGAATCCACAGATGCATATTTTTGATAATTGAAACATAAGAGGTTTTTCTTTAATCATAAATCAGTCTGCGGTAGTTGGATGATAAATTACAAATCATTACAGCTACCATTTATGATACTGTGAAATTATAACTCTTCAGGATTGTGGAAAATGAAAAGGAAAACAGGTATTCTTGGAGGTCATATGCATCTTTTCTTAGGAGGAGCAAGGGCAGGTGTCAGAATTTAAATGGTGTGAGATATAAGTGTATAGGGATGACATGAAAAGAAGCTGAGGAAGGCCATTTATAAGGAGCTCTCAGAAATTTCTGTGAGAGAGATGGGAGGGTGAGGCTTACTGTCATTGTTCTTTTATTCATGGGAAGAGGTATGGACCAGAAGGGATGTGGATATTCTTCTTTATAAAGCTTTCATTTGTCAAAATTCTCCTGGCCCTTCTCTTTTTGTGCCACCTGCCTGCGTCTCTCCTTTTCCTTCCCTTTTTCTTCTTCCTTCTTTCACTAGTATAACGAATACTTACTGACCTACTATTCCAGATTCTGGATATAGAATTGGGAATTGGTGGTCCCAATTCTGTCTATAGCTATTCTATTGGGACTAGCTAGACAGCTGTTACAGAACTTGTGATCTGTGATTTGTGTATGTAGAAAATGCAAAGCATAATAAGAAAATACAGAGTCCTTAGAGAGCCTTGCTTTATTTAGGGTATTTAGGCAAGTTGTTACTAAAGGCATAATAGTTGAGAATATAGTGAGGAGGTAAGCCTTGAAATTATATGGAGGAGCGTTTTCCAGACAGAGCAAACTGTTAAATGCAAAAGCCCTGAGGAAGAACTGTGTTAGTCTGCTATCCAGTACTGGGTCTTGGGAGCTGAGTGCTTACCCGTCTTGGCTTAGGACCTTGCTCACAGTACTTGTGCAAGGGGTATTTGTCAGATGAATGAATGAGCAAATGAATGAATGCAGACCTCATCCTCAGGGGTTTCCCAATGTAGTACCAGAGAGAGGCTTAGGTAAAAATACTGTACTTGGTAAAAATAACAGTATTCAGTACTAGACAGGGTACTGGGGAATGATCTGACTTAATTTAGCCAATAATACCGTGAACATATACGATTGTTCCTATTTTATAAACAGAAAATCAAGACAGATATCATGGTCTAGTGATTAAGTATTTGGACTCTCAGGCCAGGCTGCCTGGACTTGAGTAATAGCTCTTCTACTCGCCAGCTCTGTGAGTTTAAGCAAGTTGATTAATTTCTCTCTGCTCGGTTTCCTGTAAAAATCAGATAGATAGAATCCTTTCAGGAGTTGAGTCTGAGGATTACACGAATTAACACGTCAAGTGCTTAGAGTGTCTGGCACTGCACAGCGTAGTCTCATGAGCATTATTGTCGGCAGCGGCATCGTCCAAACTCTGAAGGGACTAACTGGTTGAGATGTCATGGAAGGCTTCATGGATAAGGTGAGTGAGCTGAGGCTTGAATGGAAAAGTACAAATTCCTAAACGGTAAAGAAAAAAAAAATTATGTGTGTATTTCAGCATTATTTTTCAGGAAGTTTTTAAAAAAACATGTATTTGGTAGTAAGGCCTTTCCTGGTGGCTCAGACAATAAAGAATCTGCCTGCAGTGTGGGAGACCCAGGTTCAATCCCTGGAATGGGAAGATCCCCTGGAGAAGGAAATGGCTATCCATTCCAGTATTCTTCAGTGGAGAATGCCATGGATAGAAGAACCTGGCGGGCTATACTCCAAGGGGTCAAAAAGAGTCAGACATGGCTGAGCAACTAACACATTTATATTTGGTAGTAAAATGCCTTTTTGCTGAAAATCAGATTGTGTCCTACCTGTGGATCGTAGTCTGCCACATTCCTCTGTCCGTGGGATTCTCCAAGCAAGAATGCTGAAGTGCATTGCCATGCCCTTCTCCAGGGGATCTTCCTGACCCAGGGATTGAACCCCTGTCTCTTTTGTCTCCTGCATCGGCAAGTGAGTTCTTTACCACTACCGCCACCTGGTTATTGCAATATAAAATTCCTCATGTTCCCCCAAATAATTTGAGGCTCCCTGCTTGTAGGTATGAGAATTAAATTGTTGTCATTTTCTATCTTGTAAGACAAAAAATTAAATTCAAACCACTCAACTTTTTTTCATTAAACGTAAAGTAAATGATGTCCTGTAGAGATAGGCAAATTGAATAGGTAGTGGTGATAGTTAAATTTTAATATTCACCGAGGATATGATTATATTGAATGTGATTGTGTAGGACTGTATGTGAATTCTGTGTACACCTGTGTTAGTTCTCTGTTATATAATCTGTTACTGAATCACAGTTGTGATGCTTTCTTTGTAAGCAGAGAAAAATTATACCCGAAAATAGTCTCTGCATTTATAAAAAAGAGAAGAATGGCACACATTTTTACACATATGAAAATATACATATCTTTAATTCATCTTAATCATTTTTTTTCTCTTTGGTGGGACCTGAACTATGTTGAGTTTGTTATCTAATGGAGCTGAGGCTTACTTTCCAGCTTAACGCCTAAGGCTTGCTTTGTTTTGTTGGGATGGCGAGTAGGTTCAGGAGTTCTGCTGAAAGTTTAATCCAGTAAGAAGAATTAAAAATACATGATGACAGCAGAAAGGTCAAGACTGATGTGGCAGCCAGGTGAATATTTATCTGCATACTCTCCAAGTATCTATAAAGTAAAATTGTACACGGATTCACATAAAGTTTCGTGTAAAAAATGTGTGAGAACAGAGCAAAATCTATCACCTTTTCCTTTTCAATAATAAATATGCAAGTGGATGATTAAAAATGGGAGAGCTGAAGGTGACTGTAAAAGAACTTAATGAGGACTATTAGATTCTTTTATGTACTAGAATTCAGTATCTATTTTGAGAATGTAACACATTGTTCCTATTTATATTTACATCAATAAAATTCCTATAGCTACAAACAGTCTTTTTATGACTTAGGACTAATTTCCTGTGCTATAAATTGGTACTTCTGTTTCTGGCCTTAGCTCTGGGCTCATACAGATGACCATTATAAACATGATTTATTTACATAAATTGCATCTTTCTTCACCCCTCCTGAATATTCCTTTGCAGTCCTTTGATATCAGACCTGATTATGAATGGCAAAAGAATAGCACAAAAAAAAAAAAAAGAGGGAGAGAGAGAAATTAATTCTTTTACCATTTGGATTTCTTTTTGTAAAACAGTTCCTTAGGTTTGCTTGGAATTTCTTTAGAAGGATAATAAATCCCTCATTTCTTTTAGAGCCCTCCTTCCTCTAAATCTCAGGTCTTTAAAATCTCGTAATTCACGATGGTTTCAGCAGTTGTACTTTTCAAGGACCATTTTAAGAATGGCAGTAATTCATGTTTATCTAGTTTGTATTATAAATGAACTATGATACTGATTTATATTGTTAAATGTGTGCATTTAGGAAGGCATATATTTTCTAGCCAGATTAATTCAGTATCTGCTGTATCCATTATGGACTGACTTTGAATGTCACAGTGGAGGCCTTGAGCAGTAAGATGGCTTATATTTGAATATGACATTGTTTTGTAAGCAGCAAACTGCTTTAAGGCACAAGTCCTTGCTTTGGTGAAGTTTAAGTCCCACAGGAACTTGTGTGGCTCCTTCATTCTCACCATCTGCGGTTCATACAGTGTCCTCAGCTATGATGAGATCACAGTTGGGCAAGATGGAATTTCCTTGTTTAAATTTTCTCATCGGTTTTTCCCACACAGAGTTGCTAATGACTAGCATACTATAAACTGTATTCTCGTTGTAGTTCATTTGCATGTCTTCACAAATATATGTCAGGCACAAAAAAGAGAGGTCAGTTATGAATGATTTTAAGTGCATATTAAACAAAAACCAAGTACAATATTATAATTTAATTCCATGAAGTAATGGTTTAGTTTTTTGTGTGTGTGTACAGAAAGTACATATGAGAAATATATTATTTCTAACAGTATTTGGGGACTCAAATCTATGTAATGAAAATGTTAGCACAATTCCTGGCACTTAATACATGGTCAGTAAATCTGGGAGGAAGGAAAGAAGGAGGAAGGGAGGGAAGGAGAAAGAAAGGGAAGTAACATTGGGGGTCAGCAGCCACGGCTTTATTACTCTGCAGCTGCTTGACTTTGGGCAACTCTAATGTCTCACTTCCCTCGTCTGTAAAATGAAATTGTTTTAATTAAATGAGATAAACCCATCACCACAGTAGCAATGTATATCAATAAGTTTAAATGTTTTTTCAGATTATTTTTAATGAATGCAAAATTTTGGTTAAATGAATAGAATGGTGAGCTGAGGAGTTTGTCTATGATACAGATTGCTCACTTATAAAAACTAGAAATAAACACACTTCAGTACTGTATATTTACATTGAACATAAAGTATGGTTTTTCTTTGAATTTAAAAGCACATGCAAATTGTTCAGCGTGCATTTATGTTGCTCACCACTGGCTTGAATACTGTGCTTTCATAGTTACAAAGTCTTCTGGAATGAGAACCAAGCAAGCGGATGGTGTACTACAGTGTGACGAATGTTCTGATTGAGGCACGCAATGGGATGCTGGAGAAGTAGAGAAAGGGCTCCATGCAAACAAGGAGAGAGAGATGGACTAGAGGAAGAATGAATGCGTGAACACCCAAGATTTTCTGTATATGATGAAATTTTTTGTTGGAAATTTGTAATAGGTACAATTTCTAGAAACAGCCCCAAGATTTCATGCCTGGCTTAATCAAATAATTTCTTAAGAGCAGAAAATTTTACTAGCTCCTGGCGGAAGAGAAAGACCAGAGAGAATTGAAACATAAAAAAGATTCAATGTGTTGTTGACTGGAAGATGGAGGGACAGCACAAAAGGGAATGTGAATACCTAAAGAGCTGAGTGAGGCCTTTGGCTGAAACAGAGACATCAGTCCAATTAACAGATTTAAAGGAGCTGAATTCTGCCCCCAGTCTGCATGAGCTTGGAAATAGATCGTTCATCAGAGGTTTTCCAGGCCAGACTACAGCCTGGCCACGACCTTGATTTTGATCTTGTCGGAGAACCTAGCCAAATCCACAGGAATTTCTGACCTGCAGAAGCTGTGAGATAATAAATATAATGGGTGTGGTTTTTAAGGCACGGATTCTGTGTCGATTTGTTACAGGATTTGTTAGCCTTGGGAGGCTAATAGAATATTGAAGGATATGTTTTCAAGAGTTAGCCAAGGAAAGAAACTGTGGCAAAGAGGCCAGTTTAAAGACTGAGGGGGAAATCTAACAGAGAAGTCAAGAAGATTTTAAAAATGCAGAAGGTCATGGCACATCTCACAAGCAGGAGGGATGGCAATTACCATTATACCAAGAGCCACATGGAGCCATGTGGATAAACGTGTATTATCTAGAGGAACAGCAGTTTGTTCATGGTTTGGCAGATTTGACTAATAGAATGGTTAACTTTCATGAGAAGGTAAAAATTTTTATTCAGTCATATCTGTTCTAATGATCTATGAGTAAAAAATGTTTAACTTTGGCGGTGTAGAAATAAACGTACATTGAATAAAAGATTATTAAAATTTTTTCTAAATTAAAATATATGAGAATAATTTCAATTCAGGAAGAGGGAATGACATATACTAAAATCCATGATAAATTAAAATAGAGGAAAGAAAGTTGGAAAGAGTAGAAAGAAATAGGAAGTATATTTTTATAGTGAAACTTCAGTATGTGGAAATTTAGTCTCAGAGTATATTTGTAAATAAGATGATTAGTTTCAGTGTGTTGCACTGTCCACTTGGTTATTAAATTTAGTACCTTTATCCAATTATGAGAGAAAATGTATTTTAATATAAATAGATTTTCTGAATTAGATGATACACTTGCTTTAGCAAGGTAACTAAAATCAATGTATTTTTGCCAAATATAATTTTCTCTTAATTTTTTTACATTTTATAAAAAACAAAGTAGGATATATATGAAATTCCAATACTTTGGCCACCTGATGTGAAGAACTGACTCATTGGAAAAGACCCCGATGCTGGGAAAGATTGAAGGCAGGAGGAGAAGTGGACGACAGAGGATGAGATGGTTGGATGGCATCACTGACTCAGTGGGCATGAGTTTGAGCAAGCTCCGGGAGTTGGTGATGGACAGGGAAGCCTGGCGTGCTGCAGTCCATGGCGTGGCAAAGAGTCAGAAATGACTGAGCAACTGAACTGAACTGCTTAGTTCGCTATTAAATGTTTTGAAAAAAACAAGAACTGCTCTTCTCCCAATGTGTTTTTTTTAATATAAAATGGTCTCTCATATCNGTGGGCATGAGTTTGAGCAAGCTCCGGGAGTTGGTGATGGACAGGGAAGCCTGGCGTGCTGCAGTCCATGGCGTGGCAAAGAGTCAGAAATGACTGAGCAACTGAACTGAACTGCTTAGTTCGCTATTAAATGTTTTGAAAAAAACAAGAACTGCTCTTCTCCCAATGTGTTTTTTTTAATATAAAATGGTCTCTCATATCGCATCAGTAATAAATGCTTTAAAATTCTGAAGCCACTAAGTAGGATTTAAATCATTTTTACGTTATTATGCCACTCATCTAGGTCCATGACCTCAAAATATATGTTTAAAATGTGCACAATTTAGTTAAAATAATGAGCCCCTTGATCTCTCTGCATATGCATTCTAAGAATTATAACATAGTAATATTAACCATTAACTTGGTCAGTGGTTAATTTTATAAGGTATATAAGCGTGCCTACACGCTCGTGTTCCTGTGTGGTACTTTAGCTGCTATAATAATTTCAGCAAGTCAGTATGGTATATTCCAAAAAGTAAAGATGGATGAAAATGTATCATTTTTCCTACCCTGTGTTTTCTGCATTATTTAACTTGAAAATTGAGCCCAGGCTGCTACACTGGCAGATAACAAGCAGTAAACAAATCTCTTTTGATATACTGACAACAGTAAAAGGGATACAATTATCTAGTTCAACTAGCAATATCTAAACAAAGACTCAGCATCAGAAGCAGAACATATAAAAGTGAGCTCAAATGTATTTTTCTTCCCTTTATGTGTTACCTCCATATTTTCCTATGGAATAGTTGAGCTGTATGGGGAAAACAGAGGTACAGATCACTCCCTCCTTGACTTTTCTGTCCTAAGACCAAAGTTACTTTAAAGTAAAAAGTGTTCCAGCAGAGTTGCCTATTGGCTTCTCTTTTTCAGAGGAGCTAAAGTAAAATGTAATTTCCAAGTGGAACATTAATCGATATTGTCTCTTTTTATCTCAGTGGCTTAATTGGTTCAGTCACTCTGGCATTAAGTGCCTGAGGCTTTTCTAATGATGCCTGTAGTCAGAAATGTTTACTTGATTTCTGCTCTGACCTTTTCATAGATGTTCTGACCCTTTCTTTAGTAAAAACTTCCTTGGTTCATTTCTTTAATGAGGTTTGGAAATCTTACTTGGTCTGTTTGCTTCATGAATAACTTTTGCCCACAGATTATATATAGAATGGATTTAGAAATAGCACTGAGAAATGGACAATGGCTTCATTAAGATAAGGATTATAAATTCTAAAGATAAGACTTATAACCCAGGCATAGTTTATACTTGTCATGTTTAATCACCACCATATGTATGATAATTTCATGAGAAGAGACCAGGACAAACAAATACAAAAAACTCCAGTTCACAGATAACACGATTCAACTTTGTGAATTCTGCCAATTAATTGTATGTCAAGTAATCTTGGAAAATTTAGAACATTTTAAATTTATTGAATAGCTGAGAAGTATTATTTTCACATCACAAATAATATTTGCCAGATAAAGATATAACTAAAAGTAAAATATAAGCCCCATGAGTACACATTTTTTTGTCTTTCGACTGTGGCTCAGATCACGAACTCCTTATTGCCAAATTCAGACTTAAACTGAAGAAAGTAGGTAAAACCACTAGACCATTCAGGTATGATATAAATAAAATCTCTTATGATTATACAGTGGAAGTGAGAAATAGATTTAATGGCCTAGATCTGATAGAGTGCCTGATGAACTATGGAAGGAGGTTCGTGACATTGTACAGGAGACAGGGATCAAGACTATCCCCATGGAAAAGAAATGCAAAAAGGCAAAATGGCTGTCTGGGGAGGCCTTACAAATAGCTGTGAAAAGAAGAGAAGCGAAAAGCAAAGGAGAGAAGGAAAGATATAAGCATCTGAATGCAGAGTTCCAAAGAATAGCAAGGAGAGATAAGAAAGCCTTCCTTAGCCATCAATGCAAAAAAAAAATAGAGGAGAAGAACAGAATGGGAAAGACTAGAGATTTCTTCAAGAAAATTAGAGATACCAAGGGAACACTTCATGCAAAGATGGGCTTGATAAAGGACAGAAAATGTATGGACCTAACAGAAGCAGAAGATATTAAGAAGCAGTGGCAAGAATAGAATACACAGAAGAACTGTACAAAAAAATGATATTCATGATAAAGATAATCATGATGGTGTGATCACTCAACTAGAGCCAGACATCCTGGAATGTGAAGTCAAGTGGGCCTTAGAAAGCATCACTACAAACAAAGCTAGTGGAGGTGATGGAGTTCCAGTTGAGCTATTTCAAATCCTGAAAGATGATACTGTGAAAGTGCTGCACTCAGTATGCCAACAAATTTGGAAGACTCAGCAGTGGCCACAGGACTGGAAAAGGTCAGTTTTCATTCCCATCCCAAAGAAAGGCAGTGTCAAAGATTGCTCAAACTACCGTACAATTACACTCATCTCACACACTAGTAAAACAATGCTCAAAATTCTCCAAGCCAGGCTTCAGCAATATGTGAACCATGAACTTTCAGATGTTCAAGCTGGTTTTAGAAAAGGCAGAGGAACCAGAGATCAAATTGCCAACATCCACTGGATCATGGAAAAAAGAAAGAGAGTTCCAGAAAAACATCTACTTCTGATTTATTGACTATGCCAAAGCCTTTGACTGTGGATCACAATAAACTATGGAAAATTAAGAAAGAGATAGGAATACCAGACCACCTGATCTGCCTCTTGAGAAACCTGTATGCAGGTCAGGAAGCAACAGTTAGAACTGGACATGGAACAACAGACTGGTTCCAAATAGGAAAAGGAGTACATCGAGGCTGTATATAGTCACCCTGCTTATTTAACTTATGTGCAGAATACATCATGAGAAATGCTGGGCTGGAAGAAGCACAAGCAAGCTGGAATCAAGATTGACGGGAGAAATATCAATTACCTCAGATATGCAGATGACACCACCTTTATGGCAGAAAGTGAAGGGGAACTAAAAAGTCTCTTGATGAAAGTGAAAGAGGAGAGTGAAAAAATTGACTTAAAGCTGAACATTCAGAAAACGAAGATCATGGCATCTGGTCCCATCACTTCATGGGAAATAGATGGGGAAACAATGGAAACAGTGGCAGACTTTATTTTTCTGGGCTCCAAAATCACTGCAGATGGTGANGAAAGCCTCTTGATTAAAGTGAAAGAGAAGAGTGAAAAACTTGGTTAAAGCTCAACATTCAGAAAACGAAGATCATGGCATCTGGTCCCATCACTTCATGGGAAATAGATGGGGAAACAGTGGAAACAGTGGCAGACTTTATTTTTCTGGGCTCCAAAATCACTGCAGATGGTGACTGCAGCCATGAAATTAAAAGATGCTTACTCCTTGGAAGAAAAGTTATGACCAACCTAGATAGCATATTAAAAAGTAGAGACATTACTTTGTCCACAAAGGTCCGTCTAGTCAAGGCTATGGTTTTTCCTGTGGTCATGTATGGATGTGAGAGTTGGACTGTGAAGAAAGCTGAGCACCGAAGAACTGATGCTTTTGAACTGTGGTGCTGGAGAAGACTCTTGAGAGTCCCTTGGACTGCAAGGAGATCCAACCAGTCCATTCTGAAGGACATCAGCCCTGGGATTTCTTTGGAAGGAATGATGCTAAAGCTGAAACTCCAGTATTTTGGCCACCTCATGTGAAGAGTTGACTCATTGGAAAAGACTCTGATGCTGGGAGGGATTGGGGGCAGGAGGAGAAGGGGACGACAGAGGATGAGATGGCTGAATGGTATCACTGACTCTATGGACATGAGTTTGAGTGAACTCCGGGAGTTGGTGATGGATAAGGAGGCCTTCTGGGCTGAAATTCATGGGGTCGTGGAGAGTCGGATAGACTGAGTGACTGAACTGAACTGAACTGAATGTCAAAACTGGATGCCAAAACAAAAAAAAACTGGATGCCATATAGAGTGTTCCATGTGACTAGAGGCCGCATGTGTTCTTGCTTACCAAATGCTTAGCCCCATGCCTGGTGCGTTTTTATACACATCCACAGGTGAGTGACTTTAATATATATGTATATATTTTTATATGAGATCTTATCAGTCATAAAAACTTATCTTTTACTCATTATATCATAAATATATACCATGTTTGGATGCACGTTTATAAAAGATAATTTTAATGGCCGTGTAATAGCTAACATAATGTACTAGTTTCTTTTTCATTGCTCTTCTGGGATCTTTCTGTTCTTTCATTTGTTGTTATAAAAACAATGTTTCAAAAAAAAAAAAAAGGACATTGTCATTTTCTATTACACAAATAATTGTCTTCTAATGACAGATCCTTAGAAGCAAAATTGAGGGATGACAGTATGGTGTGTTCATAGACACAGTGCAAATATGCTACTGAAGAATAAATGGAAGGAGTCGCTCAGGCAGAGCTGTAAATTAAGTAGTTAATGTAACTATTTCCCTTTGCATACACTGCTGAAATGAGTGGCCCTGAGGAAAAGAGTGTTTTGACTGGGAGCAAGGTGTGATATTCTCTCCCTCCGCTTCCTGCATAGGATGCCATTTGTGAAAAAGAAGGAATCATAAGAATACGTAGACTAGAGAGGACATGTAGACTGGATCAGACATGTAGAGAGAGATCAGAGAAGTGGTAAAGAGCAAAAAAGATACCGTGGGAAGATAGAATGTAAACTGCATCTTGTGGTATTGCAAAGATCTGCCTTTGCCTTAAACTAGCCCTGTTCAGTTCAGTTGCTCAGTTGTGTCTGACTCTTTGCCATCCCATGGACCACAGCACCCCAGGCCTCCCTGTCCATCAACAACTCCTAGAGTTTACTCAAACTCATGTCCATTGAGTTGATGATGCCATCCAACCATCTCATCCTCTGTTGTCCCCTTCTCCTCCCACCTTCAATCTTTCCCAGCAGCAGAGTCTTTTCAAATGAGTCAGTTATTTGCATCACGTGCCCAAAGTATTGGAGTTCCAGCTTTAGCATCAGTCCTTCCAAAGAAATCCCAGGGCCGATCTCCTTCAGAATGGACTGGTTGGATCTCCTTGCAGTCCAAGGGGCTCTCAAGAGTCTTCTCCATCACCACTGTTCAAAAGCATCAATTCTTCAACTCTCAGCTATCTTTATAGTCCAACTCTCACATCCATACACGACCACTGGAAAAACAATAGCCTTGACTAGACGGACCTTTGTTGGCAAAGTAATGTCTCTGCTGTCTAGGTTGGTCATCGCTTTTCTTCCAAGGAGTAAGCGTCTTTTAATTTCATGGCTGCAGTCACCATCTGCAATGATTTTGGAGCCCAAGAAAACAAAGTCTGTCACTGTTTCCACTGTTTCCCCATCTATTTGCCATGAAGTGATAGGACCAGATGCCATGATTTTAGTTTCCTAAATGTTGAGCTTTAAGCCAACTTTTTCACTCTCTTCTTTTACTTTCATCAAGAGGCTGTTTAGTTCTTCTTCACTTTCTGCCATAGGGTGGTGTCATCTGCATATCTGAGGTCATTGATATTTCTCCTGGCAATATTGTTTCCATCTTGTGGTTCATCCAGTCCTTCATTTCTCATAATGTACTCTGCATATAAGTTAAATAAGCAGCGTGACAATATACAGCCTTGATGTACTCCTTTTCCTATTTGGAACCAGTCTGTTGTTCCTTGTCCATTTCTCACTGTTACTTCCTGACCTGAATACAGATTTCTCAAGGGGCAGGTCAGGTGGTCTGATTTTCCCGTCTTTTTAAGAATTTTCCCACAGTTTATTGTGATCCACACAGTGAAAGGCTTGGCGTAGTCAATAAAGCAGAAATAGATGTTTTTCTGGAAATCTCTTGCTTTTTCGATAATCCAAAAGATGTTGGCAATTTGATCTCTGATTCCTCTGCCTTTTCTAAAACCAGCTTGAACATCTGGAATTTCACAGTTCATATACTGTTGAAGCCTGACCTGGAGAATTTTGCGCATTACTTTACTAGCATGTGAGTTGAGGGCAATTGTGCAGTAGTTTAAGCATTCTTTGGCATTGCCTTTCTTTGGGGTTGGAATGAAAACTGACCTTTTTCCAGTCCTGTGGCCACTGCTGAGTTTTTGAAATTTGCTGGCATATTAAATATAGCACTTTTACAACATCATCTTTTAGAATTTGAAATGGCTCAACTGGAATTCCATCACTTCCAGTGCTGCCGCTGCTGCTAAGTCGCTTCAGTCGTGCCCAACTCTGTGCGACCCCATAGACGGCAGCCCCACCAGGCTCTGCCGTCCCTGGTATTCTCCAGGTAAGAACACTGGAGTGGGTTGCCATTTCCTTCTCCAGTGCATGAAAGTGAAAAGTCAAAGTGAAGTCTTTCAGTCGTGTCCAACTCTTAGCGACCCCGTGGACTGCAGCCTACCAGACTCCTCTGTCCATTGGATTTTCCAAGCAAGAGTACTGGAGTGGGGTGCCATTGCCTTCTCTGGTTAATTGCATACCTAAGAACAAATTTGCTTTTTAAAAATTTTCCACCCATAGAGCTTCCTACTCATTCATAGACTGTATTTCAAGATACTTAGAAGGATGCAACCTCTTAAGTAAAACCTAAGCCCCGTCTCCACCATCATGTTTATTCAGAGCATAATACTGCTAAAATTATAGCAGGAGTTAAGGGCAGCAGAATCTGGCCCAGTGGAATCATCTAACTTAATGTATGAAAAATGTTTGGCAGTTTTAGCCATGTCCCTATCCCCTCATCTCCACCAAAACTGTAAAATCAATGTTGGACATAAGAATAGGATGAGAGATTGTTGATTTTCAATGTGTATGGAAAGGGATACACAGTAAGCTTTTCATTATTGTTGTTGTTCAGTGCAAAGTCATGTCTCTTTCATGAGTTTTATTAAATATAGTTTTATCACAGTGGTTTTGGGAAAACTGAAGAGCCACATGTAAAAAAATTATTACTACATTATTCTTTAACTCCATGTACAAAAATACGCTCAAAATGGATTAAAGATGTATATGTGAGAAAGGACACTATGAAACTGCTAGAGGGAAACATAGGCAGAACACTCTTTGACATAAATCACAGCAACATCTATATTGATCCAGCTCCTGGAATAATAGAAGTGAAAGCAAAAATAAGTGGGACATACTGAAACTCAAAAGCTTTTGGACAGCCAAGGAAACAATAAACAAAATGAAAAGACAACCCAAAGATTGGGAGAAATTATTTACAAATGGTGTGACTGATAAGGCATGTCTCCAAAATTTACAAAGAGCTTATGGTGCTTAATAGCAGCAAAACAAACAGCCCACTCAAAAAAATGGGGAAAAGACCTGAATAGACATTTCTCTGAAGAGGAAATACAGATGCCCAAATGATGCTCAGCATTGCTAGTTATTAGCGAAATGCAAATCAAAACTACAATGAGATATCACCTCCCACCAGTCAAAATGGCTATCATCAAAAATTCCACACACAATAAGTTTTGGAAAGTTTGTGGAGAGAAGGCAGCCTTCCTACACTGTGGGAATGTAAATTGGTACAGCCACTATGAAGAACAGTATGGAAGTTCCTTAAGAACCTAAAAATAGAGCTGGTGTATGACCCTGCAGTCTCACTCCTGGGCATGTATCCAGAGAAAAGCATGATCCAGAAGGAGTCATGCATCCCAGAATGCATTGCAGCACTGCTTACGATAGTCAAGACCTGGAAGCAACCGAAATATCCATTGATAGAGGAACGGATAAAGGAGATGTGGTACATATATACAATGGAAGGTTATTTAGCCATTAAAAAAAATGAAATAATGTCATTTGTAGCAACATGGATGGAGTGTCATATTGAGTGAAGTCAGAGAAGGTGAAATATCATATGACATCTCTTATATATGGAATCTAAAAAAGAAATGATATAGAAAAAAGATCTACTAGGCGTCAAATTTTGTTTATTGATTTGTTTGTCTCATTTCCTCAAAGCAAAGATGAGCACATTTTTGTGTATTTTCCTCTTAAGTCTTTTGTTGAGGATCTTTGCTAAAGTAAAAAACTGTGTTCGTTTTATGGTTTATTCATTTATCATACATGTATATTTTTAATATTATAAATACAGCGTGTATGTATTTTTCTACAGATTAGGGTTCCTTTCTAAGTGATGAAGTGTTAAGCTGATACTTTCTTGAATATAATTATCATTTAAGAAACTAGATGGTTTAGAAAAATTCTAGGTTCATTATATAGAATTCATGGAATACATGAGAGTTGCTAGAGCACAGAAATTGGTTATGTTTCAATTTCTAAGAAAACGAGTCAGACAAATTTAGACTCCTTCATCTCCAGAAAAGTAACTGAAATTGGTTCTGGCATATGGGGCAGAATTTTTTACAAGACTGATTTTTAGAAAAGGAAAAGTTGATCACTAAGATTTAGAGTAGGCTCACTATGATCACATCATGCAGTCAAACATCACTTTTTTATTCTAAATGAGTTACTCTGTGCATGCTAAGTCACTTTAGTCATGTCTGACTCTGCCACCCCATGGACAGTAGCCCACCAGGCTCCTTTGTCCATGGGATTTCTCAAGTAAGAACAGTGGAGTGGGTTGCCATGCCCTCCTCTAGGGAATCTTCCCTACCCAGGGATCGAAACCATGTCTCAAGTCTCCTGAATTGGCAGACCAGTTCTTTACCACTCTACTGATATGATTATTGAAATACTGCAGACACTATGCATCTGGGTTTTAGGAAGATGTACACCAGAGTTACCTATGTTCTCCGTATCAATGAGGGCAGGTTTGTGAGCTGAGTGATAATCCTGTTAGGTAGATCTTTGAAGGTTTGATCATTAACTATAAACAGTGTCATTAATTAATGCCAACTTGATGGAAACTTTAGTCTGGCTCAGTATATTAATTCACAGAGAAGCTTAATGACATACTAATAAAATTGAGGATATTAGAAGCTGGAAGGGTTAGTTCATATTTTGAATAAGGACACATCCAGAAATAACTCAACAGAAATAAATGGTAGATAGAAAAGAAAGCTTAAGAAGAATGTCACTTATGTAATATTTTCAAATAATAGATGTGAAAGAGGAAATGAGTTGAGTCTAAAAGTTACCAGAGGAAGATATAGGACTGACAAATAGAAGTTTCAGGAAAATATAGTTTGGTTCAGTGAAAGAAAGACATTGCCAACTTGTATGGAAACCCACTCCAGTATTCTTACCTAGGAAATCTCTGGACAGCGGAGCCTGGCAGGCCACGGTAAATGGGGTCACCAAAGAATTGGACACGGCTTAGCAACTAAACAACAACTAAAGCTGTCTGCACTTGAAATGTACTGTCTCAAGAGGTGCCCAACAAGGTATTCCACTATCAGTGCACCCAGGGACCACTGGGTGAACACTTGGTTACTATGTGTCACTAGGTAGATCTTTGAAGGTTTGAATCACTAATTATTTAGTGTCCAGTTCCTTAATGGGAATAAGCAGCAGGGTAGATATGATAGCTCCGATGTTTATAGGAACGCTCTGCTATTTGCACTCTCCCGAGACTTGATTGACTTCAAGTTCTTTGAGATAGAGACTTGACAATCATCCACGTGGCTTGTAGTACCTGATATAATATTTTGTATATCACAAATAGTGAATAGATAAATAAATGAAAGAATAAATTCTATACTTTCTTCCCTAGGAGTTAGGACATCCTAAGGTCTTGAGGATACTACGTATAACCTGTGTTTATACAGCATGGGACACGCTAGAACTTCAGGTGTTCTTGCTCTCTTCTTGGATGGTATTACACCAAGTTTATTTTTGTCTGGATATATCCAAGTTGCTTTGTTTAACCTTATTTATTGGAGGCAATCTAGTAGTCACTGGGAATGTTTATTCATTTTTATATCCCAGATGCCCGATTTACAGTTGGTTCTCAATAATGTTGAATTGCTTCTTGACTATACATTAGAAAGGCATGTTTGCGTGCTCAGTTGTGTCTGACTCTTTTTGACCCCATGTACTGTAGCCTGCCAAACTTCTGTGTTGATAGGATATTTTCCAGGCAAGAATACTGGAGTGGGTTGCCATTTCTTCCTCCAGAGAATCTTCCCAACCCAGAAGTCTAACCCAGGTCTCCCACATTGCAGTCATATTCTTTATCATCTGAGCCATCAGGGAAGCCTCCAATACATTAGAGCTTAGTTTTTAAAAGATGAGTCAGAGCTCTGCTACAAGGAAGGGTATATTATTTGCAGAAAGCATCATGAACCAAGAGGTGCAGCATAGTGTCATTTGGATCAGGTGAAATACCCTTGTAACTGGATGATAAAGTGTGATGGGGATGAGGTTATAAGACAAAATGGTACAGATATAACATTGTTAGCACAGCTGAGACTGTAGAGGAAGGGTCCTAAGTGCTGTGCCAAAGAATGCATCATGGGCCTCTGAGGACCGTGGAAACTCATCTATTTCACGAACATCTCTAAATTTCTAGTCGTTCTACTTTAGGACAACTCTAAACCCTTATGAGAATTTTCTATCACTGGATCTTAATCTTCAGGGACTGTTGGAATGGGATGGGAAATTTACAAGGGGGTATTCACGTGGTACCACATGTTGAGATCAAACTTTCATTCTCGGGTGCAGAAGCTAACATTCCAGATATTTGTGCACACAGTTGACATCTGGATTTTTCTTTCAAATGTATAAAGGGCCGAGGTAGATGTGTTTACTTAAGAAGCTGTGTTATCGTCTATGCCCTTTGGAAACTTGAGTTTGCAGTGGAGCCTTAATGCTTAGATGCTGAGAGAGGCAGGGGTTATGGGGCTGGTGACAAAGTCTCTTTTGTTAGGCAGCTGCCATACTCTCTGAGCCTAAGTGGCTTCTTCCTGAAATGTGCTTCCCCAAGTGGCTACTTGTACTGCCTATCCAGTTGGTTAATTTTCAGTGCATGTCAGCATTTGCTGCTGAGTTGATCTGGAAAGCTCTCTAATTTAACTCTTCATATGTGTTACTGTTCCCTGATGAGAATGGTGATAATTTTAATTGTGGCTTCAGATTTAACAAAGTAGTTTAAGTAATTTGCTTTCTAAAGGAGAGAAAGAGAAAGAGAGGATGCATCGGGTGTGGCTCTTAGACATGTGGAGTTTCTTCTTGGGGAAATTGCATGTGTATTTCATATACTGATGAACTTAGCTCCCAACTGGGAGCTAAGAAATTATTTTCTGGTCTGCTGCCATTGTGATTTGTACCTTCCTTACAGCTTCTTGATGCTTTCTCATTTACTAATGATAATATTCCTCCCCTAGATTAATGAGGCCCTACAAGGGCCTGGGTCTGGCTTATACATTCCTCTCTTAGCCAATAGGAGCCTTGGACAACTTGAGCCTTCACTTCTTGGAACTTGCGCTCTTTTCTGCCATAGCTTTTATGCATCTATTTCCTCTACCGGAAATGGAATGTGTTTTTTCTTTCTTTTTCCTGTTACTGAGCCGAAGGTTGTACTTCTCATCTCACAACAGGCTGATACATTGAGAAATGAGTTCTTGGGGCAAGGGATAATGAAATGACTGTTTGGAAAGTCAGTGGATTGAGAAGATGATGGACTAGTGTCCCGAAGAACCATCTTGCCCAGGGTTTGAATAATTTCTTTTGTAGAACAAAGTAAAAAGAGGTGATAAATTGTGCAAATATTTCCTAGTTCCTACCAGACTCTGGAGGGACTGTGTGGATGTTATTCTTCCTCCAGCTGTTCACAGGTGGGCCTGGTCAGAATGTTTCCTGTGAGCTAAACCAGCAGTCCCTACTCTTTTTGGCACCAAGGACTAGTTTCATGGAAGATGGTTTTTCCACTGACTTGGGTGAGGAGCAATGGTTTGGGGATGCTTCAAGTGCATTGTATTCATTATACTGCTGCTAATATTACAGGAGTCAGAGTGAAGGAGATAATGCAAGTGATGGGGAGCAGCTGTAAATACAGAAAAAGCTTCACTGTCATGCCTATCCCCCGTTGCTCACCTCCTGCTATGCAGCCCATGCCCAATTCCTAACAGTCCTGAACCGGTACTGGTCCGTGGCCAGGGGTTTTCTGGACCCTTGAGCTAAGCAAAGATATTTTAGCTTAACACTCAGACATGAGAGGCAGGATCGCTGAAGATGGGTCATTATATATACTTTAAGCTATAGGCGATATCACTTTAGTGATTAAAGGGAAAAGCAAAAGTGATAGAATACAAAGGCTAAAATAAAAGAAACAGTCAGATTTGCTCTTCCCTGTATACCTCTGGTTATTCCCAGCTCTCCTATAGGCTTCAACTCAGTTGACATTACTTAGAAGAATTCTATTATGAGCTCTTGCCTATGTCAAATCCTGCTATAAGGTCATATACCTTTGATATGAATGTACTTACTTTGATATAATTGTACTTAATTGTCAATTACAATTTTACATTAATCTTATATGATTTGGTTAAAGTCTTACTTTTTTACTAAAATGTAGAAAACCTGTCAATCTTGTTCATCGTGTGTCTCAGTGGTGTTCGGTTCAATCACTCATTCATGTCTGATTCTTTGCAGCCACATGAATTGCAGCACGCCAGGCTTCCCTGTCCATCACCAACACCCCGAGCTTGCTCAAATTCATGTCCATAGAGTCAGTGATACCATCCAACCATCTCATCCTCTGTCATCCCCTTCTCCTCCTGCCTTTAATCTCTCCCAGCATCAGGGTCTTTTCCAGTGAGTCACTTCTTCATATCAGGTGGCCAAAGTATTGGAGCTTCAGCTTCAGCATCAGGCTTTCCAATTATTCTTCAGGACTGATTTCCTTTAAGATTGAGTGGTTTGATCTACTTGTAGTCCGAAGGATTCTCAAGAGTCTTCTCCAACACCACACACAGTTCAAAAGCATCAATTCTTCACCACTTAGCTTTCTTTATGGTCCAACTCTCACATCCATACATGACTACTGGAAAAACCATAGCTTTGACTATATGGACCTCTGTTGGCAAAGTAATGTCTCTGCTTTTTAATATGCTGTCTAGTTTTGTCATAGCTTTTCTTCCAAAGAGTAATCATCTTTTAATGTCATGGCTGTGGTCACCATCTGCAATGATTTTGGAGCCCTCAAAAATAAAGTCTGTCACCATTTACATTGTTTCCCCATCTATTTGCCATGAAGTGATGGGACCAGATGCTATGATCTTTGTATTTTGAGTGTTGAGCTTTAATAAGCCAGCTTCTTCACTCTCCTCTTTCACTTTCATCAAGAGGCTCTTAGTTCCTCTTTGCTTTCTGCCATAAGAGTGGTGTCATGTGCATATCTGAGGTTATTGATATTTCCCCTGGCAATCTTGATTCACACTCTAGGATGTCTGACTCTCGGTGAGTGGTCACACCATTGTGATTATCTGGGTTATTAAGATCTTTTTTTATAGTTCTTCTGTGTATTCTTGCCACTTCTTCTTAATATCTTCTGCTTCTGTCATGTCCATAGTGTTTCTATTCTTAATTATGCCAGTCTTTGCATGAAATGTTCCCTTGGTGTCTCTAATTTTCTTGAGGAGATCTCTAGTCTTTCCCATTTTACTGTTTTCCTCTATTTCTTAGCATTGATCACTTAGGAAGGCTTTCTTATTTCTCCTTGCTATTTTTTGGAACTCTGCATTCAGATGGATATATCTTTCCTTTTTTCTTTGCCTTTTGCTTCTCTTCTTATCTCAGCTATTTGTAAGGCCTCCTCAGACATCCTTTTTGTCTTTTTGCATTTCTTCTTAGGGATGATTTAGTGCTTAATGGTATAGCACTATGCTTACCAGAGAAAAGTGCTCAATTATTATTTTATACATGAATGAATGATATTATATTTAAATATTCTTGGTATATTATTTTCCTGGTAAAGAATAATTGGTCAATATTTTGTCTTATTCTGAATAAATGTTTCATTGTCCATGCTGTAGCCAACTCTTTTCCTTCCAGTAATGACTGCATATTGGAATATTTGTTAGACCTTTGTGGTTTTAGGAATCCAGGTAACAAGGGTGAAAATGGTGAAGCTTGAAGCCAGGCAAATCTGATTTCAAATCCTTGCTCTGCAAGTTGGCTTACCAGCTTTTGTGACCTCTGCCATGTATTAATTACTTCTTTTAGCCTGTTTTTCCACCAAATAAAATGAAGCTAAAACCTTTGCTTCAAAAATGTATTGATGTCTATAAAAACTTAAGATGTCCCCAATTTTGAATAAGAAATATCAATTGCACATATTGTATTCACACAAGTACACAGATATTCTCTGGATCATTATTAGTATAAGCATGAAACTAAACACTAAATATTGACAAAAATAGTGTAAATGATGTAATATCTATATTATGGAACATTATGTCGCCATGGAAGAGAAGGTGAATGAATTAGAAGTGGGAAATTAGGTATGGGAAAGTGAACTTGATATGAGGAACACAAATAAATTAGATATGAGGAGATGTCCGGGATATAGTGTAAAATGAAATATGTCTGAAGAGTATAAAAAATGCATACAAATACACATGCATAGAAGATTTCTGGGAAATATTCAAAGAACCAGTAATAATTGCTGTGTGCTTGCGTGAGTGCTAAGTTGCTTTGGTAGTGTCCAATTCTTTGTGACCCCTTAACTTTGGAAATTTTAATTAGTGGTCCAGCTAGTTGGTGAATGGGGATAGTATCTTTTTTTTCATTTTATAGTTTTCTTTACTGTTTTTATTTTTAATAAAAACATATATTGCTGATAATTTTTTTTAAGTCTTAAGATACAATATTGTCCTTTTAAGTTCTTGTAGAAAGAAAATCATGTGAGAAAAGTGTCTAGTTCCTACTAACGAGTTACTCACTTTAAAGGAGATAGCCCTTCTAAAATGTACTTCCTAGAGGGTTTCCCAGTTTGGAAGAGTTTCACCAGTTTCTGCTTCCCTGAGTAGCCTGGTGACCATTTGCTATGAAGCCTGGAATTTACCTATGCACGGCCTGGCCATCTTTGTAACATGTGCCCAGCCCTTTTCCTTGAGAGTGAAAAGAGAAAAAGTGTCCTTTATTCATTCCAGGAGGTAAAAGTCTCTAGGCTGGTTCTTCTGAGCCCTGATAATTACAAACATATTTTATGTTAAAAATTGCAGAAGTTAATTTTCAGAGAGTTATCCCTACTTGCTCTCTGACTAAGCTGTATAATTTCCTAGTAGAAAGCAAAAACAACAGAATAAACATTAATGGCAAAAAGGGAGGGTAACATGAGTGCTGGAACCAAATACTTAGAAACAGACCAAGTGAAAGAAGCCTCCATCTTTGGAACTCGTGAATGTCCAGTCTCTATTGCCATGTCATGGTGTGTGGTTGAACTGTATGTTTGTTTTTCTTATCTGTCTCTGCAGAAGCCTAACTTCTAATCTTTTCAAAGCATAATGCTTCCTCACCATAAATACATGTTCGTTCCTTTGCTACTTGAGTCTGGGTTTCTTTCACTTGTATTCAGTGAAATATGAAAACTGCCGTTCATTAGAAACATCATCTTTGTTGTTGTTAAGCTCCGCCCTTAAACATGAGCTGACCTCATATGAACGCTAATGAGTTCAAATCATTCTGGAGCTATTTGGTGAGGTTTAAGATTTTTTTTTTCCTCTACAGGTTTCTGGATTTGATGTTTTCTGGAAAATTAGTAATTGATCTGATTTCCCTTAACTGCTCTCAAGCCAACTTTCACATCACAATATACATATATTTTTCCATCTCATGTAATACCATTTATTAGTGAATCTGACAGAACTCCAGATAAAAACACTGCATTTTATCCTGGTTAACAGCCTGGTTTTTTTTTTTGTTTTTTTTTGGGCCAAGTCACTGTATACCAGCCTCATTTTTACTGCCTCTATTCTTGAAAACAGTAAACACTCATAGCTTTAGAGTTCTACATGGTTCCACAGACTGACACATTGTCAAGTGGTTTTGATTGACTGCTTTTCACTTGGCAAACTAAAGGTAATAAAAAGAAGTTCACGGTGTAGACTTATGCATGGAGGGGAGCAATTTCTGAGGGCATGTGTGTGTACAAACTAAATCTATGAACTCCCGCAGAGCCAGTATCCAGGACTCTAAAACTGGAACAGATTGATTTATCTGTGACAATGTACTGCAGCCAAACCTCTGAGCTGGTTTGTTGGCAAATCCTAACACACGGCCTTTTAATGAGAGATACATTAATAACTGCAGTTATGGGCAATATAGCAGGATAGGTTGTGTTCTTTTTATTCTGATAAGGGATTGGAGTTGGTTACTCAAGAAACAGATATTTGTCAGACATGGCGTGCTCATGTTTGACATGCTGAATGGTATGTACTTGGAAAAAATGTGTATTTTGTGTGTGTGTGCGTTTTATGCTTTGTTTTTTTTCCAGGCTCTGAAAAAAACACAGTAGTATCACAGTAGGCATTTCACACTTCACACCTAGATCATTGTTATTCTGTACCAATTGTCATGTGAAAATCTACAAAATAAACAGTGATGATATCTATTATCTCTTTGCTCTTTGAGAGAAAAGACCACAATGAAACAATAATAATTCTTGACAAAAGGATCAAACAAGAGTGATGGTACAGTTTCTGGAATATAGGGCACCATTCACAAACTGATTAAAATAAAATACAAATTCTTGTCCCAACCTGCATTGACCGTGTTTCTTTGCCTGCTAGAATCCACACCCCCTTCTCGTGGTTTCTGAGTCTCTTCTGTGGCTCTTCCGTGGCTCCTGCAAGTGACAGCCAGCTAGGTCATTTAATATTATAGGTCATATTTGATAGGTCATTTGATAATGACCTATCCCCACTCCTTGCCGTGATTAATTGATAGGGTAAAGCCCTAATCAAATACAAGCTGGTCTTTCATTGGACAGAGGTCAATCAGGCTATTTCTTTTAAGAACCTGAATATCCAAAGACGATCTAGTCAGTGCTGAACCCCAAAATTGGGATGTGATGTACATAATGGTCTGTGTCGGGGACCACACTGGACACAAACATAGCATGTATGCACTAGAAAGTGATGGATGAGAATGGGATGAGCAAGCAAAGAGGGTGAGGTGGATATTATAGAAGCACAATAGAGAGAGAGCGAGCTGGCAGGTGTGACCTTGAGGTTTGCCGTTCTCCTGCAGTTTCTCTAAGACCATGCTTGACATTGTTGTATCTACCTAGTAAACTCCTAGTTTACCTGAGCTACCTGGAGTGAGTTTTTGTTTTCTGTAACCAAAAGAGTCTTGATGAGAGCATTCCATTCTACAAATATAATCTTATGTTTGTGACTATAATTTGGAGTTTATTTCTATACTCAAATATGTAGTATAATATCATTCTAAAGAAAAACCTCTGAGACAGTCAAAAGACTGAAAGAGAGTCAGCATTAGGGTGTAGTCAAAATAGTCAGGATCCCAATATTATTTCAGGTCCCAAATGTATTTCAGATGGAATGTTATAGTCTAGAGTAAACATGGATGTGTTCACCCAATTCTTGATTATCAGAACCAGATGGCAGTCTTGAAAAGGATTATTTTCATTCAAATAAGCAGTCTTACTTAACCAAACCTGAAGGGGATAAATGAAATCCTTTAACTCAATGTATACTTAGAGTATGAATGAGGAACTCAGATAATTCATGTGAGAAGCAACCTTATAGGTGATTGAGATAAATTAAGGAAGTTTGAAAAATGTTATTACACCTTTAAAGGGAGAATGATTTTGCCTCCCAACAAAATACCCCCTTGATGGTAGTATCAGGTTCTACAACAAGCTGTACCATTTCTTTCAGTTTTCTCTATGGATAGCAGTGATGAGTTTGTCCCATGGCACTCAGATACCTTGCTTCTTACTTCTTATGAATCATATAAATCTGATTCATCCTCTTCTCAAGTGTCTGGAAGAATAGCACCATCCTGAAAGTTTAGGGAAAGGTTTTGTTAAGTTCATAGGAGTTAGAACTTAGATGCATATTTTCCAAGCTCATATGAATCATTTCAAGTTAGGGCTCTGTTTTGTTCTAAATCTGGCCGTGGAGCGCTTTTGCTCAGCTATGTGACATGGGACAGCTACTTCACTTCTCAAAGCTGTGGGCTTAGGTCAGTTTGTCTGAATTCATCAATGGTTATCATGAGTATCACAGATCCTCTTATCCCTCATAGTTTCTAAGGCCCACTCCCTTACTGTGATACCCACTAGACTTTCTCAGAGTAACATCTTCTGTTTCTTTTTAACCAATGAATCTCCTTTCCAGTTTGCGATGATTGTTCTTTTCTACCCTAGCTGCACTGAAAGGCAGAAGCTGTTTGCTTCTTTGTAAGGAAAATTCAACTTTTTCAAATACAGTGCTGGAATCTCCTTCTTGGAGTGATAATGGAAGAAAGTATCAGTGAAGAGTTATCTCTCTCCTATAAAATCTCCTAGGACAAATATTACTACTAATACATTCCAGCACAAAAATATATTTATATAAAAAGCAATCTGGTGTTGTTTTTTTTTTCCTGCATTAAACTTGAACTTTCAGCTTTTCTTACCAAACACAATTCATCTCTGTTCTATGAATACGTAGTTTTAATTTGACACTTTTATTCTCCATGTTAAGTATAAGGATAGCACAGGAAGATAAAGTAATTTTTCTCCAAACAAAATGGAAGTAAAGCAGTAATAGGCAACTGAGAAAGAATGTCCTTCTGAATAGAAGTTAATCAAATCTACAGCCCTTTTTTATCCTTTTTTTCCCTTACTGAGTCTTAGCCCAAAAACATTCAAGACAGCCAAAAGTTTCATTTCTGAATAGAAAAGAAAAAAAAAAAATTAGAAGCATTTCTCCAAAACAAAAAGCACAGAAAATCAACTAATGATTTTTGCCAAAATTGATGACCAAATATATTGGGCAAGCTATTTTTTTCATGTTTCATGGGTTATGAATAGATGCATTTTGCAAAACTGAGAACATATGCCATTCTTAAGTAGCTTGAAAGAAAATCACTAAAATTAGTTTTGGTTTTGTATTGCATAGGATCTGGATCTGGAAATTCAAGCCTTTCCCTATGACCTGGGTATGAGCTACTTATTCTTCTTTAGACTGTATTTCATGCAAGGCATCAAAGTTGCCTCCCCTAGCAACACAGGTTGCTCAAAGAAGCAAAGGTTTCAGACCACCAGCTAAGTTCTGTCTGAAATGACCTTTCCTTTCTCTTACTGGGGAGCTGGAAAGGCAAATATATTCTTAGTTGTTTCTCAGTTTTAAGACTAAGTATTACTATTCTATTCCTCTTTGTCCAAAGTGGCAAATTTTCTCTCAGGAAATATCCTGGTGTCAGTTTGGAACAAGAATTTGCATTTGTGCCTACATGTTACTGTTATCCTCTGAGAACCACTGCTCTATGAATAGGTATTCCCAGGTAGCACTAGTGATAAAGAACCCACCTGCCAACGTAGGAGACGTAAGAGAAGTGGGTTTGATCCCTGGGTCAAGAAGATCTCCTGGAGGAGGGCATGGCAACCGACTCTCATATTCTTGCCTGGAGAAGCCCATGGACAGGAGAGCCTGGCAGGCTACAGTACATAGAGTCCAAACGAGTCGGACAGGACTGAAGCGACTTAACATGCATGCGTGCTTTATGAATAAGAACAATTGGTTCTAATCCTGGACTGTGACTTGACATAACTCACTTGACCCATTCGTCTCACTTTCTTCATCTGTACAATAAGAATAATTCCTAGCTGGGTACCTCATAAGTATGTGAGGAACATATTATTCAATAAATGTAATAGCTTTTGACTTCCAGGCAACTATAACCCGTGACACTGATAATTCAAACACTATTAAAGTAGTTCCCCATTATCTGTGGTTTCAGTTACCTGCGGTCAACTGCAGTCTGAAAATACATTAAATAGAAAATTCCAGAAATAATGTGTATTTTAAATTGCATGCTTAAGTAGCATGCTCAGATCTCCAGCCTTCCTGCTCGGGAAGTAGATCATCCTTTTATCCACCATATGCAGGCTGTATACCTGTATACTCTACTCAGCCACCGTCTTGGTTATCAGATCAACTGTTGAGGTTTCGCAGAGCTTGGATCATGTTATCCTTATTTTACTTAACAATGACCCCAAAGGGCAAGAGTAGTGATGCTTGCAGTTCTGACTTTTTTTTTTTAGTGATGATGAAATTTCTCTTCATTTATTTATTTATTTGGCTGTGTCGGTTCTTAGTTGTGGCATGGGGAATCTCTCAATACATCACACGGATTCTCTAGTTTAGCACATGGGCTCAGTGGTTGCGGGATATGGGCTTAGTTGTTCTGCAGCACGTGAGATCTTAGTTCTCCAACCAAGGATTCAACCTGCGTCCTCTGCATTACAAGGTGAATTCTTTACCACTGGGCTACCAGGGAAGTCCCCTGATCTTTTCTTACTGAGACTAATTTACAAATGAAACTTTATCATAGGTATGTATAAGAAAAAATGTATATATGTTTTGGTACTGTCCATGGTTTCAGACATTCTCTGTGGGTCTTAGAATATATCCTCAAAGATAAGGGGGAGTGCTGTGTATTGGTTTTGTATATAATATAAAAATGTTAGTTAGTTCCAAAAACATCAGTTAACTTTGTTGTCAGTATTTGACATCTATTTTATGATAAGGGTTTCCCTGGTGGCTTAGATGGTAAAGAAACTGCCTGCAATGCAGGAGACCTGGGTTCGAGCCCTGGGTCAGGAAAATCCTCTCCAGAAGGGAATGGCTACCCACTCCAGTATTCTTGCCTGAAGAATTCCCTGGACAGAGGAGCCTGGTGGGTTACAGTTCCAGGGGGTTGCAAAGAGTTGGACACGACTGAGCCACTAACAACACATTGTGTGATACTTCTTCCAGCTCCCCATTACTTTGAAATGAGGGAACTACTTCCCTCATTTGTGCATTCTGAACACAAATTTTGGCCGGAGTATAGATGTTAAGTCTTCCCAAATGACTGAGTGGTAAAGAATCCATCTGCAATGCAGGAGATGTGGGTTTGATTCTTGGGTTGGGAAGATCCCCTGGAGAAGGGAATAGCTACTCACTCTAGTATTCTTGCCTGGAGAATACCATGGACAGAGGAGCCTCGTGGGCTATAGTCCCTGAGGTCTCACAGAGTTGAACGCAACTGAGTGACTAAACAACAACAAATAGATATTAAATTATTAAAAAAAACAAAAACAAGTTCCTTTGAGTTCTGTAGGATTCCAGTATAACTTATTTGAATTAACAACCTACCTAAAGTGGCAATGTGACAATCAGAAAGGGATTGGAAAGTCTTTACCCTAGCAGAGTTACTTTGGGCAAGAGGCTCCCCAGTGTGAACATAATCTTGGACAACTTCAGTCAAGGCAACCATACCTCCTAGTTTGCCTCGTGTGGTTGTCTCAGTTTGAGCCTGTTGTTCTGACATACCCAATGCTCTCTTTGGGCTTCCCTCATAGCTCACTTCTCGAAGAGTCGGACCCGACTGAGCAACTTCACTTTGACTTTTCACTTTCATGCATTGGAGAAGGAAATGGCAACCCACTCCAGTGTTCTTGCCTGGAGAATCCCAGGGACGGGGGAGCCTGGTGGGCTGCCGTCTATGGGGTCAGGCAGACTCAGACATGACTGAAGCAACTTAGCAGCAGCAGCAGCAACAGCATAGCCCAGTTGGTAAAGAAAGTGAAAGTGAAGTCGCTCAGTCGTGTCCGACTCTTTGCGACCCTGTGGACTGTAGCCCACCAGGCTCTGCTGTCCATGGGTCTCTCCAGGCAAGAATACTGGAGTGGGTTGCCATTTCCTTCTCCAGGGGATCTTCCTGACCCAGCGATTGAACCCGAGTCTTCCGTGTTGGAGGCAGATGCTTTAACCTCTGAGCCAGGAAGGAAACCATAAAGAAGCAGTTGGTAAAGAATCCACCTGCAGTGCAGAAGACCCCAGTTTGATTCCTGGTTGGGAAGATCCCCTGGAGAAGGGATAGGCTACCCACTCTAGTATTCTTGGGCTTCCCTTATGGCTCAACTGGTAAAGAAATCTCCTGCAATGTGGGAGACCTGGGTTGCTGTCTTTACTTTCAAGAATATCCTGTTTAGATAATACATTTTATAGTCTCCTAAACTCTAGGCAACTAGCTTTGAATATTTCCATTCTCATGGGCAGTTCACTCCTAGAAGGTAGGAATGAATCTGACTTTCTTTTTCTGATGACATTAGTTTTTTACATTCTAAATTCCCTTGTTCTGATTTCATTTCTCCCAAATGATTTTCTGATCCTCATATTTTATAGCTTAGTTTCCTTAGGGCATGAGATGGCTGTTTTCATTAAAAGATTGCTCAGAAATGCACGTTGCATGAAAGTGCGAGACTCCAAGGGTGCTTACTGGGGAAATAGACAGAGGGTTATGTGGACTTCATGGCAGTCTACTTCTATAGGGCCCTGGCACATTCACGTATCTGATGGGATCTGTCAGTTAGGCACCACCTGTCAGTTCAGTTCAGTTCAGTCGCTCAGTCGTGTCCGACTCTTTGCGACCCCATGAATCGCAGCACGCCAGGCCTCCCTGTCCATCACCAACTCCCACAGTTCACTCAGGCTCACGTCCATCGAGTCAGTGATGCCATCCAACCATGTCATCCTCTGTCGTCCCCTTCTCCTCCTGCCCCCCATCCCTCCCAGCATCAGAGTCTTTTCCAATGAGTCAGCTCTTCGTATGACGTGGCCAAAGTACTGGAGCTTCAGCTTTAGCATCATTCCTTCCAAAGAAATCCCAGGGCCAATGTCCTTCAGAATGGACTGGTTGGATCTCCTTGCAGTCCAAGGGACTCTCAAGAGTCTCCTCCAACACCACAGTTCAAAAGCATCAATTCTTCAGCGCTCAGCCTTCTTCACAGTCCAACTCTCACATCCATAGGTGACCACAGGAAAAACCATAGCCTTGACTAGACAGACCTTGGTTGGCAAAGTAATGTCTCTGCTTTTGAATATGCTATCTAGGTTGGTCATAACTTTTCTTCCAATGAATAAGTGTCTTTTAATTTCATGGCTGCAGTCACCATCTGCAGTGATTTTGGAGCCCCCAAATCAGTGGTCCCTAAATGATGGAACACTTAAACTGAATTTGATGCTTTGGGAGATAACAGAGTCTACTCCCTACAATATCCTTAATGCATGTCGCAGGAGGTGAGATGGACAGTTTTGGCTAGCAGCCATGCTCAAAGCTGGCTTCCCTAAAGACAGAAGACACATGCACATTGAAGTCTTAAGATTTTTGAAGTACTTAAAATACTCAATGNTTGGAGCCCCCAAATCAGTGGTCCCTAAATGCTGGAACACTTAAACTGAATTTGATGCTTTGGGAGATAACAGAGTCTACTCCCTACAATATCCTTAATGCATGTCGCAGGAGGTGAGATGGACAGTTTTGGCTAGCAGCCATGCTCAAAGCTGGCTTCCCTAAAGACAGAAGACACATGCACATTGAAGTCTTAAGATTTTTGAAGTACTTAAAATACTCAATGCAAGAGAGTGTTTTAATTAAAAAATAAAATGCTTGGCATAGCACCTGTATATCTATGAAGAGAGAAAGTTCTTATGAAATCACAAGCACTTCTGACACGTGATAGTTGTTTTTTAATAACTTCATAAAAAATTGTATAATGTTCAGCTGTTGACTTCAGTGTTTCAGAGCCTGATCCCTAACAAGTTTTCAAGGAGTTGGTTAGATGTAGTTCCAGACAATACTATTGCTAAAAATGAATTCCACATTTATCTCACTTCCTGATATCTACAGTGTTATCTGGATGTATTCTTGAGTATTTTCCATGTGGAGAATGTAAGATATCATTGGAATTGATCATTGTTAAAACATGAGATAGATAATTTTATATATATTATATATTATATATATATAATGAATATATATCTTATCCTCCAATACAGAATGTTTGTAACTCATTTTCCAACTCATGCTGTTCTAGTTAGAAACACGTTTTTGTTTGTTTGTTTTTGCTGTAGCCTGGAAAGCACTAATTCCCCTACAAGTAGTAATAGAATAACAGAATCAAAATGTTAGAGACCATCCAGGTTTCCTTGCTGGAGTTGTCCAGTCACCATAGACAATTTCATTGTTATTCAAACGTGTTTTTCACACATAGTTTTTAAAACAAAATTTTGGATACATATTTTTTATTGGATTCTTTTAAGATTACAACCTCTTATAAATTTTTTAAAATTTATTTTATTTTTAGCTGTGCTGAGTCTTCGTCACTGTACAGACTTTTCTCTAGTTGCGGTGATGGGGGCTACTCTCTTGTTGCGGTGCGTGGGCGTCTCATTACCGTGGCTTCTCCTGTTGCTGAGGATGGGCCCTAGGGCATGAGGGCTTCAGTAGTTGTGGCACACAGGCTCAGGGGTGCAAGCTCCATACTTGTGTGTTGCAGAGGCTTGGTTGCTCTGTGACATATGGGATCTTCCCAGACCAGGGATCAAACCCATCACACATAGTTTTAACATAGGGCTTTCACATCTAAAACATAAAGAGCATTGCAAAATTTCTGGAAGAGGGTCCTGAGGCTTAAATACATTTATAATTAGACAATTTATTTGTTTATATTATTAATATAACTTGTAAGCACTTTTCTCATTTGGTAAGTGTAGACCCAAAGTTAAATGTTAAAGTCATCAAGCATTTAAGAAGCTTGAGGAAAGAAAAATGAACAAGAAAGGATTTGTGTGTATAATGATGGAAAATAACTTGATTGTTTTAGAAGGCATGATAAACATACTAGCAAATTGGAGTTTGGCCAGCTGCTCTTTGGAAATACTTTAAAATAGAATTTGTGTTCTTAGCTGAAATCTCAGTTCACACCCTCTCTAACCTTGCAAAAAGAAACCAGCTCTTAAATAGCAACTGTAACCCAGAAACCAGAAGTAAATCTTAGAAATATTGGAACATATACAAGTAATACAGAAATAAGCCAGATTTCATGAAAAATTTTTTCAAGAAAATATAAAAAATAGCAAGGGACCAATTTTAATACCTTCTGACCTTAAATATCACACTAACAAGTACATATAAAAGTTCAAATTGGTGCTTGCCAGATATTCCTTTTATAGAACAGTATGGGTAAGGAGGTTGTGAAAAGCACACTTGGCCAAATAACTAAACAGAGGCATTAGGCATTTTTTGCACATTTGGATAATGCGTGAAAACATTTCCAACTTTAAAGCTATCTTTACACCTTCCTCTGTGTTGAGACTGAGCGTGAATGTGATGCCTTGATGGCGACCCATGAGGGTTGGATGGGTCCATTGTGGAGAAATGAGAAGCTGAAAGTGAGATTCTCACATCCTTTTCCTAACTCTCTATAATGAAGGGGTTTTGGTGTTTTCAGGGCTGTAAAGTAGTTAAGAGAGGGGGCATGACATAGTGGCTGAGAATGAAATTCCAAAGTGAGACCAACCTGGATTTGACTTCTGGTTCTGTGATTTTTCTGGTGTAAAATCTTGCGCAGGTGATTTACCACTTAAGAGTCTCAGTTCTCGTGTGGTCAAGTGGGATAACAGTGCCTGCCTCCTAAGGCTGGTATGATAGTTAATCTATTTGTTCTTGAAAAGCATGTAACACAATGCCTGTAGTGTAGGAACTCTCAGAAAATGTTGGCTGTTAGTAACTGAAGACCTTAAGAAGGTAAAGAATGTGTTTCTGAGGCCACCATACATGTGGCCCCCAGTCTATCTCAGCAGGTTTTGTATGAGATGCTATTACAGACGTTGCCATTGATATATGAAAGACCCTCACTTGCCTGTCATATCACAGGAGCTCAATGTAGTCTGCTGAATAGATATATCACTTTTCACATCTCAGGTCATCTCCTCCAATGTGTAAGAACATTTATTGACTCTCAGTTTTCTAGTCTAATGAGTCCAACACACCCAAATTGAATTACTACATTACTTTATTATAGCTATATGTTGCTTTTTGAGATTTCTTCTTCTCAAGCAGCCTTCCTCTGTCAGTTATGCCTGATAAAATGTCACTGGTTCTTCAAGAATCTTCTCAAATGCCCCTCCTACACTGTAGACTTTGTAGCTTCATGGTGTTATGCACTTTAAATGTCCCTTGTTTTGTTCACCTTTAACACAACCACCTACCTGCTGAAGCCAGGAACTCTTTCAAATCCATGTCCTCTTCAGTGTGTAAGAAAACGTTTTCACACAAGCATTCAGTATATATTTAAGTGAAGAAGTACCTTTACATAACTTAAGGTGATGGAGGATCAGATAAATATCAAAGGAAATATCATCATGAACATTAAGAGATAATTTCTTTGTATAGCCTGGATGGAAAATGCCAGAATGGCCCTGGGAGTAAGTTGAAGGAAACTTCCTGCTTAAAGGACTGAAAGGTTGGGACAATGAAAGAATGGACCTCTTAAGGATATAAGGAGAAGATCCGGAATCATGATAGCTTTGGTGTGACCATAATTAGGCTATTCTAAAAGAATAATAAAATAAGAGTTTATGTATTTCTATGTCTGGCCCATCAGAGATTCTTAGTAATCCTTCTATAGCAATTCCACCTGTAGTCATTCTTACTTCTATAGCTATATTAATTAATATTGCTACATCTATTGAGAATTTACCACCTGTCACTCACCCATCTGGGTGCTTTACATGTGTTTTTTCTTTCCTTTTTTTTCCCCACTACAACCTCACAAAGAAGGTATTACTTGGATTCTGATTCTACATAAGAAGAAACAGAGGTTGATGCAGTAGCATGGCTAGACCTAGAGACTATCATACTAAGTGAAGTAAGTCAGGAAGAGAAAGACAAGTACCATATGATATCACGTATATGAGGAATCTAAAATATACACTAATTAACTTACTTATGAAACAGACTCACAGACATAGAAAATAGACTGGTCGTTGCCAAGGGGGAAGCAAGGTGGGGAGTTTGTGATTAGCAGTTGCAAACTATTTTATATAGAATGGACTAATAGTAAAGTCCTATGGAGAAGGCAATGGCACCCTACTCCAGTGCACTTGCCTGGAAAATCCCATGGATAGAGGAGCCTGGTGGGCTGCAGTCCATGGGGTCACTAAGAGTCAGACACGACTGAGTGACTTCACTTTCACTTTTCACTTTCATGCACTGGAGAAGGAAATGGCAACCCACTCCAGTGTTCCTGCCTGGAGAATCCCAGGGACAGGGGAGCCTGGTGGGCTGCCGTCTCTGGGGTCGCACAGAGTCGGACACGACTAAAGCGACTTAGCAGCAACTGTATAGCACAGGGAACTATATTCAAAATCCTGTGATGAATTACAATGGAAAGGAATATGAAAAACAGTATGTGTGTGTGTATGTATGTGTATATATGTGTGTGTGTGTGTGTGTGTATGACTGAATCACTTTGTGGTACAGCAGAAATTAATGCAACATTATAAATCAAATATACTTGAATAAAATAAATTTTAAAAAGACAGAAATAGAGGTTCAGGCAGGTTTTACCTAAGTTCACAGAGCTAGTAAATGGCACAGTCAGAATCTGAATCCAAATCTATTTGATACCAGAACCACATTCTTCATTCATCGGCTGAATGCTTTAAAAATAAATAAAAATACCCCCCACCCACCATGGACAATGACCATGGCACAGGCGTGTGTAGAAGTAGCTCATTATTCTGGTCACAAAAGTACTACCTTTAACTACTGACTTCCCTTAGGGAATCACTGAACGTCAGAGCTGGGAAAGGTGTTAGCAAGTGTTTAGGACAGCTCATGCTGTTTTCCTGTTGCTTCCCTTGTGGCTCTGCTGGTAAAGAATCCGTCTGCAATGTGGGAGACCTGGGTTCGATCCCTGGGTTGGGAAGATCCCCTGGAGAAGGGAAAGGCTACCCACTCCAGTATTCTGGCCTGGAGAATTCCACGGACTGTATAGCTCACGAGGTTGCAAAAAGTCAGACACGACTGAGCGACTTTCACTTCACTACACTTCATGTTGTTTTAGGGGAGGTAGTCGAACACCAGGGAGATAAAGTTTTCTGCTTTAGATCAGTGAGTTAGTGGCAAAATTTGGACCAGAATTCCATTCTCCTTCCGGTTTACCAGCATAGTTTCTCACGAGGCTGGAATAAATAGCTTTACAGAGGCATCTTGCCAATCCAAACCTATAAAGTGACGGTGAATGTCACAATCCACATATCAGATGTTGTTTTAGGTTGCAGTTATTCTCTTAACTCTTTCTGCCAGATCCTCTCTTTTTAGACATCACAGCCCATTCTGGTAACCTGTAGAGTGCCAGATAGAGAGAAAAATAATTCTTCCTTCTCACAACCCCATGCACTTCCCAAACTTGAGGAATTTATGTCTGAGCTCATGAAAATGCCCTTAGAAACCAACTGTTCAATAGTCCGAAGTTGGTTTTCTAAACAGCATTACTTGTATGAGCTGCACTCAAAACCCTGGATCCCCCGATCCACATCATTGCCAGCGCAAAATAGTTTTTCCCCCTCTGTGCCAAAGACGAAAGAAACAAAAGAGAAGAAAAAAAAAATTCAGTGGATAATACAGTAGTTTGGCTTGAAATGAAAAGGCTGCTGAATAAGTTGAAAGCTCTGGGAACTGAAATTCGGATAGAATAATAGCTGTGTATTGTGATGGGGAAGGAAAGAGGAAGTGTCCCTGTGTGCAAATGACTGGCTAAAGAGTGCTTTCATGAGTACACAGAGGAGCAAGGACGTGGTGTTGGGAGAAGAGCCGGAGAACCCAACGCAAGTGTCAGAGGCCCAGAGGAAATGTGTCAAAGGCTGAAACTGCACGAGAGAAGAAAAGCTTTATAACTATGTTGCAAATAAGCTGAGAGGAGATGAAGGAATGGTTCCACCAGAAGGTCCTTTTAGAAGAAAGTCACACTTGTCTTCCCTCAACACGTGACAGTTTCCCTGTCAGAGGAGGTAAATAATATTAGTTTGGATAGGATCTAATCCTAGTGAGAGAAACTGAAGCCCATATGAGGAAATTTAAAAAACACAACATTGGTGCTTCAGATTCAATTCTGTGAGTGGTTGTAAAACGCTGACATTTTGCTAAGTGCCAGGGATGTCAAGATGAATAAGACACACCTCCTGCCCTCAAGGGTTCGGTCTAGGGGCTAAGATAAGCACGATGGAAGCTAATTATATAACAGGATGATAAATGCAATATTATATTGATTTCTGGCTACTTTGTAGGGCTTGAAGAATGAGAGAGGAATAAAGAGATTAATTGGCCCAGGGTGATGATTTTTAAAAAGAAACTCATTTACCTGATATGTAGATAAATTAGGTTAGTAGTTTGATACCCATCATGAGCAAGAGCCTGGAGTGTGTGTGTGTGTGTGTGTGTGTGTGTGTGTGTGTGTGTGTGTGTGTGCACGCGCGCGCGCTCTGTTGCTCAGTATTGCCTCACTCTTTGCTGCCCCATGGACTGTGGCTTGCCTTCTGTCCATGGGATTTTTCAAGCAAGAATACTGGAATAGATTGCCATTTCCTCCTCCAGGGGATCTTCCTGACCCAGGGCTCAAACAGGTATCTTCTGCATTGAAGACATTAATACAAGTTAGAGATGATTCTAAGAATTATTGTGGATTTACCAAGGAAGACTAGGCTAATGTAATTTTATTTGCCTTATAAAAAAGCAAATTAGATTGGGAACCTAGAAACACAGTGCAGACATGCATATCATAGTCCTCATCTCATATGCCGGTTTTCTCTGAGTATTTGCCCAGGTCTTCAGTAACACACTTGTTGAATAAGAAGTCCATGGACATGATGCTAATACACTGAGATGGACTTGGAAATGCCAGTGAACTGGTAGCGGTGAGTCAGAAGGAAGGCTTCTAGGTGTGGAGTGTAGATTCTTTACTGTGGTGTGGCTGTGGTGATCCTTTCATTCATGACTTGGATGGTGGGTCAGTAAGGGACTCCCCAGGGAACAAAGAGCAGGGACTTAAGCAGAGACTTAAGCAGGGCACTTTAAGCTGAATTTAATAAAGGGATGACAAGCAGACACATTTTAAGGGAACTAATAAGGGGTAGTACAGAGTCTCCCCACTAGTCTGAGATGCTGAGGATAAAGATCAGACCATGGAACCCACAGTGAAGCCATGGTAGCAAGCAGAAGGCTCCTACCCCAGCTAGAGCTTTGGATTACTTTTTCCTTGCATTGCATTTGACCTGCTTATTGGTCCCTGCCCTGTCTTCCTGCAGACATTTACCCACTCTGCCATGTACTTCCTCCTCCCTGGACTCATTGTCTGTGCGGGGACCGGTAGAAGTCATGTGCTTCTCGGCTTATCAGCTATTTCCTGTCCTTGATTTATTGCTTGTGAAGCCCTTAATTAGTCAGATCTTTCCTGACGTTCTATAATTGTGGCAAGGGCAGTTTCGGTCCCCATCATGCCTGTGAGCATTTGGCACACGTCTTCTGATACACCTGTGAACAAGGAGAAATCTGAGCCTGATGCTATTATTTGAATGGACTTGGATGGGCTTCAAAATGCTAATTAAGTGGTAGATATCAATAGATAGGGCTCCTGGGGAAGTGATGATAAGATTGCATTCAGAGAAGACTGCTGTCTGAATTCTTGTGTTAGCCTCTCCTATCTTCCTGGTAAATTTTAAAGGTTTTCTTTCTACTGCTTTGGTAAATAAATTATTCTGAAAACACAGGCCATCAAGATATGCATAATTGTTCGCAAACAAATGTAAGTTTTGCAAGCATTTTTTTAAACAGTCACATCTTTCTTGGGCCAGTATTCAAGGGATTTTTTTTTTTTTTTAATTTGAGGGCACACTAAACACACAATTGGTAAAAATTTCCCTGAAAAGAGCAAAGTAAATATTTGTAGAATGTGTCATAGGTACTTGTATAACAAATAATACTTCTGGGGCTAATCAAGACTTGTTAGCAAATTTAATGAGACTTTCAATGGTTTATATGTCTGACTGAAATGAAGAAAACAAGCCATTTTAATTTGATCTAGGAACATTCGCTTTCTTCCATTTTCACTGTTTATATCGCCAACATGAATCTTACAGGTAGACTGAAATTTTAATATCCTTCCTGAGTTCAGGATATGCAGAATAGATGATATTTATTTATAGGTTACTCAGAGAGGGTGTGTTCTCTCTGTCTGCCTGTCTCCCTTGCCCTTCATCTCTGCCCATTCCCCTTGCTGTGGCGGGTCTCTGTTTCAAAGAATCAAAAGGCCCCTTTTAATTTCTCTTTACTTTAAGATGTCCTAAAGGACTCTGCTGGGGTTGAAACACTGTAAGGTTCCCTTACTCTTTCGTTGGTTTTAAACTTACCTGTGGAAAAAATAAATAAATAAATGACTTACCTGTGTTCAGAGAAATCTGTATGCAGGTCAAGAAGCAGCAGTTAGAACTGGACACGTAATAACGGACTGGTTCCAAATTGGGAAAGGAGTACTTCAAGGCTGTATATTGTCACCCTGCTTATTTAAATTATATGCAGAGTACATCATGTGATATGCTGGGCTGGATGAAGCACAAGCTGGAATCAAAATTTCAGGGAGCAATATCAGTAACTTCAGATATGCAGATGACACCACTCTTACGGCAGAAAGCGAAGAGGAACTAAAGCGCCTCTTGAAGAAAGTGAAAGAGGAGAGTGAAAAAGCTGTCTTAAGAGTTAACATTCAGAAAACTAAGATCTTGGCATCTGGTCCCATCACTTCATAGTAAATAGATGGAAAAACAATGGAAACAGTGACAGACTTTGTTTTCTTGGGCTCCAAAACCACTGCAGATGGTGACTGCAGCCCTGAAATTAAAAGACGCTTGCTCCTTGGAAGAAAAGTTATGACCAACCTAGATAGCATATTAAAAAGCAGAGACATTACTTTGCCAACAAAGGTCCGTCTAGTCAAAGCTGTTGTTTTTCCAGTAGTCATGTATGGATGTGAGAGTGGGACCATAAAAAAAGCTGAGTGCCAGAGTTGATGCGTTTGAACTGTGGTGTTGGAGAAGACTCTTAAGAGTCCCTTGGACTGCAAGGAGATCCAACCACTCCATCCTAAAGGAGATCAGTCCTGAGTGTTCATTGGAAGGACTGATGCTGAAGCTGAAACTCCAATACTTTGGCCACTTGATGTGAAGAACTGACTCATTGGAAAAGACCCTGATGCTGGGAAAGATTGAGGGCTGCAGGAGAAGTGGACAACAGAGGATGAAATGGTTGGATGGCACCACCGACTCAATGGACATGAGTTTGAGCAAGCTCTGGGAATTGGTGATGGACAGGGAGGCCTGGTGTGCTGCAATCCATGGGGTTGCAAAGAGTCAGACATGACTGAGTAGCTGAACTGAACTGATATTTCAATTACTGAAAAAATAAATGACTTTATATTGTAGCACATTTGTCATGAAAACTTTCTGAAGATAAAAGATGATGCTACCCTTCTTTTACCAGAAATTGATATTTGATTGGACATAATTTTTCTATTATGTCACTGTTGTATAACCACTTGTTGAAAAAAGTGTCCAAGAGCTCATCGAGGCGGCTTGAAGTTACCTTGTCATTTCTTTTCTACAACTGAGATCATATCTTTTTAACTGCACACTTCACATTGAAAGCAGCTTCCTTTGTGAACACTGGGACACATTCTGGAGCCTTTGGACGCCAATTTAGACGGCCGCCTTCCCTCCCCCGCCAAGACAGGCAAGCAGAACGCTGAGAGGTGATTAGAATTTTACTCCCCCATCCACAGACCTTCAGCTTTCCCTGTCTCCTTAGCTTCCCTTTGCTTAGCAACAGGAATGTGGCAAACGCTGGATTGCTAACAGATTCTTTTTTCCTCTCACATTGAAAAGAAGAACTTAGGGTATAAGAGCCAATAAAGCTTCACACATTTCGTGTGCGCTTCCCATTAGAATTGTATACGCTGAACACAGGGAGTTTCTGGGGCCACAGTATTTTCACAGCTTTTCTGGTTGCAATTGACTTAATCATATAACATCACCTGGGCCTCCACTCCCCGGTGAATATAGCAGAAAGTCAGCACCTAAGAAAGTACCGGTGCATCCTTCAGCTACACATCTGCCCCCTTTTTTCCCCTGGGTACTATTTTTAGAAATTTAAGTCATCTAGGTCAGGAATTAAGGCTGTCCTTGTAATAGTAGTTCAAAGTAATTTAGAGGTGTGCACATCGTCTTTATTCCTCTGTGAATGCTGAGGCTTTTTAAATTCAGCAAGTCAGTTCAACAGTACTGGTTCCTCTCCTCTCAGCAAGGCATTGGGTTAGATACCCAGAGAGTAACATCAAGAAGAGTCAAGCCCTGCCTTTAAGAAGTGAAGTGGGCCTGTTTGTTTATATAGCATTAAGCAGGAGATATTAGGTTTCCAATATCCGACCATTTCATGTAATATAGGCTAGTAATGTGCTGTTGTCATGCCTAAAAAACACTAAGCATTGAGGACCTTAAATATAAGTGGTTGAAATTCATGATGGGCTTAAGAGGAATATATGATTTCAGTAAGTCCCAGAGATTTGTGTAGAATTAGATTCTCCATAAACTAAGCACCTCTACTAGGCAGTAGGAAGCTGAATCAAAGCAATGGAAAGCAGAAAGTAAGACTTTGACTTAGAAAATATCAAGCAGTCTAGAATGACTGGCACAAATAATTCATGAATGGGGCAGTGGAGGACAACTACAGCTCAGACAATAAATTGATGTCAGAGGGCATTATTTTATCAGGCTAGAGGGAAGCATGAAAGATGCTGAGGAAGGGAACAGCAAATTCATAGCCAGGTACTTACTTTCCCACTGGTCTTAAGATCTACCCTTGTGCGTTTCCCAGGGAGGGCTGACTTTCTCTGGCACAGAAAATTCATGTATACATTTGACAGTATCTTTTAATGAGTATTTCAAAATAAGTGTCAATATTAACAAAAGGAAGTCCACAGTGACACAGAAAAAAAAAGTGTGTTTTTTTAATGGCCATTAAAGCTGAAAAGGCTAGAGCAAAGGTCACATGCCTAGGGCATCTGATGGCTGAATCTGAGTTGTAGTTTTCTTTATGCTAACTGCCTGTTTCTGTAAATAAAGTTTTATTTGAACACAGGCCCATTCATTTTCCTCTTGCCTGTGACTGCGTTCACGCTGCACTGTGGTTGCAGAGTTGATTAGTTGTAATACACACAATATGGCTGGTAAAGCATAAAATATTTTCCAGTTTAGCCCTTCACAGGAAAAGTTTGCTAACTCCTGGCACTAAAAGAGAAAAAGGTTGACTTGGTTAATCTATCATTTTCTACTTTGTTGACAGATACGGAGAGAGGAAAATCAGCAGTACAAGTGTGACGATAAATAGTAACTGGTCCCCTTGACCTCAAGGTCATCAGTGAGAGAAGTGGGGGCTGGTGATTTAGCGAGCACTTGACCACTGCTACTTATTCCAAGTTTCAGAACCTTTATTGATGCCTTATAGTCAAATTTTCCTAGTTTACAAGAGAATCTAGACTCTGAGACATTTATATGATATCTCCCAGTTTTGAGATAGTGTCCACAAGTACAGTGTATTTAGCCTTGGGAGTCAAAAGCATTGTCTCTGTCTGGATTCAGTTTATGACCACATGTTGTGGCTCTAGAAGAAGACGTCATTTTAAGAAGGAAGGGGTGAAAAGTCAGGGGGAATTAAGTGATACAGCAAGAAGATGGAGCAGTATATGATGTGGGTTCTCACATGCTCTGCAGGACTTGTGAACCAGAGCAGAGTTGAAGTCAGGAAGAGGAAAGGACCTTGTTTATTCCTATCTGGCAAATTTGCTTTAGAATACAATTCATTGTCAGGGCATTGGTGAAATGATTCAAATATACAGACAGTTTTTAATACTATGTTTATTAAACTAACATAGTTTAGTTTAACATAGTCCTCTCACGTGGGACTCTAAAGTGTGAGAGGAGAAATGAAGCAGAAACTTAGCTATCTATGTTAAATCTGAAAATAAAGAAAAAAGAGCAGATTAAGGAATAACATGGACAAAACATGTTTCTTGGTTTTCTTCACATGTCTGTGAGAAGAAGAAAATATTCAAGGGACAAAGAGTCAATATTATTTTCAGTGAGATGTTAGATTTATATAAATATCTCCTGAACTGTATACGCTTGACAATTGAATATGCACAGCAAAACTTGTTTGCTTTTTTAATGGAAGTTAATACCTTGTGGGCAGAACTTTGTTTAATGTGTGTACTCCCAAATCCTCTGGCCCCAGCACAATGGAGTGTTGCTAAATTTGCTGAATTAATGGATACAGGAGTGATCGGATAACTGGGGGCCCACATAGATCCTGTCTTGCATATTTCGTTGTCTTCCATTTCTGCTCTGATGACATTCCCTTCCCTCCTATATCTCTGGTCTTCTTTTTTTTTTTAAAGCAAAATTCTTTTTACAAGCAAATTGAGTTATCTTTCTCAAAATTGTATTGAAAATATAAACCCAGAAACTGTCATTTTTTATTTTCTGTGTATGATTGTTGTGCCTAATAACTTGACTGTGTAAGGTAAAGTACCATTTAATTGCTGTTTTTTATTCAGACATATTTCTAGATGGTGCCTTGGATTCTAATAAGTGTCAGATTTTCCATTTTTATTTGCAAAGCAATTTTTGTTCCTGAAGAAGACAGAATAAATGAGAAGATGTGAATGTTTATTAACTAGTGACAGGGAACAGCATATCATAAATTGCTACCTTTAACAAAGAGTGATATTGATGTATTTATTGAACAGTGACAGTTGAGCATCTACTATGTGTGAAGCATGTGCTATCTGTAAATGAGTGCCTGAGACCAGTGGAGAAATGTGAAGTGTTAGTGTGATGGAGTGACCTACCATGGAAAGGCAGAGGCCTCTCCTGGAAATCAGTGACTCCCTTAAAGCAGTCTTAGACTGTGATGGATGACTTGTCAGCTGTTTTCTCACTGCTTACTACAGGGGGCAAGGATGTCTGCAAGAGTTTCTTAAACAGAGTAATCAAGAACATACTTTTCCTTCTCTCTGGAAGTTTATACATTTCTCAGCTTATAGAAGTGCTCTGCCTTTCCGTTTGTGAAAAGTGACTGTGCAAAACTGCATCTGAGCCAAAGTAGAACTTCAAGAGTGGATAGTGAAAGGGTGGGAAATACATCTCATTTGGCAGGTCATTTAAGGCTGTTTCCTGGTGGTTCAGATGGTGGAGAGCCCGCCTGCAGTGCAGGAGACCTGGGTGCAGTCCCTGTATTGGGAAGATCCCTTGGAGAAGGGAATGGCTACCCACTCCAGTATTCTTGCCATGGTCAGAGGAGCCTGGCATGCTACAGTCCTTAGGGTCCCAAAGAGTTAGACACAACCGAGACACTTTCACTTTTCACCTTCAAGAATTTACTCACTACATTGCGATTGTAGTTGTAAGAAGAGGGGAGGAAGCTTGAAGTGTGTGCTGAGCTCTCTGGATGCCCTGTTGCTTTCCATCCTCACAACACGCCTGTGTGTTGTATTATCATTGTGCCCATTTCAAAGATGAGAAGGCTGAGGTGCTGGGCTCCCTTTTTGCATATTTGCTTATTCCCTCTCAGCTCTCTGTTTAGTATTTCCTAAATACTCATTGTAGCAACATGTCTCTTTTTCCTCCTATTATAATTTTAATAACTTTTTTATTAAGGTAAAATTGATATAATATATGTGTTTAAGTTGTGCAAAATTATAATTGAACATTTCTGTACACTACAAAGTGATCACCACAATAAATCTAGTTACATCCATCACCATAAAGCTGACCCCTTTCACCCACCCCCCTCCCCTTCCCCTCTGGTAACCAACGATCTCTTCTCTGCATCTATGAGTTTTGTTTGTTTTGTTTTTTAGATTCCACAGATAAGTGAAATCATATTGGATTTCTCTGTTCTCTGTCTGACTTATTTGGCTCAGCATAATACCCTCAAGACCCATCCATATAAGCGGTGCATTGATACACAAAGCTTGCACGTGTTTGATGTATAGAATTTGATGAGTTTGGGCATATTCATGAATAAGATAATAGAACCAAGATAATAGACACAGCCGTCAGTATGGAAAAAGTGGTAATCAAGTTAGTAGACCTGGCTAGCATCATAAAGCAAAGTAGCTTGTGTTCTTTGTACATTTTAAGACTTACCATGGAATCTACTATCATACCAAATGTTTTAAGTGTATAGTATGGTATTGTTAACTATAAGCATGAGGTCATACAGCAGACCCGGAGAACACTGGGTTACTGAAACTGCACTGAACAACAAATTCCTGGTATGTCTTAAATAAGGGACAGCTTTTTTGGCTGCATTATGGAGACATCTGAATCCACGTGTTCCACCTTTTAGTACAAGGTGGACACAAATCAATATTTGTTGTTTAAAGCTGGTTATAGTAATTTTCTGACAAAAGTCCATATAGTCAAAGCTACAGTTTTCCAATAGTCATATATGGTTGGAGAGTTGGACCATAAGGAAGGCTGAATGCTGAAGAATTGATGTTTTTGAACTGTGGTGCTGGAGAAGATTCTTGGGAGTCCCTTGAACTGTAGGGAGATCAAACCAGTCAATCCTAAAGGAAATCAACCTTGAATGTGCATTGCAACGACTGATGCTGAAGTTGAAGCTCTAGTACTTTGGCCACCTAATGCAAAGAGCTGACTCATTGGGAAAGACCCTGATGCTGGGAAAGATTGAAGGCAAAAGGGGAAGAGGCAGCAGAGGATAAGACGGTTAGACAGCATCACTGACTCAATGGACATGAGTTTGGGCAAACACTGGGAGACAGTGAAGGACAGGGAATCCTGGCATGCTGCAGTTCATGGGGTCACAGAGTCAGACACAACTTAATGCCTGAACAACAACAGCATGGTAATTTGGAAATGGGGACAACTTTAAATTGCTTGCTTTGTATGCTTCAGTGTGGAGTTATATTTCATTACCCCCCCAAGGCAGACCAGGTACCTATTTCATAACTTGGCAGGGTCATCTGCAGGTTGCATCTTTGCCCTGGCATAATCACATTAAAATTTGGCAGGAATTTTTGGATTCAGTTCAGTTCAGTCACTCAGTCGTGTCCAACCTTTGTGACCCCATGGACTGCAGCATGCCAGGCTTCCCCGTCCATCACCAATTCCCAGAGCTTACTCAAACTCATGTCCATTGAGTCAGTGATGCCATCCAACCATCTCATCCTCTCTTGTCCCCTTCTCCTCCTGACTTCAGTTTTTCTCAACATCAGGGTCTTTAACAATGAGTCAGTTCTTTGCTTTGGATTGCTTTGCTTCTATTAGGTATTGATCCTCCTAAAAGTATTTTTTCAGCTATGAACTTTTGTGATTATAAATTGACCTACAAAAATTTTACCACTTGGAAGGATGTGTGTGATTCATTTCCATTTGGATGACCAGCTAATTACATCTGCTAAGCACCCAGCCAAAGTGTACAGCATTCTTTTATATTTGTGTGTTTTAAATCTAAAACTTTTAGTCCAGGTCATTTAGGACTCTCCTATTAGGGGTGATTGATTAGTAATTAAGTGGAGTCCAACTATACGAAAAAAAAAATCTTTAGGGACACAGAAAAAATTAAAATATTGCCATTTTCTTTTATGCCTAATGGTTTTTGCCCCATTAATTTCTTAGGCGCTCACTTCTTGGAAACATAGAGCATAGTACTTAACGAGTGTCCTTCAGAAAATGTGCACATTTAATTCTGTTCAGAATTAACCTCTGGCTCTTAAATACTTGAAAATAATTCTACTCAGAATGTGTGGTTCACAAATGCAAATGTTTCTCCCAGATTTTGAGCTTTTCAGTTACCAGATGCTGACGGCTACCTCTGGGTTATAAACATGAGTATTGTTGCAGTCATAGTTTGCTGCTACTATTAATAAGTGAAGACTCAGGCAATAACATATATTGTATGATTACATATAAATGTGATGAAAGTGTAGGTTATTTTGTGTGTGTGTGTGTGTGTGTTTTCTTTTTTGAGGAAAATTCAAAAGCTGTGTCAGAGCAGGCCATACATGGCACACCGAATCCCACAGATAAGAGAAGCAAAAAAAAAAAAAAAGGAAGCCTAGAACCTGAATGCTTATTATTTTATAGACTTGGAATTGCAAGTCTTCCGATGATAATACTTTTGGTGTATTGAATACACTTAACTGATTTTAGCAATGTTTTTACTCTAAATACACAGCAATACATTGATACATGCCTATCAGATGCACTGTGTTGCTTTTTAAATACATATATAAAAATCACACGTCTTACAAATGGAGAGTGAAGGTCATGTTAACAGAAAAATATTTTGTAAAATATGTTAAATTCTCCAGAAACAGATCAACTCTATATCTGTTTGAACATAGGCCCTTCTTAAATGATTAGAGTGATGATAAAGCAAAAGAAAAAGCATGACTCTCAATAAGTTCTAGCAGTTCCTTTTTTTTTTCCATGAAGTGATGAGTTTAATTACTCTCCTTTCAACTCTTTCCATGGCCGTTTGTAAAATTTACTCTAATATTTCTCGCCAGTGTAGTGTAGTCAGAGACACATGGAACTGGGAATCAAATCTAGTCTGACCACTTATTGGCTACTTAATGGTGAGCATTTATGAATTTCAAGTTTTTTACCCTTTAAATGGAAATTAAGAAGGCACTGTAATGTTATGCTGAAGGCAGACGAGAAAGCAGAATGACCCTCCCAGTGTCATATCTAGAAGTTGAAGCTCAAAAATGGCAGCTGGGCTTCCCTCCTAGCGCAGTGATGGAAAATCTGCCTGCCAATGTAGGAGGCATAGGTTTGATCCCTGATTCAGGAAGATCCCGCATGCCATGGAGCAAGTAAGTCATAGTAGGCCACAACTACTGAGCCTGTGCTTTACAGCCTAGGAACTACAACTACTGAGCCCTCGTTTGGCAACTGTGGAAACCCACGTGCCCTAGAGCCAATGCTCTGCAACAAGAGAAGCCGCCGCAACGAGAAGCCTGCATACCGCAACTAGAAAGTAGCCCTGCTGGCTGCAACTAGAGAAAGGCCCATGCAGTGGCGAAGACCCAGCACGACCAAGAAATAGATAAATACAATTTTAAAAAGACTGGCAACTCAGGTACACTTATAGCTGATTTATGTCAATGTATGGCAAAATGAGTACAGTATTGTAAAGCAAAACAAACTAAAAAATAAAAATTAAAAAAAAAAAAAAAAAAGACTGGCAGCTGGTACTGTTTGGTTTGGAAGCAGCTAGAAGACAGAGGAGGAGAATGATCTTGAACAAATAAGAGGGAACTGGCGAGATAGGAACCATGTGTGATGACCAGCCAACCCACCAGTGAGAACCCCCTCCTGGTTAAAACCACTGGCAGTCATTTTTCTAGACATATAGGAAAATGTATAGAAAAACTAATATGTATATGTCCCCCTGTACATGTTGTTTTGGCCAATTGAGCTTACAAAACACTTCTGCTTTTAGGTTTCTAAAGAGAATGTACAAGCATTAATATGGCAAGGCAGAGAAGCGTTAGAAATAAGTCAAGTATTTCCTTCATTTAGATTTGTATAAGGAACGGCACCATACTGCTGATGGGAAAAAAAAGGGGTAGAGTGGCAAGTCCAACATTTCAGAAGGCAATACACTTTTTTAGACCACCATTATGTGAAAAGGAAGAACTGTTTCACTAAATGTTCCCAGTGGCTAGAATACTAAGAAATAGTTTTATTCCTTATAAATCGTGTATGCTGATGAAGTTCAAGAGAAGCCATTTTTTTAGATAATCACATTTCCCTTCCCTGAGCTTAGTTTGTGATGGGATAAAGAGCTCATCTTTTTTTCCCCAATAGACCTCTCTTTTTACCACCAGGTGTCCAGTCTGATTTTGAGATCAAAGAATTTTATTTAACCTCTGGGTTGGATGTTGCATATTTCATTCATCTCCAAGCCAATTATGTGCAGATTCTACCTTCTGAACCCTATCAGCGAGTCTCAGAGAAGTCAAGGTTGGTCAGAGACGGAGAGGACTCTTGTCTGCTGTATTGTACTTCGTGTTTGCTTTGAAGCATTCAAAACCATTGCTTCCACCTGATTATCATCAGAGAGGTGTGGAGGCCGCTCAGACATCCCCATCAGAGTGGAGAGACTTTAGTCCTTCACCTCCCTTTAATCTTTGTAAATGCAAAATGTATTTTGTCACGGGGACTTAAACTTTCATATCATTATGCATCAAAAGATTTGAAGTTATTTTTCTTCTCCAAAGGAATCTGTGATATCAATAATTGCGTATTGCTTCCGTGCTGCACATCAGACAACTTGGAGGAAAAATTTTGTCATGTTTTTGAAAGGGCAGCACAAACCATGATCGTTATGGATCACTCTGACAGTTCATCCTCATGAACTTTTAATGTTCCAACTGAGCGGCAGTTGGAAATGAAAGCAATGTAAAGATCAAACCTGTGTGTTATGTGTACCACATTCAAGATCTTACTATTTAGATTTGAATAAATCATTCAAAGAAATTCTGTGGTTGAGCAGTGACTAATTTTTCTGAGAGTTTCTTCTGACTTACAGTAAGGTTCTTTGCTAGTTCATAAGTATTTAAACATAATTTTTCTAGGAAAAAATGTTTTTTTTTTTTTTTAAGAGCACCTAATGAGCTTCCCTGGTTGCAGTAAATAATCCACCTGCAATGGAGAGACATGAGTTTTAACCCTGTGTTGGGAAGATCCCCTGGAAGAGGGTAGTAGTATAGTGTATTGTTGATCGCTTATTTGTGTCTCACTTTTTGCGACCCCACGGACTGCAGCCCGCCAGGTTCCTCTGTCCCTGGGATTCTCCAGGCAAGAATACTGCTGGTGTGGCTTGTCATTCTCTTTAGAAGATCTTCCTGACCCAGGAATTAGGAAATAGCAACAAACTAGTATTCTTGCCTGGGAAATCTCATGGACAGAGGAACCTGGCTAGCTACAGTCCTTGGGGTCGCAGAATTGGACACGAGTTAACTAAACCACGGTCATAAAATATTTTAATTTATATGTCTCAATCATAATAATATCTGATGTTTATATTTTGCAAGAAATCATGCACAAAAGACATTTTTGTAATAATTGCTATTGACAAGGAGAATTGTTAAACCATATACTAAATAATCCCAGTCTAATCCAAATGCTTCTATGGAGAACCAATTGACCATTCTATCAACTTTTTCATCAGGCAGTTCTGTAAGAGGAAATAAGCCGATCTAAAAAAAGTGATTTTGTAATTATCAATTAAGAAAACAATAATAGCACCATACATACCAGTATAAAACTATGCAATGCAAATTAATTAATTCAGTGCTTTTCCTTAGGAAATTTAAATGTATAGTTAATTGAGCTAAAGTACCTGACTGCCCTGGGTTAAGTTAATTTGTATTCATAGTGATTTTAGGTATTTTATAAAGTTGATAACAAGCCGTCATTTATTTCTTTATTCTTATTTCATTCCTTTATTTATTTAGACTGAAAATATCTTTAAAGATATGGCTTAGATAAAAGGCTGAACTTCTCATTGAAACTAAATTTGTTTTACCTTGTGCTTAGTCATTCCGTCATGTCCAACTCTTTGTGACCCCATGGACAGTAGCCCGCCAGGCTCCTCTGTCCATGGGATTCCCCAGGCAAGAATACTAGAGTGGGTTGCCGTGCTCTCCTCCAGAGGATCTTCCTGATCCAGGGAAGGAACCCTGGTCTCCCACATTACAGGTGGATTTCATCGTCTGAGCCACCAGGGAAGCCCTGAGTTACAGGAAATAGTCAGAATGTAGATTGATGGCACATTCTTTGGCTCAGATGAATACTATGGGAGACACTTCAATTCTGTTCTTTTGGATGGACTTAGGGAAATGTAATTCAGGATAGAACTCCCCCAATAATAACATCCATGAGTTGAAGTTAGAGTAATATTTTGTGTTTACAACCCACAGTTTCAGGTGATGATTTTAAGATAAGAACATGATAAGGTTTTTAAAAATAATGTAGTGATCTTTCACCATGTCTTAATGGTTTACATTCAAATAAATCAGCATTGAGTGCCAAGTTTAAGCAATGATAATAATGTATATAAACAGGCAGAATTTTAAAATAGAAATAATTAGTGGAATTCAATCTTCACATATTTGTGACTGAGAAAGAGAAAGTAATTCATTCACTTCACTTGGAAGTGAATATATTAATTTCTAGGTAAGTAAGTAAGTGTTAGTCGCTCAGTTGTGCCCAACTCTTTGTGACCCCATGGACTGCAGCCCACCAGGCTCCTCTGTCCATGAGATTTTCCAGGCAAGGATACTGGAGTGGGTTGCCATTTCCTTCTCCAGGGGATCTTCCCAACCCAGGGATCAAACCCAGGTCTCCTGCCCTGCAGGCAGATTCTTTACTGACTGAGCTACAAGGGAAGCTTGTATTAATATTAAGAAATATTAATTTCTAGGTTAGAGCAATTGATTTCATAGCTTGTATCTTTATACCAAAAGAGAAAATGTAAGCATTCAAGAACATAAAATTTTATTTTCAATTAAAAATTTTTTTAATTGGAGGAAAATTGCTTTGCAATGCTGTGTTGGTTTCTGCCATATGATAGTGTGAATCCGCCATAAGTACACATATATCCCCCTCCCTGTTGAACTTCCCTGTCACCCCTACCCCATCGCACCCCTCTAGGTGTCACAGAGCACTGGCTTGAGCTCCCTGTATCATACAGCAACTCCCCACTAGCTATCTACTTTCCATATGGGTGTATGTTTCTGTGCTACTCTCTCAGTTCGTCAAAAACACAAAATTCTAGAACCACAAGGACTTATGTAGTCTAGGATCTGTCAGGTATCAGTCAGGATGCTTTTGGCTACAGGTCACAGAAAAGGCTGCCTCAACCTGTCTCCAACTGGCTTACACAACAATGTTTATTATCTCACAGAAAAAATTTCTGAGGTAGGCTGTACCCCTGGTGTGATAGGACAGTGCCCCTGAAGCTCTCCGATTTTGATTTGATTCTGCCGAGTTCTGGTTTCCTGTTCAGACTGGCAGCGAGGTAGCTGCCAATGGCCCAAGTCCCTAGAATTCAGAGGGACCTGGGACACCATTACTTTCTTACTTTTCTTTTTTCAGGAGGAAGTAACCCTTTCCCAGTTGCTTCTTAGCAGAAGGCCTCTCATTTCTTGGTTGGGCCACAGGCCAGAGATGCAGAATTACATCTTACATACCTTACCTACCAGTTACATTGGTATAGAGGGATCCTGGTCGTCTTTGGAGCTGGGAATATCTACCTCCTCTGAGTCATGTGGTGTTGGATGGTCAACTGAATCAAACTGGGGTTCCTTTGGAAAGGCAGAAATAGATGCTGAGTTTGTTGTTGTTCCATCGCTAAGTCAGGTCTGATGCTTTGTGACCTCACCGACTGCAGCGTGCTAAGCAATCATTATTCATTTTGCAGATAAGAAAATAATGGCCTAGAGAATCCATATAATGTGTTCATGTTACAAACTGAGAGCCATTTAGCTCAGTATATTTAGTCCAACATTACTTACAATTTTTTCCCAGTGATTAAAAAAAAAAAATCAATGTCACTCAGTTCATACTTGTATTTGCAAATGAAGAGAAACTTTCCCTGAGTGTCTAAAGTTGAATGAAAGCTGAAACGACAAATCAGTTTGGTTTTTTACTTTGTCAGGGAAGATATATCTGATCTTGCCATGTGCCCACCACAGACTCCTCTTAGGACTGTTCATAGAGTTATTACGTGTATGACTGCTTCATTATAAGTTGTTCCTTTTATTAAATACCATAATTGAACACTCAACAAAAAAAAAGCATAAATCAATCCTGAGATTTTTTTTTTTTAATCCTCAAATCATGATATATTTTTAAACTCTGCTGTGTTTTCCAGTATGAGTAGACGGTTCTACTGGTAGATGGTAGCTACTAGGTAGGTGCTACTAGACGTGGTCTCAGGTCCTGAGATAGTGGGGGAAGGTAGACATGTAAAAATAATAATATGAGATAGTCTCTGTCATATGTTAGACGAACACTACAGATAATAAGTGCCGTAAGACTTCAGGAAAGTTTATGGGAGAGAACAATGATATTTGGAGATTATTTCATAAAGAATGGAAAATGTAATGGAAGGAAAGGTGGAACTTGTATCAGTGGAAAGGAGTGATTCCAACCCAGGAAGGTGCATCAAGAAAAAGGATTTGATTTCTTTTAGGAGCAAAAGATAGATGAGTTTACTGAAGGTGTTTTATTATTGGGAGCGAGGGGGACGGAGATGGTAGACTATTTGGAGAGCTACTTAGGCTTTCAGAGCAGGATTTTGACATAAAAGAGTCAATATTATCAAAGATTAATCTGAAAACCATGTGTAGGATGGAACCCAAAGAAGAAAATTTGCAGTTAGGTGGTATCGTAGCCCAACTATAAATAAAGATTCAAAAAATAAATGAGAGAAATGGGTATGAAAGATTAAACAATTTTGAAGAATGAAGACAGGACAAGATAACTGATTGTGTATAGGTGGTAAGATAACCCAGAAGCAAAACTTTTCAGGTGCTGAGATTTGAAAAATGATGGAATCCACTAAGAGAAATAGCAAAATCCAGAAGAGAGTTCTCTTTTTCAGAAATGATTAGTTTTGTGTTACGTGGTCTGGGTTTGCAGAGTCTGCGGGTTGCTTAGCTTCTAGGCAGCTAGAGATGTGTCTGCAAATTTCAAAATTAGCAGAGATGGTGCTACAGATTAGTGAGGATGTGTGCAAGTAATAGTGAAAATCCCTTGAGAACTGGAGACTTGCAGCACTTAGCACAACGCTGGCATATGTGTATCTCACATACTGAATCGAAACTAAACTGTATCAGCTAGAATACTTTGGTCAGCAGTGACAGAAACCCATTAGATATTGACTGAAAGATTGAATATGTGGACTCATATAACAGAATACCTGAGACAGGATTGACTTTAGGCACGGCTGGATCAATATGTTTACATGGTTAGGGGTTTATCTCTGTCGTTAAGTTCTATGGTAGCTTTATTTTTCTCAGGTGGACTCTAATTTTATAGCACATTCTCCCAGTTTAGCCTCCTCTGCAGAAAGAGAGCTCCTCTTTTCCAGCAAGTTGTGAGTAAGCACCTGAATTTACTCTGCCTGGAAAAAGTTGGAACATTCCATCGTCTCTAAACCAGTCTCTGTTATTCTGATTCACCAGGCATATCCCTAGAATCAGAGAGGAAGGGGAATCTTCCTAGAGCAGAGGAAGTATAATGTCCTCCAAAATAAACAAAACCTGCAAAGAGGTAAGAATGAGGATAAGTTTTTAGAAAATCAAATTTCTTTTGCTCTAAGAGAGGAGTTGGGATGCTGGGCAGGTAAATATAGTACTGGTCTACCATAGGATTTGTGGGGTTTCCCAGGTAGCACTAGTGGTAAAGAATCTGTCTGCCAGTGCAGGAGATAGAAGAGACATGTTCGATCCCTAGGTTGGGAAGATCCCCTGGAGTAGGAAGTGGCAACCACTTCAGGATTCTTGCCTGGGAAATCCCATGGACGGAGGAACCTGATGGACTACTGTCCTTGGGGTTGCACAGAGGTGGACACAACTGAGCCTAGGACTTATGGGAAAATCTTACAGTAAAGCTGAAACCTGGGCCTAAGACGTACTTACATTTCTAGGGCAGGAGGAAGGAGGGGCCAGTGAAGGAGAAACGAAACAGCAGGGAAGGCTGAGCTCTGACTGTGATGCACAGGTGGGAACTAATCAGCTTCATTTCCGGATCCACCATTTCTGCGTAAGGCCACTGGGGATATGGTATAGTCTCCTGGAGAAAGCATATGAATGTGTCCATCCCTGCGGGGTAGGTTCTTTTCAGTAATTTAGAAATACAGTGAGACAGTCCAAAGTCCAGAGACTATGGTGCAAAAGCTATTTCTAACCTTACATCTTTCATTACCAGGTTGAAAGCCTGTGACTTAGACATTTTAAGAAGAAAGAATATCCTATGTAAATGATGTGTAGTGTGACTTTGGTAGTTCAGGCTTTTAAAACAGTTTTCAGAAGAAAGAGAGAGAAGAGGACAAATGTCAGTACGCGGTGACTTCAAGCTCTACTTTTTCTTTATGTGTTTGAAAGTCTCTCCAGTCATTACTTAACTTCGGTCAGCTCAGCAGCAGGCTGGCCTTGCTCTGTTATCACCCTGGCCTCTACCCTCTGACCTGCATGTTGCTTCCTTCCCTGGGAGGTTGGAAGGCCCTGCCACTGCTGAGTGAGCCAGGAATATGGCAGGGATCCTGCATCATCTGACTGCTGTGTCCACAGTCGGAGGATGCTCTGTGTCTTCATCAGGGACATTCCTGACATAGAGTAAGTGCTCGGCAGATATATTTTCTTATTACAATGATTATTAAGAAAACTCCGTCCACTTGGCAAATGCCAACACTTGGTAAATTATTCTACCTAGGAACTCACCTATTTTATGATCTTATTTCTCTCCACGAAGTGTTTCTCATGCCCCAAGAGCAGGTTAGTTTCTTTGATGCTGGTCAGATCACTATTGCTTGACCTGAACCTGACTTTTAATGAGTTTTACTTTCTAAATATTCCTTCTTGCTTCTGTTTTTAGTGATTTCATTCCTTTTTTTATTTGATTTTACAGTTTTTAGGGCTATAATTTCTTCCCCCCATGCTTATATATTTTATTTACTTTTTGAGGTATATTTATTCCTGCAAACTGTAAAACCTACAATATAGAATATGTCTGTATGTTAGTGTATTTCCACATATACATGCTGCCACTGCTGCTAAGTCACTTCAGTCGTATCCGACTCTGTGTGACCCCATAGACGGCAGCCCACCAGGCTCCCCCGTCCCTGGGATTCTCCAGGCAAGAATACTGGAGTGGGTTGCCATTTCCTTCTCCAGTGCATGAAAGTGAAAAGTGAAAGTCAAGTCGCTCAGTCGTGTCCGACCCTCAGCGACCCCATAGACCGCAGCCTTCCAGGCTCCTCTGTCCATGGGATTTTCCAGGCAGGAGTACTGGAGTGGGGTGCCATCGCCTTCTCCAACCCCCTCCAAAAAACAAAAAACACACTCACGTGTGTACAACTATCAGTACTTGAAGCTTTAATGAGACAGGAGTTGTGTGTGTGCCATTTCTTGGCAAGAATAACCATTTAGCAGACACATCTCAGAGATGTATCTTTTTTCTGGAAACACACACTCATAACAGCTGTGATTATTATGATTTACTGTGAGCTGACCGTGTGCTGAGGACTGTGCTAAATGGTTTACATGTTGTCTTATTCCCTTTCACTTTGACAGTAATCCTCTGGGGATGCTGGTGTCCTTCTTTTATATATGTGGGAGCTGAGGAGCTGAGATGCCAGTTAGGAAGTAACAGAGCCAGGACCCACACGTGGGCAAGTCTGTCTTCCATGATATACACTTAGCTGCTGCACATAGCACACCTGTACGTCTTTACATTTGCGAACTAAATGAAACCAGACAAAAACCACTGTTAAAAAGGCATCTATGGGACAGAAAGCACTTATTATGTTGCTCTTTCAATTTAATGTCCTGATGCTTGGATATTAATATGTAAAATCAAGAAACACTTATATGAAGAATTTCATTGCACTCAGATTACCATTGTATCCATTTCGAAAATCTGTCAGTATGTGTATTTCACTCTCCTAGATGTTTTCTTCATTCTGAACCACAGCTTAAAAAATTTTTTTCTTCTTGTTCCTTTGAGTTATATCGATAGTTCCTGATAGTTTCTCTACAGAATATATGCTCTTCTGGATAGATATATAGGTGTATATGGTATGTTTCCAGAATAGGGTTAGTGATTGGGAAATGTAGTGGCTTTGAAAGCATAACCTGCAAAAATGCGTGTGCTGAGATGCAGATTGCTCTTATTTTCTGCTGAAATGTCTGTCTCTGCAGGGAGTGTTACTCTCTAGCCATCAGAAATCAATTCACCTCATGGAGATTAGTGAAGATTAAGAACAAATACCAAGTCCAAAGTCAATGTGATGTGATCATGTTTATCTGTACAAGTACTGGCAGGTTTTAGTCACCGAGAAATTACATAAATTATAAAAAAAAATCGTTTAGGTGAGACTTTGCCAACAGAAAACTAATTTGATTTCTCTTCTAAGGGAAGATATTTAGAAAGTGAATTCCAGCAACCACCCTAGTATATAAGCAAGAATACTTTGTGTCTGTTTCTTATTTGATAAGAACTGTACTGTTCTTTCTGGAAAACTCAGCAGCTTACAAAACATGTCATAACTTAAACTGGCATATACAAGCAAGAAGTGGCAAATGTTCCTCAGCGAATTTCCAAGGGATTGAAATATTGCCCAAGCCTTTTCGAAGACAAGAGATAATATATTCTTTTGGACTGCCAAAGGAAGATATTATTAAATACAAAGGCAAGATATTTTGAAATTGCTCAGCAAGCCATTGTTTTAATATGCTGCTTCTTTATCCAAAGCTTTAGTACTGTTTTCAATAGATTATTGGATTTCACAGAGAAAAATTAAGATTTTTTTCAAGTTTTGGTAAATTAAATCTGGAAAATTTTGGCTTGCAACAGTACTAGATTCTGAGATATTCCTGGAGCCTGAAGTCAAGTATCTACATTTCTCTTGATTACTTCTGTTTAGGGTATTGTGAAATAATTGCAAAAAACAAAGCAAAACACTTTCTGTCTTTTTACCACATTTATTTTCCAAAAGGGAGCCCAAGCACTGACATTTTAGATAATGAATGCACTTTCAACATTTTCAGTTATAAACAATATAAATATTGAAACAAAGCCAACATTTATACAACCAAGAAAAATTCCTAGGCACATGTCTGTTACCAATCTGGTTTAGGTTTATCTCACTCATGCGGGCTGAAGATAAAATTTTGTTTACTCTTGTTTTTGATCTGATGTAAAAGTATTTCAGAAATATATTCCTTGAATAGCCCCTAAAGTTTTTGGTTGTTTTTTTTTTCTTGTTTTGAAGTCTTACTATCCTTTGAAGCAGGGTTGTAAACTTAAATGTCTATGGGACTTGGCAGGAGGAAATTCATGAGTGAAGATGGCGACTGTTGTAAAACTGATCCCCTATTTGAGGCGATCAGTTGCCCAAAGACATGCTGGCCCATGGAAATTCAAAGCCAATGTCAGAATATCATTTTCTTTTTTTGGAAAGAAAGCAGATTCCATTGTTATTGAGAAATAGCCTGAATTCTTTATGCTGTAGACTCATATATTTAAGCAATAATGTGTAGGCCAAAAAAAAAAAATAAAAATAAATGAAAAGCACACATCTGTGAACCATATGTGACCTGGAGACCACAGATTTGCAAATTCTTGACTAAGGTATGAAGCCATCAGATCTCTTTATGAAATATTATTTACTGAGAGCTTGGTTGTATTTTCTGGCAGGCCTGTTGATGTTTATTAGTATTCTGATGCTCTGTTTATTTCTCTGTTTTCGAATCTCACCATTTCCATTGTATCCCCAGTTTGCACATGAAGTTCTTGGGTTAAAAAGGGAGAATTTGACATAGCAAAGGGTCCAATTTTGGTCCTTTATCTTGCCTCTAACCAAGTGTTGGTATCAGAGATTCTTTTNTTGCAAATTCTTGACTAAGGTATGAAGCCATCAGATCTCTTTATGAAATATTATTTACTGAGAGCTTGGTTGTATTTTCTGGCAGGCCTGTTGATGTTTATTAGTATTCTGATGCTCTGTTTATTTCTCTGTTTTCGAATCTCACCATTTCCATTGTATCCCCAGTTTGCACATGAAGTTCTTGGGTTAAAAAGGGAGAATTTGACATAGCAAAGGGTCCAATTTTGGTCCTTTATCTTGCCTCTAACCAAGTGTTGGTATCAGAGATTCTTTTTCCTGAGATAGATTTTTTCTTATATTTCACACTTAGTCATTTGTTTTCTGCCTAGTTTTACTATTTCTAAATGTATGCCCAGAAACCAAGTCTTTATAGGATTGGCCTTACGTTGTTAAACTGTGCGGTTTAATGTTCAGCCCTTGTCCCCTACTCTATAGTTTCACGTCTTCCATTATTTGGCAGATTTCACTGTCTGCCTTCTTTAATCTTCACTGACGCGGTCTAAACTTTTAATTGCTATTCGGAATGTCTCTATTTCTTTGTTCTATCCCTGATACCTGTGACTTGCTTATCCAGATTCTTCTCGATTCTGGGGTGCACATGCCTGGCTAGATTTGCTGTATTTAATTAAAACTCTTTCTACATTGGTGTTAAAGATGTTTGAGTGCCCTGGTTGATCAGCTCTTGCCCTTATTAACCCTTCATGTCTGGCTATGCTATCAGGTGAAAAAACCTTGAGAGAGTGGTGCTTTTAGAACTTTGAAGGAAATGGCAACCCACTGCAATGTTCTTGCCTAGAGTATTCCATGGACAGAGGCACCTGGTGGCCTAAAATTCATGGGGTCTCAAAGAGTCAGACACGACTAAGCAACTTTCTTTCACTTTCTTATTGTAGGGGAAAAAAGGAGGAATACAGTCTTGCTATCTGTATATTGTCATGCTATTTAAGTGGTCTTACTCCTTATTCAAAGTTACATTGGTGGTTATTTCATTAAGTATAGCTAATTGATACAAAAATTGAGTTTTTAACTTCGTGCTGATTTATGAAAGAATAAATCCCAGTGTTGGTAGAATGTGAAAGGTACCAAACTATTAAAACCCTCTTGTGGAGTTGAAAGAAAAGATATAAGGGTTGCTGTAATGATTAAGGTATTACCTGTTAAAATCCCCGTTCAGAGTGTCACATCTCTTTGGGATTATTCTCAAAGAATACGTTAGCTCCTAATGTATTATTATTTGGATCAGTGAACTTGAACAACAGCCCCAAAGAGCTGAACACTGATATGGAAATTTCCTTTGAAAATCAGTTTCTGAATTCCAAGTTCCAGAAAGCTCTAAATTATTGGTATTTCCCTATAACCTCCACCACACTTGTCATGTTGATTCATTTTGTTGGTGAAGAAAGGAGAATATGATCAATAACTTATGCCATCCTTCTTCTGTCCCCTCTCTGCACATCTGCGAAAGATTGGGAAAGGTGAGCAACAAAGTACTAAGTAGCTTTGAACCTGGAGTGTTCTCAGGTGCATAACTAAATCCGCCATTAAAGATATTTGAAAGTTGGACCCAATAAGTTGATTGGGTATGCGCCAAGAATTTCATCTACAGTAAGGCAGAAAATAAACTGCCAGAAATGTTGATTACAGACCAAGTGCCTTCTGTGGCTTCATTTTTATATACCATATCCTATATAAATATTTCAGAAGGTAAAGAAGTTCCTATTTTTACAGTATTCTAATCTCAAGGAACAGATATAAATATGTAAATAATAATATGCATATATGTGGAAATAACATGTGATTTATAGCTAAAAACACATACTGATATTATATGTGTGTGTATGACATTCTGTGGCAAACGAGTGTCTGTCATTTGGTTTGCCTGCCTGTCTTTTATTTTGTTTATCTGCGGAGGCTTCAGCAATACGTGAACTGTGAACGTCCTGATGTTCAAGCTGGTTTTAGAAAAGGCAGAGGAACCAGAGATCAAATTGCCAACATCCGCTGGATCATGGAAAAAGCAAGCAAGTTCCACAAAAACATCTATTTCTGCTTTACTGACTATGCCAAAGCCTTTGCCTNTGAATCGCAGCATGCCAGGCCTCCCTGTCCATCACCATCTCCCGGAATTCACTCAGACTCAGGTCCATCGAGTCTGTGATGCCATCCAGCCATCTCGACCCACCTCAGACTAATTTAAATCAGAACTTGCTAGAATGGTGCTCAGGCATGTGTATCTTTAAAACTCTTCCCTGGTGGTTCTAATGAGTAGCTGCTTGGGAACTACTCTTCTAAATAGTTTTAAGCAATGCTTACAGTGATATAATGCCAATGCTTTGAACCAGAGGCTCCTCAAAACTTAAGTGACATCACAGGCCATGAGCCTGATGTACTTTGTTCATGGAGTAGGAGAGAAAAATAGCAGGGGTGATTCTTAAGTTCCTGTCTTCATGGCTGTGGGAAAAATGGTGGTTAAGTTTAGCGAAGTAGAAAATGCAACAAGCACATACCTTAAGGAGAAAGGCAGGATTTTATCTTGGTTGAACTTGAGGTTCTGAGAGACGCAGACAGAAGGCTCTTAGCCTACATGCCTGAAACTGAAGAAGTAGCCGGATTGTGTACCTGTATGTGGAAATTACCAGCGTATCACCAGAACTGAATCTTACAGGAATAGTAAAAAGTGCTTAGGGAAGTTGTGGCAGGAGAAATGGGCAGATTAGTGAGCCTTAAAAATCTCCAATGCTTAAGATCCAAGGAGAGAAGAAAGAATCCACCTTTCTTTCTTCAGAATGCAGGAGACAAACTGAAGATAAATGGAATTAACTGTCTCCTTAAATACTGCCAATGTGAGTTCATAGTTTGTTCAATTGGAGACTGTTTAAATAATACAGAATTTTTAAAATCCAAAATGTATCTAAAACTTCACATTAAAATCTAGTTCATATTCTTCTAGCAAACTTTTCCCACTGGAGATAGCTTTCACGTTCCATAAGTTTCAGTTGATTCCATTTGAATTTTGTGTGTGTGAAGAAGCACATTTGTTTTACAAACAATACAAAAACGTAAATCTCCTGGTACCCATTTTGACAGCTAAACTTTTAAACCCAAGAATTTCTACCTTTATTTCCTCTTAAGCTGAATAACAAGGACAGATGTACCTTCCTTTTTAGCAAGGAGAAAAAAATGAAATCTCTTAGTTACAAATGACCAGTATTATAAATAGGCTGTTCTGTTCTGTCCCCCACTTCCCATCTCCCAGTCCCCTGAAAAGAACAAGGAAAACACTGCTGAAACCATCATGACTGCCATTTTGAGAGCTATTGTTAATAAATAAACAAGCCAACGAAAACAGAGAGCTTTTGAAGGTGAAGAAACAGAGAAAACAGAGGAACTGTAAGAAGAAAAACTATCTTTGGGGAGACAGATTTCTAGGCAGTTTACCTGCTCTGAGATGAAAATAGCTAGCTCCATGGAAATAGTTTTCCCAATAAGGGGAAAAAGTTCTTCCCTTTTGTTACATTGCCTGCCAATTTACCAACTAAATTACTTTTGGTGAGCAGGCTTATAGTTTTGAAAGCAGTAAAAACTTTTTAAGGGTCCTAGAACTATCAGGCCTTTATATTTTGGCAGGTCTCCTGTCTACCTAAGCTTTGGTTGAGGTCAGTGGCAGTGAGGCAGCGAGTGTGTGCTTGCATGCGTGTGCACAGTTGTTCAGGCATGTTAGACTCTTTGTGACCCCGTGGACTGTAGCCCGCCAGGCTCCTCTGTCCATGGAATTGTCCAGGCAAGAATACTGGTGTGGGTTCCCATTTCCTACTCCAGGGAATCGTCCCAACCCAGAATCTAACTCTGGTCTCCTTCATCTCCTGTATTGCTGCTGCTGCTGCTAAGTCGCTTCAGTCGTGTCCGACTCTGTGTGACTCCATAGACGGCAGCCCACTAAGGCTCCTCTGTCCCTGGGATTCTCCAGGCAAGAACACTGGAGTAGGTTGCCATTTCCTTCTCCAACGCATGAGAGCAAAAAGTGAAAGTGAAGTTGCTCAGTCATACCCGACTCTTAGTGACCCCATGGACTGCAGCCTACCAGGCTCCTCCGTCCATGGGATTTTCCAGGCAAGAGGACTGGAGTGGGTGCTATTGCCTTCTTCGTATCTCCTCCATTAGCAGGCAGATTCTTTACCCCTGCACCACCTGAGAAACCCCCAATGAGCATATAAGGGGATAAATTAGAGATTGGAAAATTGAGACCATTGAGCATTTAGGATGGTGGAGCTAGACTATGGGTTTCTCAGTTGAACGGTGGTGAACTCACCAGAATTACCTTAGCCCAAGTACAAGGGAGCTTTGGAAGGTCTGGATGGTGTCCATAAGCAGGAATAAGATTATACCAATAATAATCCGGCTACTTTTAAATTGGACCCATGTCTAATCTGTTAAATAAAAGAGTTGCTATAACTTGCCTCACTCTATGACAAGCCACCCTATACCATTTATTCAAGAATTCCATGGAATTCTCCAGGCAAGAATCCTGAGCGGATTGCCGTTTCCTTCTCAGTTCATTAAAGAACCCAGCCTAAATATAGGGTTAGGACAAAATTCAGTGTCATTGTTAATATCAACTGAAATATAAATTCAGTAAATATTTGCAGCACTGCACCTGAATCTAGCTGATTTTATGCAGTCACTTCAATAAAGAAATGAACTCTTGAGGCTGAACAAGTTTACAAAGATATTTTCGAACCTAGTGCCTCTGTAAACAGAGTTGTATCTGCTAGGCATTTATACACAGATATAAAAATAACAAGGCATGAAGAAAGAGATTTGACTATCATACTGGACTATAATATGAATGATTTAGAAATAAGATATTTGTAAATTTTCTATGCCAGGTAGCATGAAACAAGGAGAAATTTTCAAATTGCTCATATTAAATCAAGAGCTACAAAATAAAATCCAGCACAAAGTATATGAATTCACATTATTTGTTGTAAGAAATATTTTAAAAGCTTTTGTATGGCTCATAAAGGAAAGGGGAACTAGTATTTATTGCAGGTCAGATCCCAGATTGGTTAGTTGTTCCAACAGCCACATTGTCGTTATTGGACACACTGAAACACACTAAGACATTATTATTAGGTCCATTTTACTTACTAGGAAACTGAGGCTCAGAGAAGATAAATAAAGCCCCAAAACACAAAACTAGTATCACGTGCAGTCAGAGCTAAAACCCTGGTTTGACTTGCCTGTATGTAACACTGGCTTGCAAATTATTGAAATGAGTTTATTGTGTTTGTGAAGCATTTAAAAAGAATTCTTTCTGATGTATTACCATTATTTTCTAGTTTCTATTATTGAGATGTGTTTGAAGACATAGATATCTTTCAAAAGAATCTGAGTAATAATGCTTATGCACTTTCTAAAAATGGATGTTCTTATTATCAGCTTGAGACAAAAGTGAAAATCAGTGTCTTATTTCTGTCCTAACAATTTCATAAATACCTACAAGCTTATCATGTTTCCATCCTCAGAGTTCGTGCCACAGGAACATGTTTATAGATGATATTTTTAAAATATCCTTTTGCTATTTTTTTGTATACTTCCAGTTGTATAACAGAGACAGACAAAATAATGTCTTTTATTGTGTTTTGTGTGAGGCTTAGTATTGTGGATTGAAAAAAAAAATCTCTTATTAAACCTTTGCTAAGTGTCCATTACATTGAACAATGAGCTTCTAGCTGAATGGTGTGCTCTTTTAAGAAATAATTTCCATGTATTCTGGAAAATAATATGATCTTTTAGCACAGAAAGCAGCAGAAATTGTGTAGTATGCTTTTAGGTTTGCAACTGTCTCTTCTGTTGCTGTGTTTTTTTTTTTTTTTTAGTGAAAAATGAAGTTAAAACTTTTCTCAGCCGTCATTAATACTAATTCCATGACTTTGGTTTGCATATTCTGTCTAGGACCTTAGGAGAGACACCTTTTCTCTAAGAAGACATCTTATCACCCACAGGTAGAGGCAAAACGATCTATTAAATGGTTTATTTTATTTCAAGCAAGACAAGTTAATGTGTCGGTTACACGAGATGGCCTGATTCTACCCTGCAGTGAGTGAGACCGGTAAACTCCAAAAACAGAGGAAGTGAGAAGGGAAAGGGGGGATGAGGCGGTGTGTAGGTGGTCATGAGCGCAGTGAGAGAGGGCAGAGGTTCATTGATTGGCTTGGTGGGGGAATTGCCACTAGCAGTCCTGTACAGGGGGATGAAAGGGTTGAGGCTGAGTGATGCAAGGACTTGGAGAGTTCTGAAGTCCCTCTCCTGGAATTTGAAGCTGGCAGGAACCTTCAGGAAACAGAAACATCAGACAAAGCTGATTGGAGACAGGCTGAGAACTCCCACCCATTGGAAATGTCAGAAGACCTGAGATAAAGGGCTGAATGCAGAAGGAGCTTTCAGCTGATGGGGCCAGCAGGGGCCAGCAAGGAATCTTTCAAAGGAATCCTTTAAAATTCAAAAAAATGTGTATTTGTTGGCAGAGAAAATGAACACAGCATGGACAATTATGTATGACTTCTCACAACATCTCCGACTATGAATCATCCCTATCTGCTTTCCATTTTCTACTTCTTCCTTTTCATAACTTTTATTTTTCACTCCCTTGTTTTGTTTTTGTTTCTTTGGAAAATCTTACAGAAAGTAATCTGAATTTCCTCTAATTCAGAGGTTTTTTCCCTTTTCACTCTATTCTCACTCTTTGGCTTGTTCATGGGTTTGTTTCTGACAGCTATGATGCCATGGTTCAGTTGGGTAAGATACAGACAGAGGCTCAAAATAGTATGCTTTTAATCAAGATAAATGCAGTGGGCTCTTCCACTGCTGTGTATGAAGTGTTATAGGGAAGGGAAGGGATTGGAGTTAAAAACAGATAGCCCTGGGGCCAGTCGTACCCATATTTTATTTAACAAAATTGTGCTGAGCCCCTCTTGTGAGCCTGGCAAATGTCTAGGACCTGTGATACTCTGGTGCATGAAATCAAGTTGCCCCACTGGAGCTTATATTTTTAGGGAGGAAAGGTCGGTAAGGGAAAAAAAAAAAAACGACAATAATACAGTTTCAGGAAGTAGTATTAGTTGTGAAAAAAATGAAAGTGGAGAGAGGCCCTGGCAGCACAGGAAGTGGTATTGGTAGTGACTGTTTTAGGGACAGTAGTCAGGTAGGGGCTCCTAGAAGGTGACACTGAAACCCAGATCTATGACGTGTTTCCAAAAACGGAATTCTTTAGGTGACCACCCCCTTACATTTCCTTCTCTCCTTTCCTTAATCAATTTCTTTGTTTTCCCACAAAGTAGACACTAAGTAGTCTATAAGATATGAATAAAGAATTGATACTTGTCCCTTTTAAAACATTCCTTCTCAAAAACTACATGATCACTTTGATCATTAGTCATCAGACTACCTACTTTTCATAAAATGTTTCAGAGGCTCAAGTTTGAATAAAGAAGTGATGATCCTTTTCCTTGGAAAGACTAAGACATTTCTAATCTGTTAATCAAGAGAAATTATTACTTTGATATAAGCCCTAATGTGCGTATTTATATATTCTTACACAGCCTTATAATGCTGGGAACCTTTCATTCATACATTCATTTTTTTCATCATTCATTCATTCATTTGTCAATGTCTGCTAAAGTCCACCATCATGGTCTCAACCTAAGGTCCTTGATTTACCTTCAGAGAATGTGTAAATTAACAGAAATAATTTGAGAAAATACCTGCATATGTGCGTACATCTGGTGGCAGGGAATATGGCTGCCAGTAAGTTCTCCCTGAAGTTCCCACTGTGCTGTTAAGTATCCATTGCTTGACCACCTGCTGGGCCCAGATGACAAGCCAGAACGATGGACAAATCTTATTAGGGTTCTGCTTACTCGGAGCTTAAATTCTAGTAGGTTGAAAAGAGGGAAGTAGATGATTAAGGTTAAGAAGCAAACAAAGAAAAAAATAAATAATTTCATATATTATATATTTAAATATAGTCTATCAAGGAACATTTCTGGATGTCACTGCTGCCGTATAAAGAATGGTCAGTGAATGCTTATCTACAGAATCATTTGAACCAAAATTTGAATGGGGAGAATGAGGTCATTTTAAAAGCCTGGGCCATGTTGAGATACAGATATAATGAAACCATGCTCTTCCTCAGTTATTAAACTAAATTTTTATTGCATATTTCTCATTTATTCACCTTTTATTGTTATATTTACTACTTATAACTTTGAAAATTATACTGCCACTTTTTAAGATGTGTTTTTTATTCCTATAGCAGGAGGAAGGTGGACTAGATGATGTCTATAATGTTAAGCTTACAAATTCAATAATTTTAACATAGAAATGCAGTATGCCGTAAGATAGAATTCTGGAATCTGTGTAATTTACACCCATCAATCAGAGAAGGCAATGGCACCCCACTCCAGTACTCTTGTCTGGAAAATCCCATGGACAGAGGAGCCTGGTAGGCTGCAGTCCATGGGGTCGCGAAGAGTCGTACATGACTGAGCGACTTCACTTTCACTTTTCACTTTCATGCATCAGAGAAGGACATGGCAACCCACTCCAGTGTTCTTGCCTGGAGAATCCCAGGGACGGGGGAGCCTGACGGGCTGCCATCTATGGGGTTGCACAGAGTCGGACACGACTGAAGCGACTTAGCAGCAGCAGCAGCAGCAGCAGCATAGCCATCAATATGAAAATAGCATGTGTTGATTTGTTATTTTTCATCTGTTCTCTTTAATTCCAATCATAATATCACTCCATTTACATTGCTAGAGCATGTCTTATTCTTCCCTTCCCTGGACCTACATGTATTTAGATCAGTACATTCTCTGAGAGTGATCAGGAGAAGCGGAAATGCTGTTTTTTGGTGGGGACTTTAAATTTCAAATACTGTACATTGAAAGAGGGAGCACATGTTATTGCTGAACAACATATTCTCCAAGACTAGGTACTGCAGTAATTTTAAAGGTCAAGAAACTGGTCAGATTTTATACACTTGGATTAATTACTGATATTTCTCCTAAATCTGCCCCTTTAAGTATGGTGTGAAGAACAGATTCGTTCCCAATGCAGTTTTAAAGGGATTGAATTGTTTCCCTTTAAAGAGATTCATGGGCCCACAGTCATCACATTTTTTAGATTTCAAGGTTGGTGATAATTATGATAGCTCAAGGTGATTTCAAGTGAGTAAGAAATGAAATTCTCTTATTGTCTCTTTTATTGTGAGGATACTGGACCACAAAATAACTGCTTATGAATCTCAGCATACACTAGAATACACTGCACAATCTCACAATTATCTAGACTCCTCTCTCCCAGATGTGCTCTGAGGACAATCCTGAGATGTCTGCCTAAACATTTTCTTGGAGTACTTGCTGAAAAAGACTTACATTCATGAAATTTACCACCAGAGATTAGGATTCAGAAAGTTTTCAGTGGAGCCAAAAAACTGTGCATTTCCCAACTATCCGAGGTGGTTGTGACTGTTCATAGAGCGAAAAATAATAGATATACTGTGATCTCCTAATATGAACAAGGTGTTCCTGAAGAATAACAAAGGGTATTGAAGTATCTCAAAGGAACGAGCAGTGGTCTAGATGTTCTGACACAGAGCACTGGCAATCATTTGAAGGGTCTCGTTCACTGGTGCATGGGCAGTGGTTCACTGGGAACAGCCTCACTCAGGGTTCACTGGGAAACATCAGCAGTGGCTGGTTGACATGGCAGCAACTGACAACACTAACAGGAGCTGTAGCCATACAGCAGTGCCGTGGCCACCGAGAGCTGATGGCTCTTGAAGGGAAGTTGTGAAAAGCATTGGCACCCCACGCCAGTGTTCTTGCCTGGAGAATCCCATGGATGGAGGAGCCTGGTGGGCTGCAGTCCATGGGGTTGCACAGAGTTGGACACGACTGAGCGACTTAGTAGCAGCAGCAGTATCCACATTGGTATTTGTGGGATGATGTTTGTGTGTTCCTTGTGGATGACATTCTTGTTCAGATTAAGTCTTTGAATTTGGTACCTTTTAAAACCACTCTAATCTTGGGTTATTTTTCTGATAATTTGCTGTTGTCAAGTGATTTGAAATACACAGCGAGAGCTTGGTNACTTAGTAGCAGCAGCAGTATCCACATTGGTATTTGTGGGATGATGTTTGTGTGTTCCTTGTGGATGACATTCTTGTTCAGATTAAGTCTTTGAATTTGGTACCTTTTAAAACCACTCTAATCTTGGGTTATTTTTCTGATAATTTGCTGTTGTCAAGTGATTTGAAATACACAGCGAGAGCTTGGTTATCTGCTTTGGGGAAATAAAGATACTGCTGTATTCATGTCTCACCCAGATGTGTGATTCTATTGCTGCTGCTGCTGCTGCTCAGCTTTAGGAGTCACGTGACTAAACAGAAAAACAGTGAGGACACAGGTGTTCAGTGTCATGTCTGGAATCATACAATGCAGAAAGCTAAGAACTTCCAGACTGAAGGTTGATAAATAACTCCCATAGTTAATCTCAGCAGCATCCAACTGCTATTATTGTGTTTGCCTTGGTACCCTGGCTGGCAAAAGGGATATAGATTTATATGGGGGATGTGAAAAATTTAGGTTTCTAAAACTCTCCTGGGGTAAATATCAGTTAGACTGGCTTTTACAGTAAACAAGACACCTTTTAACTTTCCCCATCTTTTGAGTTCTATTCTGAATCCATTATCCTGTTCTTTCTCTTCTAAAGAATCTGTTGGGATTCGTATTGGGATTTAAAACTTTTTTGGGGGAAAAAAAACCTTCATCGTTTCTAGATTTTGTTGGCTACTGCTTCCTGTTGTGAAGTATTATTGACCAATTCTTCTCTCTTTGTGAAGCAGTGGAAAGAAGATGGACTTTGGAACAAGGCAGAATTTGTTTTAAACTTGGTCACTTACTAGATACATGACTTTGTGCAATGTATTTAACCTTGGAGGGTTACAGTTTTGTCATCTGTTAAGTGAACATACGATTCACGCAGGGTTATTGTTAGAGTTAGGGTATATAAGTATGTAACAGTGTACTCAGAACATAGCAAGGAGCAAGATAGATTTTTGTCTTTTCATTGCTCAAAACTTGTTTGCTTTCTCATTTCTGATCCCCTGCCTCTAGCAGAGAAAATAGTTCAGTTCAGTTCAGTTGCTCAGTCGTGTCCGACTCTTTGCGACCCCATGAATCACAGCACACCAGGNTACTTTCTTCAATTTAAGTCTGAATTTGGCAATAAGGAGCTCATTATCTGAGCCACAGTCAGCTCCTGGCCTTGTTTTTGTAGACTGTATAGAGCTTCTCCATTTTTGGCTGCAAAGACTATAAGCAATTTGATTTTGGTGTTGCCCATCTGGTGAAGTCCATGTATGTAGAGTCTTCTCTTGTGTTGTTGGAAGAGGGTGTTTGCTATGCCCAGTGTATTTTCTTGGCAAAACTCTATTAGTCTTTGACCCGCTTCATTCCGCATTCCAAGGCCAAATTTGCCAATTACTCCAGGTGTTTCTTGACTTCCTACTTTTGCATTCCAGTCCCCTCTAATGAAAAGGTCATCTTTTTTGGGTGGTAGTTCTAAAAGGTCTTGTAGGTCTTCATAGAATTGTTCAACTTCAGCTTCTTCAGTGTTACTGGTTGGGGCATAGACTTGGATTACCGTGATATTGAATGGTTTGCCTTGGAACCGAACAGAGATCATTCTGTCATTTTTGAGATTGCATCCAAGTACTGCATTTCAGACTCTTTTGTTGACCATGATGGCTACTCCATTTCTTCTGAATTGAGTATTAGAGTCATTAAATTTTAATCTTGTTTAGGAAACTGTCAGCTTACTTTGGGTAAAGGGCAAGTTGCCATTTCTCCCCATATGGAAATGGTGGAAACAAGGGGAAATGCCTGCACATCTTTTCTACAATCTCATATTATGCTATAGAATTTCTGATTGTTAATTCATTAAACATTTTAAGAGTATTTTTGCTAGCACTGTACTGAGTGATATATGCAAATGGAGCAAGTGCACAGTCCTTGCCCCTAAAGAAGTCACAATGCCAAGAGAGAGAACTAGGAAAAATTTGGAACAAAAACTGTGACCACATAATAATGTACTGGTCAGGGGGAAGGGGAATCTGGAAGCNTTAAACATTTTAAGAGTATTTTTGCTAGCACTGTACTGAGTGATATATGCAAATGGAGCAAGTGCACAATCCTTGCCCCTAAAGAAGTCACAATGCCAAGAGAGAGAACTAGGAAAAATTTGGAACAAAAACTGTGACCACATAATAATGTACTGGTCAGGGGGAAGGGGAATCTGGAAGCCCAGTGTTTACCAGGAGAGTGGTTTCCTGGAGGTGAGAGTTTTTAGGCCTGCTCCGAAAGAGTTTGATTGTAATGATTTGCAAGAGTGAAAGTTAAAGAGTCTTTTATTTAGGAGATAAAGAGCCGTGATTTAAAGGTGGTAAGAGCCTGAAGTGTGGCAGACCGTGAGAAGATTGACTTCCTAGCAGTCAAAAGTTGGATTTAGGGAAGGACTGATTTTGATATAACCTCAATAACCTCAGATATGCAGATAATACCATCCTTCTGGCAGAAAGCAAAGAACTAAAAAGCCTCTTGATGAAAATGAAAGAGGAGAGTGAAAAAGTTGGCTAAAAACTCAACATTCAGAAAACTAAGATCATGGCATCTGGTCCCATCACGTCATGGGAAATAGATGGGGAAACAGTGGAAACAGTGTCAGACTTTATTTTTCTGGGCTCCAAAATCACTGCAGATGGTGACTGCAGTCATGANTCCCTCCAGTGGACCATATACGTAGAGACCTCTGGAGATGACACAGAGGAGACTGTGATACATTATATATGATTATTTTTGCTTATCTTTTATAAAGATATGCTGTACTTTTGAGGTACATGTCATAATTTCTAAGAACTTCAATTTTCTTTGTATCGATAGCATATCAGTGCAGCCCCAGGGAAGAAGAGATTCAGTGAGAAATTCTATTTTATCTTATTTTGTTTCACTAGGTTTTTAGTTGTCAAAATGTAGGCATTCGGGCATTCAGTGAATACAAATGTAGATAATATCTGTCTTCACTTTTTGTTGATTTCCCTTTTAAATCAAAGGAAAATAATTCAAAATACAAATAAGAAAATAAAAACAATTAGCAAGTGGGAAGTCAAGTACTGAGGGTGTATTAAATATTTATGTGCCAACTTATCCGTGGAACCTTTCTCCATCCCCTTCATCAACATGATTTTTTCCCCTTGTGCTCTGTTGCCATTTCCAGCTTTGTTACATTGCCATTTATAGATTGCCTGTTATTTGGGTGAGCCATTGTGGTGGCAAGGAAACTAAGAATTATCCCCTAAAGTGTTGAGGGCACTGTCATGATGAGTAGTTTGAAGCAGGTTGCCATCATTGTCTCCCCAGTTATTTTCTGGCCAGCCTGTGCAAGTGGCTTAACTTCTCTGTGCTTCGGTATCTAAATGTAACTGAGCCTTCTGTGGCTCTGGACCTCATAGAAATGTTGTGATGATTAAATAACACATTTCATACAAAGCACAAGGGCCTAGTGGTCAGTAAGAATTAGCTGATGTTATTGTTATTTTTATTCTTAGTCTCATCTGCTGCATTGGGAGACTTATTACCTTGTCCTTGAACTACTGTATTAACCTCTTAACTAGTCTTTTAACCATCAGTACTGTATCAAGTGTGTGAACAGAAAACTGGATCCTATGAGTTATTTTACAGAGCTGATTTAATATACAAATTGTTTGAACAGCTTAGGGGTAGGACTGGAAAGGAAACGAGGAGTTAACAGAGAATAACTGCGAGAAAGTTACACTTTTAGGGCTGAGGACTTTCAAGAGAAGAAGTGGACATTTAGAACTCAAAAGCTTGGAAAAGGGGCCCTGCAGAGCTGTGACCAAGACTTTTGAGGAGAGGGTACCATTGAGCTTCGGTGAATATGTGGAACCTCTGTACTGGGGACACCTCTGGTGGCTCTTGGTGCTGGAGACATGCTGAAGCTGCTTCTGGGAGGGTTGAAGAAAGTTGAAAAGTGGAACCAGTGATTGCAGGCCAGGCTGAAGTGCCGTAGCAGGGCAGGTCAATCAGAAAGTGCAGGCAAGCCCGAAGAAGCAAGCTCCCCGTCCTTCCTCCTGCCTCCCAGCCTTCCACTAGGTTCTTCCAGGCAGACTCTAATAGTGTTCTGGCTGACAAAGGAGAGAAGTAGTTTGTTGAATGAGGGGGTCAGTCTTGGAAAACAGGACGAAGGATGGATTTAGAGCTGAGACAGTAGCTTGGTAACCAGCACAGGTGTCTTCCCAGTGCTCATCTCTTCTGTCAACTCCCATTTATTTTATTTCCCACTGTGCCACTTGGAACACGACTTCTACTTGCTCAGGCGGCTTCCTGTCCTACTGAACAAAATCAATTCAATGCACTTTTGCCTACAGAATTACTATGAACATTCTGCTTGGGGCTGTGGGGAAATAAATAGGAATAAGACTTTTTTCTGCCCTTATACAATTTAATGTGGTATGTAATAAACAGAAGTCCGTCCACAGCAAAGGCAAGAAAGTATTGACTTGGAGAGTGTGATGCATTCTTACTGGTGGGACTCAGCAAGATTTCATAGAACAGTAAGATTTCACACTCAGTGATGTGGCCCTGAACTCCCCTACTTGGCCCACATCTTTATTTTTTAGCTACAAGTGTAACTGATTCCTATCCAACCTCCAGGGTTTCTGCCTATATACTTTTTGCTCACGCCAGCTCGCAGTCCCCTGGCCCACCAAGGCCAAGGGCCTCTTATGTGTACATTGAGTATCTAGCTGTAAGGAGTCATATTGAACAAAGGAGAACAGGTTCCCCCCTTATGGAACTGGTATTCTAGAAAGGGCATCAGTTCTCTATTTGAGAAAATCATCCATAGACATGCAAAATTACAAACTATGGTCAGTGCTGTGAAGGCCAAGTGCAAGTTTATATGACAGCAGGGCGACCAAGTTTGGGGTGGAATTCACAGAAGACTTCCTTGAGGAATAATGCGGAGGCGTTAGTGAAGAGAGAAGGAGGCTGTTTCAGGTGTGTGCAGAAGACCTAAGTCAGGTAGCACCAGAGTATGACCATGAAAGAAAGTCGATGTGTGTGCAGAAGAGGGGCGTGGGTCGCCTATACAGCATCTTTCTGGTAAGCATCTCTCAAGGTCTACTTCAGAAGGCACCTCCTCAGTGAATCCTTCCCAGAACAGGAAGACTCCTGAGCAAGTAAAAGCTGTGTTCCAAGCCTTCAGCTGAAGGTGACTGCTTCCTGTTATCAACTTTTAACTGTTTTTTACACCTCTCACAAGAGTGATTATGATATACTGTTTATGTTTATAATTACTTACTTATGAGTCTGATATCTCAAGATCAACTGTAAGCTTTTGGAGACCAGATGTCTCATGTTCATCTTTATATCCTTCAGTGTAGCATTCTCAAAAAAAAAAAAAAAAATACATTTTTAAGTCCCCTGCATATGAATGAGTTCCAATCTGAGAGCATGTCCATAAGTCCGATTTGTTTATAAATCCAACCAAGTTAGCCTAGGTATCCAGCTAACACAATCAACTATATAGTACTGTACTGTAATAGATTTATAATACTCTTCCCCACAGATAATACATAAAACAAACACAAAAATTAAAAAAAAAAACCTTACAGTTACAGTATCTTGAAAAATACACAGTAGTACAGTTAAGTACAACAGCTGGTATACAAGGGCTGGCATCAAGGGAACAGACAAAGAATTACTGATGGGAGGAGAGAGAGGAAGGAGGTACTAGTAGAGGTAAAGGACCATCAGTAGTAGGAGATGAAGGGCAAGCTGAAGTTTCACTCATGCCTAACGCTGATGGAGAAGGCAATGGCGCCCCACTCCAGGACTCTTGCCTGGAAAATCCCGTGGTCGGAGGAGCCTAGTGGGCTGCAGTCCATGGGGTCTCTAAGAGTCGGACACGACTGAGCGACTTCACTTTCACTTTTCACTTTCCTGCACTGGAGACGGAAATGGCAACCCACTCCAGTGTTCTTGCCTGGAGAATCCCAGGGACGGGGGAGCCTGGTGGGCTGCCGTCTGTGGGGTCGCACAGAGTCGGACACGACTGAAGGGACTTAGCAGCAGCAGCAGCAACGCTGATGGAACACCGTTCCCATCTGTGAAAGTTTGCTTCTTGAAGATTCGAATGTAGGGAACCTCCTATTTTTACTGAATGAAGTTACATCTAACATGCCAGTTAACCTTTAGACAGTTTGTCCTGTTCAGTGTAACCAATTCAGTATCTTGAATTACTTATTGAAGGTTATCTAGGGGACTTTGGTGGTCACTTGACATTTGTGCATAGCAGGTAAGGGAGTATCCCCTGGCCCACTCTCAGGAAGGTATAGGAGTTTAGGATTTGAGGACCTAGACTTCAGATCTCATGAATCATGGTGAATGACTGCTTCACCAAACTTTACAGAAATAGTTAGCATTGCAGATTTGGTGTTCAGCCAGTGAGATTTGCTTTATCAGCTTTTTTTTTTTTTGCCACCTGTATGGCTCTGCTCTTGCTCTTATCATTAGACACAAAGAAGATGAGCATCTACTAATAGCCTAAATACTTGAGTAGCGCCAGGAACAGTTTCCCTTGAAAAGTTAACTAGTGTAGAAAGGAGGGTCTGGAGGGCGCAAGGTGCCTGTTGGGCTTCTCCCTTGTCTACAACCACACAGGTGTTGAACCCATCTTTCTGTATTGAGAATCTAGCTGTTTGCATTCCTTTATTTCTCAGAGTATGGTCATTCATGAGCATCTGTGATGGAGAAGTGGGAACATTGCTATGAAATAAAGACTACAAAGCTCTCACTAGACATTACTTTACAAAACTGTTGGAGTTAATGGTCATGGCAGAACTGTGTCTAAACAGGAGGACCAAGTTATCACAGATAGCCCCAGAGTTGGCAGGCAGCCAACTCATTGCTAGGGTGACCTAGAAGTCCTAGTGGGCAGAAATGATCATTTTATGGAGGTTGTCAATATAATTAACGTTCACTCTGAGATGAGGTATAAAATTCCATGCTAAATGACAGAGCGTGGAGGAAGGAGAACAATGGAAACAGCTGGTTCTGAACCGTGGTGGAATTATAACTATGTAGAGAAATATATAAGGAGAAATAGGCAAATTTGTGATGGATATATGTGTGGAGATATGCCTTCATTTATTTATGGACTCATATCTGATGAATTAACTTTCACTGGTAGATGATTACCAGCCCCCAAATAACAGAGTACACAATTTTGTTCCCTCTCTGAAAACACATTCTTTGATGGGACATGTTGCCAAGTTGTTCAGTATGTGGCTAATCTCAGGGCCATATGGCGAAGCATAATTTATGGATGATATTATCTAGCAGCATTTCTTTAGCAGTCGGTTAGTACAGTGTTTCATTATTTCAGTTTAGTTATGTCATAGGCTTGAGACATGGGCTAATATTATGATTGCACATTGATATAGAAAGATATTTAGAGCCCAGCATAGTTCCCAGGAAGTTGCGGTGTGTGTGTGTGGTGATTGGGAGGGCTACACGTGTGAGGAATTGCTCGTGAATGATATATAACATTCTTCCGTATAACTGGTGGCCTAGATAGTCTTGGGCACAGTCTAAATTTAAGTAATGTTTGGGAGAAGGGACAAAGACCTTAGATCCTACATCAGACCTGAGGTCCTAAAAGAGAGAAGATTGCTTACTAGATTCTGGTTCCCTTCCTAGAAGAGTAGACATTCTGACACAGCATTACAGCGCCATCTCTCTCTTCCCACTTCTTCCTTCCTTTCCAGAGGCTATTTCATCTCATTTTTCACTTTTATTTTTGTAGGTGAATCTCACTATAGAGTTTAAGGACCAGCCTGTCCTAGGTCAGACTCAATATATTGTTTGTTTGTATCCTGATTTCTTAGGGACACAAACCAGGAATAAAGGAATAATCAGAAGAATTTCCTTCCAGGAGGAGAAAGGAGTATTGTTTTTCCTGTACTTTAAATATTGAGATGGAAAGGAAGGGAGACCAATGCTTCTTGCTGCTGATTTAAGGCTTTGGAACATATTCCAATCTTGTCTCACCTGGTAAGGGACACAAACAAGACGTATAATGAGGTCTAGTCTTTCTGGACCTAAGGCAGTTTAGCCCTCTTCTTCCTCTTCCAGATGAGAAAACTCTGATTCAGATAATGTAAGAATGCTGTGCAAGGTCACAGAGCAAAGGCATGATGGAGCCTGAACTTTTACTTGGGTGGTGTACCTCTCAACCACCCTCAATGTTTTTTAAAAAGCCACACTACTTATGTCAGTGATCTGAGAATCTCAGAGCCCCTATTATTGAAATTCTCTCTGCTTTCCCCACAACTGACCCTTAAAATACTAGAGTTGGCAGGGAAAAAAGAAAAAGAAAAGATAAAAATAATTAAATGAGATCATGTATGTGAACACAGTTTATACATTGTAAGGTCTTACCAAAAAATGTCTGTATTGACGATAGTTGCAATATGCTCATTTACATAAACCACTCCACACCTAATTACCACACAGTACAGTAACAATTATGTGGCTGATTAAATATGCTCCAGATCAACTCTTTTGCAAACTGTTTGAATTATAGCACCAAACTTTCCTCCTTTAGTTTCCAGCTTGATGCGTAGCACTTGGTGAACTTGATCACCAACTGACAACTGAAAAACAATTGTGAATGAAAGGAGTAAACATATCCTCAGGAAAAAAAAAAAAAAAACGGAGACGGCACTGGCACCCCACTCCAGTACTCTTGCCTGGAAAATCCCATGGACGGAGGAGTCTGGTGGGCTGCAGTCCATGGGGTCGCTAAGAGTCGGACACGACTGAACGACTTCACTTTCACTTTTCACTTTCATGCATTGGAGAAGGAAATGGCAACCCACTCCAGTGTTCTTGCCTGAAGAATCCCAGGGACGGGGGAGCCTGGTGGGCTGCTGTCTCTGGGGTTGCACAGAGTTGGACATGACTGAAGTGACTTAGCAGCAGCGGCAGAAAAAAAAAAAAGTCATATAAGTAAAAGGTAGGCTTATATTTCTGAGCTCCCACCTACTTTCCTCATAGGGACTGAATTTGTGGACATTGCTGTATTTTTATAAACATTCTGTTGTCTAGGGGGCTTCCCTGGTAGCTCAGACAGTGAAGAATCCACCTGCAATGCAGGAGACATAAGAAATACGGGTTCGATCCCTGGGTCAGAAAAATCCCTTGGAGAGGAAATGGCAACCCACTTTAGTATTCTTGCCTGGAGAACCCCATGGACAGGAGCCTGGCAGGCTACAACCCATGGGGTCACAAAGAGTCAAACACGACTGAGTTACTGAGCACACACATGTTAGAGTCAAGGATGGTCTTTTAAGTTCTCCCTGTGAGAGCAGCCAGAGGCCCATCATCAAGTTCTGTAATTCAGACTCTGTGTCCCCACTGGTCTCATGTTTGTGGCCTTGAATTGGTGTGACCCCATGGACTGTAGCCTGCCAGGCTCCTCTGTCCATGGGATTTTCCAGGCAAGGACACTAGAGTGGGTTGCCACTTCCTACTCCAGAGAATGTTCTCAATCCAGGAATCTAATGCCTGTCTCCTGCATTGGAGGATTCTTTACCGTTGAGCCATCTGGGAAGCATGGTTAGTCATGTGAGAGGCAGTTGATGATACTGGACATACATAGGGCAAAGAAGCAAAGGTAATAGGTGCTGTTTATTCTAATAAAGTGTGCTTTAAGCGAGTTCATTTTAAAGGTTATAAAAGAATAAGGAGATTTTTAAAAGGGAATGTGTGACCACGGTATCTTCATGGGAGAGTGGGCCATTTTGATCACTAATTCAAAACGTTATTGATAGGAGAGTCTGTTTCTTGAGTTCTTCTATATTTTGATCTCAGGCTAGGTGCTATTTATCCCATTTAGTCCTTAAAGCATCCCTATGAGAAAACACAGCTTGGATTATCGAAGCCATTTGTCCAAGACTACACAGTCAGTAAATGTCAGAGATCATATTCAATTCCAGGTCAATTTCAATGCTATTTCTATTGTCATAGAAGTTTTGAATACATATATGGTATTGTAAAGAATTACATATGAGACTAGTTTAAGCACAGAGATTTAAGAGAAAGCTATACAATTTGATGAAGATGAGCATTTTGGTCAAGAGTGAAAAGTGATGAATTAATGTGTAGAAAGGTCCTGTTTGGATAACTCATTTGTCTTCATCTGAACTGCATCTTCAAGGTTTGCATCTCACACTTAATTTGATTTTTCCGCTAAATTGGATACTACTGGGTTTTCCTTCCATATAAGGAATAGGTGTTTTCTGTCAGTCACAAGAACATCAGTGAAAATACTAACCAGTAGCTTTCATAGAATACTTACTCTATGGGTTAATAATAGCTTGTCTATATTTCCAGTGAACTTTGAAGTTTGTTCAAAGTATGAAGTATGGGTTTATTTTAAACCCATATAGAAAATCTGAGACAGATTATCCTTAGGAACCTTACTCGAGTGTCCTTTTGGGTAAAGTATGTGCAGAGAATCTGAGAGCTAGTGTATAAAAATAATATTTTGATAGATTAAAAAACACTAGAGAACTAATTGTGATGATTCATATGAAAGCCGTATATGCATTCTTAAAGCTAAAAATTATGTGGTTTTATTACTTTAAAGAGTTCTTGTATCTATGGAATGTTTCATTCTTTCTAAAGACATAGGTGGGCAAAACTGAGTTGCAATGCCAAAGTTATTGCTGATGCCTTAGAATTCAGACATTCTGTCAAATATTAATACATTTCAAAATTTATTTTTGAGGTCTCTTATGGAAAACTTTGAGCAGCAGTCACCAACTCATGACATGGCTTTGTTATTCTGTATCAAGCTTGGGGAATTGTACAAAATGAGTGGGTAGTCAAACGTCTTTTGAGCTCGGTGCGTAAAATATACTCACGACTTTATTTGACAGCTGAGAGATCTTCCCACACGCGGTCTGCAACCCCAGGTGAGAGAAGCTGGTGATCTCCATTGGCGGGGCCAGCTGATAGGTGTGTGGCTGTGGGGTGTAATTTACTAGGTGTGGAAAGGTCCCTTTCCCTCCAAGAGGTTAATTTTCTCTCCTCCCTTCTGCTCTGAGGGTATCAATAGGGTTGAAATTTTAATAGTCAAACTAGGCTTTAGATTCATATTTGTCCTACCTTTTTTCTCTGAGCACCGGCTATGTACCAACTACGGAGGGATTTTATTATGTATATGATACATATGTATATATATATATAATGTTTAATTTTTATAAGAACACTTTCTCCTATTATGACCCACCAGCCGCAAATATTTTAAAAGCCAATTGAGACTTCCATACATGTAAAAATAACGTGGTTGTTCAGAGAGAAAGTGTGTAAATGATTTACCAATACCTGCTTTGAATATGAGTGGCCTCCAAGTTTTACTGGAAAGGCAGGGGCTGCGTCTTATTCATCTTTGTTCGTTTCACTCTTCCAACCACACGCACACACGCACACACAGATAAGCTTGGCTCTCAGTGTGTGTGAATGACATTAAATATGGAGAACAAATGCTAAGCAGGATGAACTGGTGACGTGTTAAAGTGGTGGAAAGCAAAAACAGCGAAGACATAAGAGAGAGAGGAAACCGAGTAATGAGGAAGCCAGGACGGGCAAGACACCAAGCACGCGGAGCGTGCACGATGGGATGCTCCGAGAGAGGGAAGTCAAGGGTAGCCGGGTTTCTGGTCTGATGCTTGCCACTCCTGTGACCATGCTTCTCATTAGCAGTCCCCTGTTGCTTACCCATCTATCAGTGTCTGCTTAGCCCTGCAGAGTACAGTTGGCTTCTGTAGCCTGCTTATGCCAGCGTCTTCCTGACCCGACTCTGCTCTCCCTCCAGCACACCTGTTCCACCCTCTCATCAACAGGCTCTCCCCTGTCACGGGCCTTTGAGCCTGCCATTCTTCTCATCTTGCCTAACGATCCCACCAAGCCAGCCCAAACATCCTCTGCAGACCCTTTTTTAATATAATCCCTTTCTACTCTGTGCTGTGACACCTCATACAGGCTTTAAATTATGGCTTATTTGAGCCAATATTTCCAATTGTAAGTTAGCCTGACTGTATTCTCTCTTAGCCTGAGAGCACTTTGGGGAGAGTTATTACATGTACTTACTTATGTTTGCTCATTCAGACTCTGGGCCCAGTAGGCTTTCAGGACATATCTGTTGGATGAGTAAAAATATGGAAATTTTTGTCTCTTAGCAGTCAGCCCTTTTTCTAACTTTCTGAAGATGAGGTACCATAAGAATTTGGGTAAGTTTCTTACTTTTCCAGGTATCTAAGATGGGAGTGATAAATTGCCTACCTCAGCAGCATATTGTAAGGATCAAATGAGATTGTATATATAAAACATTTAGCATAGTTTCAAGTTGTTGGTAAGAACCAGTTAGTATTGGCTAACATCATAGTATTGCAACTTTTACAATATAGGTAAAATTTTAAGATTATAATGAAAAGTAGTATATGGTAAGGATCATTCATGCTATGAAAATACCAAATAGGATCTTATAAAGGCAAGCTGGAATCAGTGAGAAGTTACAAAGTTGGGCGAAGTAGGGAAACCAGAGGAAAATTCCATCGAAGGAGAATAATTGGCACCAAATGAAAAGATATAAGAAGACTTTTATTAAATATTTTCTCTTGTGAAAATTTTTGGATAAAGGGGAAGCCCGAGAATATTATGTTTAAACAAGCTGAAATTCTTTAATATTTTGTGAAAGTTCTGTGCATAAGTTGACATATTTTGAATTCAAGGTCATCTTGACAAATTGCTTAAAATTTGCACTTATATTTTTTTTTCTGTTGACTTTATTACAAAAGTCCTTTGACTTGCTTTCATTTTGTCTAAGTCAGGACACATTCCATGATAGTTAAATAATTTCTGTAATAACCCTTCATGCAGTACTGCTTGGTAACTAAAATATGATCCTTGCCATTTCTTGCTGTGAGCATGCACCATGGGAATCTTGACAGTTCTGATAAAGTACACAGTGTCCATCTAGTCAAAACACTGTTTTTTTTCCAGTAGTCATGTATGGATGTGAGAGTTGGACCATAAGGAAAACTGAACACTGAAGAACTGATGCTTTTGAACTGTGGTGTTGGAGAAGACTCTTGAGAGTCCCTTGGACTGCAAGGAGATCAAACCAGTCAATCCTAAAGGAAAGCAGTCCAGAATATTCATTGGAAGGACTGATAGTGAAGCTGAAACTCCAATACTTTGGCCACCTGAAGTGAAGAACTGACTCATTGGAAAAGACCCTGATGCTGGGGGCGGGAGTAGAAGGGGGCAACAGAGGATGAGCTGGTTGGATGGCATCACCGACTCTGTGGACATGAGTTTGAGTAAGCTCCAGGAGTTGGTAATGGACAGGGAGGCCTGGCGTGCTGCAGTCCACGGGGTCACAAAGAGTCGGAGTTGGCTGGAACTGAACACAACTTAGTGACTGAACTGAACACAGTGTCAAAATTGGCTTCTACCAAATTCCTGTGAATTCTGGGTAGCTCAACATTCTCTTCTTCTGCCCTTTGTTTCTTTGAAGAAGATTTTGAGTGCTTAAGTGGCTATTAGCAACTGATTAGAGGACTTGGGCCAAGTCTGTACAGTCATTTCTGCTTCCTTGTTATCTGTTGCTGAACGGGAATCACTATGAAGCTCCCCTACTCTAAGGAAAGAGTGTAGAGATAAATGAAACGACATGTTTGAACTATTTGGTATATCCCCAGAAGAAGGGAACCCAGAACCTCATTCTTGGATCTAGTTGACAGTGTCTGGCTTTGTGCTGTTGGTGAATTTTCCCTTCTTCCAATCCCATGGTCTACCATCCTTGTAATGCCACTGCTTTAGATACGTGAAGCCAGTGAACTGAAAGGGATTCTTACTCATAGCCGTCAGACAATAAATGTCTTTTAGAAACTTTGAACTGAATTATTCTTGCTTTTCATTCATAGTCATATCTGACTTTTTACAATTTTATGGACTGTAGCATGCCAGGCTCCTCTGTCGTCCACTATCTCCCAGAGTTTGCTCAGCTTAATGTCCATTGAGTCTATGGTGCTATGTAACCATCTTATCCTCTGCCACCCCCTTCTCCTTTTGACTTCAATCTTTCCCAGCATCAGGGTCTTTTCCCAGGAGCTGGCCCTTTGCATCAGGTGGCCAGGATAATGGAGCTTCAACTTCAGCATCAGGCCTTCCAGTGATATTCAGGGTTGATGTCCTTTAAGACTGAACTGAAGATAGCGCTTAAGTGTCTCTCTGGGATTCATTTTTCAGGCATCTGCCTACTAAAATGGGTTACTGTCTCCCTAATCACTGCGTGTATACTCAGTCACTCAGTCGTGTCCAACTGTTTGCAACCCTGTGGACTGTAACCCACTAGGCTCCTCTGTCCATGGTATTTTTCAGGCAAGAATACTGGACTGAGTTGCCATTTCCTTCTCCAGGGAATCTTTCTGACCCATGGATCAAACTGGCATCTCCTGCAACTCCTGCATTGACAGGCAAATTCTTTACCACTGAATCACTACCTTCTTATAAAATGAAACAAGTATTCAAATAACCATGGCTTTGCATATTTTGCAGAATTGAAAAGGGAAATTTGCCTATCTGGTGACAAAAGTAAATAGCTTCAGAAGTAAAAGGCAAAGATGTATTTTATAACTTTCCATTCTATCCTGAAATACTTGGGGGTGAATCTTTTCTTCTACCAGGTTTAGTTACTGACATACGCAATTTAGCAATAGATCGAGTATAATTGGATCCTAAGTACCTGCAGGTACAATTTGACCTGAGTTGTTTTATTCAATAACGGAAGAAAGCACTTCACCTTGTCTGCAGCTTGACTGCATTTTCTGGGAAGCAGATCAGGTCAAATGCTTCAGAAGAATGTTTTCTCTGGAAGAAGATGTGCTTTTATCTCAGAAAGACTTAGTGGGATTTAATAAAAACATTTTAATTTTTTTGTATATATGGTACAATTCAGTGCTTCAACAAGCACTGATTGGGAGGCTGTGGACATAAGCTTGTATTACATAGTCTCTGAATCACACGTACCTCAATATTGCCCAGTTTTAGCTGTATAATTAGAAGTAAGTTAATTCTAATTATACTTGTAATCCTCTGAGGCTCAGTTAGCTCATCTGTAAAGTGGAGTTAATAGTGTAAGTTTTTATAGGGCAAGATTAAATGAGATAATGGATGAAACATGCTTTGCACAGTACCTGGCGCTTGGAAAGCACGCACTATTTACTGTACTTGTTATCTAGGGAGTTAATGAAAGTACTTCTGTCTGGAGGCTCTGTGAAACTTAATCATATCATAATTAAAAATATGCAGAATAAATGCTAGTAAACCACAATATGGAGAGTCTTAGGAAATCTCCCATTGCATTAAATTCTGTTTTTTTTTTTAATAGCAGCCTTTGCAACTGAGTAGAGGTTTCCAGGTGGCTCAGTGCTGAAGAATCCACCTGCCAATACAAGAGAGTTGGATTTGATCCCAGGGTTGGGAAGATCTCCTGGAGGAGGAAACCACAACTGACTCCTATATTCTTGCTTAGAGAATCCCATGGACAGAGGAGCCCGGCAGGCTACAGTCCATGGGGTCACAAAGAGGCAGACATGACTTAGCAATTGAACATATATGTGCAATTCAGTATATCTCAGCACATCTCAATTGAAGTAGCCTCATTCCAAGCCCTTACTAACTCCACGAAGCTGCCATATTGAATACAATCACCACCTTTGAGCTCTCAGTTGAGTAATTGTCTATCTGGAGATGAACTCAGCTGGAAAGAGAAACTCAGCTTTGCTTGTCATTCCTGAGGCCATTGACAGCTGTGCTTTTCACTGTTACTGAAAGCAGCTTTGGTGTCAATATTAGAAAAAAAACAACACACATTGCTCACCCTGAGAGAGTCAACCTGAATAAGTATGGCCAATCACTTTTTTTCTCACCTTTGTGTAAATCTGGAAAATGCTTCATTCTTTAGTTTGACATGACCCTGGTCTCCAGAATGTGAAAAATACAACAAAACTGCCTGCCTTTGAATATAATAAAGCTGTCTTTCCTGGTCCAAGGGCTTATTTCCTAGGCAATAGTGTGGTTCTTATTGCAGTGCTCAGGACAGCAAAGAATATACAGACAGAAGAAGAAAATAATAGCAAAGGAATCTGCCTCCTTCCAGCATTTACTAAGGGCCAACTGTGTATCAGGATATGTGTTAAGTCTTATACATACATCATCAAAATCAGTGGAATAGAGTATTTTTAAAACCGTATCTTCTAAAAATTTATAGGAAAAACCCCACTTATTTAGATGAGCTATTTGAAAGCTAAGGTCAAGCATTATTTTATTTCTTAAAAGCACCTTAGATCCAATGGTGTGCAATTAAATCTCGGACCTTATCAGGCAGAGTTTTTTATAAGACATCTTTCTTCTTACTTCTAAAGGCTCATAAATACACTAAGCATGCCTTTTCTTTATGCTGTTCCTAGAAACTCGATGTTATTATTGTTATTTAAATATTAAAAAATATTTATTGAACTGTTATTGTACAGCAGACATGATATAAAGACTTTCTATATATTATCTCATTTAGTCCCACAGAACCCTAGATAGTAGATACTATTTTTATATTACTCACATATGGAAAAAGCTAGATGCTGAGTGAAATTAACAGCAAAACAAACAAGCAAGGCCTCTCCCATTATCACACAGATAATAATTGACAGAGGTGAGATTCCAATTCAGGTCTGTCCAGCACCAAATCCTTGACCTATACATTAAACTACACTGCATAGAGTTATTTAGGTAATAATGCCTCATGATAGGTACATTTTTATATAAGAAAGTACAGGCACATTACACTTCCCTGAATACACACACACACACACACACACAATATATATATATATGGAAGGTCTTTTGTGAGCATTCTATTAAATAAAGCACAGTATTATTACAATGTGATATATCTGTGTATAACACAGTTATAATTACCTTTTTATCTGTTATGGAAAAATATTTAGATTATTGAGACAAGAAGCTCTCACCATAGCTAACACTAAACTTATTTAGTTAAGTATCAATTAAAAGTGCAGCCTCTAGAATCAGATAAGGTAGGTTAAAAGCCCAGCACATATCAGTTCCCACTTGGTGAGTAATCAGGAACAATTTATTTAACTTCCCTAAACCACTTTTCTCATCTATAAAATGGAAATAACATCAGCTGTGCTGTGTGCTTAGTGGCTCAGTTGTATCTGATGTTTTGAGACCCCACAGACTGCAGCCTCCCAGGCTTCTCTGTCCATGGGGATTCTCCAGGCAAGAATGCTGGAGTGGGTTGCCATGCCCTCCTCCAGCGGATCTTCCTAACCCAGGGGTCGAAACCAGGTCTCCCGCATTGCAGGCAGGTTTTTTACTCACTGAGCCACCAGGGAAGTCCAATAGTAGACTTTGATGAGGAATAAAAGCACATAGGTCCATGAATGTTAGCTTTGTTATTATAATGATTAAGCTTGAATATATTTTAGATTTCAACAAAATGCCAACAATCCTTAGAAGAGAATGCTTTTATCCTTTATTTTTTAGACAAGGGGGGTAATGCTATTTGCCAAATACTGATTTTGATGTCATAGTAATCTGTGAAAGCTTCTGGCTCCTCTCATCTTGTGTCACAGGTCAAGAATTGTCCACCTACACTTGATATTTGTGGCTTGCACTTAAGTTACTGGGATTGCCTAAAATCATGTGACCTGAGGCAGTTGAATAGACATACGATTATATGTTTCTATTACAGGACTAAGATCCTTATCTGAAAGGTAATAGTCTGTAAATTCTCAATTTATTTTACCATTCACACTTTAAATTAGTTGTGAAAACTGGTAAAAGTTTAAATGCAACTACTGACCTCATTTCAGCTTTCAAGTCAACTCGCATATTTTTGAAGTGACAGCGCTTATTAGATAACAGAGTTATTGGTTTATCAACGTGGGTCTGGATATGAGGTCTGGCATTCCTCTGACTCCTTAAATTTCTCCAGACACACATTTCTGAAGATTATAGGATTTGTGAGTAAATAGGTTTCTGGGACGTAACCACACCAGTTCTGAAGTAATTTTTCTTTATTAATATCCTGAAGATTATTAAATTAATGGGAACAAAATAGTCAAGTAATTACTCCAGAGATCCTGAAAGATACAATTTAGGTTTGCAACCTTTGTCTTTGAAAAAACTGGGTAATTGTGTTTCTTTATACTTGAGCAAGAAGAGACTGACTGGAGTTAAAAACAAAAGTTACTTTCAACCGAAGCTTTATCATAACATAAGCGTCTACTTACTGACTTTCCTGTGAGCTAGAAGAATAACTTTCCCAGTACTTTTTCATTTATGCATACGTTATTGTGTTGAGTCACTTAAATATCTACAGTCTTCACTGTAAATTAAAAACACTGCCTTCTTACAAAAAGTTAGAATTATTGCATGGAATCAAAGAATTCATAGAAACTATACTCAATATTCTGTAATAATTTATTAGGGAAAATATTCTGAAAAATAATATATGTGTATATAACTGAATCATTTTGCTGTACCGGACACTAATATAACCATTATAAAAAGAAAAAAGCAGCAAAATAATTATTAAAAGATTTTAAAAGATTTGCAATAGTATTACTTTGGCCAGCTTTCTTATTTTCTTGCAAATAAATGTGTTCACCTCATACGTTCTGTTGCCCATAAAATGTGTTTACTACTCTGAAACATGCATGCTCAGTCGTATCTGACTCTCTCAGATCTTATGGACTGTACTCTGCCAGGCTCTTTTATCCATAGGATTTTCCAGGCAAGAATACTGGAATGGATTGCCAGTTCCTACTCTAGAGGATATTCCTGATCCAGGGATCAAACCAACATCTCCTGCTACTCCTGCATTGGAAGGTGGATTCTTTACCACTGGGCCACCTGGGAAGAGCAGAGGACAGTTACTAATAGTTTCAGAAAGAATGAAGCAGCTGGGCTAAAGTGGAAACAGTGCTTAGTTGTGGACGTGTCTGGTGGTAAAAGTCTGATGATGTAAAGAACAATATTGCATTGGAATCTGGAACGTTAGGTCCATGAATCAAGGTAAATTGGACATGATCAAGCAAGATTGAACATCAGCATCTTAGAAATCAGTGAACTAGATGGACAGGAATGGGTGAATTTAATTCATATGAACATTATATCTGCTACTATGGGAAAGAATCCCTTAATAAAATGAAGTAGCCCTCATAGTCCACAAAAGAGTCTGAAATACAGTAATCAGGTACAAGGTCAAAAATGACAGAATAATCTCGGTTCATTTCCAGGGCAAACCATTCAACATCACAGTAATCCAAGTCTATGCTCCAATCACTAATGCCATAGAAGCTAAAGTTGATCTGCAAGACCTCCTAGAACTAACATCAAAAAAAAAAGATGTGTTTTTCATCATAGGAGATTCGAAAGCAAAGTTGGAAGTCAGGAGATACTCAGAATAACAGACACGTTTGACCTTGGAGTACAAAGTGAAGCGAGGCAAAGGCTAACAGAGTTTTGTCAAGAGAACACCCTGGTCATAGTAGACACTCTTTCCAACAACCCAAGAGATGATTCCACGCATGAACATCACCAGATAGTTAATACTGAAAAGAGATTGATTATGTTCTTTGCAGCCAAAGATAGAAAAGCTCTGTACAGTCAGCAAAAACACAACCAGGAACTGACTGTGGCTCAGATCATGAGCTCCTTGTTGCAAAATGTGGGCTTAAATTGAAGAAATTAGGGAAAACCACTAAGCCATTTAGTATTACCAAAATCAAATCCCTTATGGTTATACAGTGGAGGTGATGAATAGATTCAAAGGATTAGATTTGGTGGACAGAGTGCCTGAATTACTATGTACAAAGGTTCATAAGATTGTACAGGAGGCAGTGACCCAAACCATTCCCAAAGAAAAAGAAATGGAGTAAGGCAAAGCTGTTGTCTGATGACGCTCTACAAATAGGTGAGGAAAGAAGAGAAGTGGAAGGCAAGGGAGAAAGGGAAACATATACCAAGCACAGTTCCAGGGAATAGCATGGAGAGATAAGAAGGCCTTCTTAAATGAGCAATGCAAAGAAATAGAGGAAAACTATAGAAAAGGGGAAGACTAGAGATCTCTCCAAGAAAGCTGGATATATCAAGAGAACATTTTGTGAGTGGGAGGTGGGGGGGGGGGGTTCAAGATTGGGAACTCATGTACACCTGAGATGAAAAAAATAAATAAATTAAAAAAAAAAAGAAAAAAAAAAGAGAACATTTTATGTAAGGATGGACACAATAAAGGACAGAAATGGTTTGGACCTAACAAAGTAGAAGAAATTAAGACGAGGTGGCAAGAAGACACAGAGGAACTATACCAAAATAAAACCAAAACAACAACAACAAAACCAAACAGCAGTCTCAATGACCCAGATAACCACAGTGGTGTGTTCCCTCTCCTAGAACTGAACATCTTTGAGTGTGAAGTTGAGGGATCCTTAGGAAGCATTCCTATGAACAAAGCTAGTGGAAATGATATAATTCCAGCTGATCTGTTTAAAATCCTAAAAGATGATGCTGTTAAAGACCTGCATTCAATATCAGCAAATTTGGAAAGCTCAGCAGTGGTCATAGCACTGGAAAAAGTCAGATTTCATTCCAGTTGCAAAAAAGGGCAATGTCAAAGAACGTTCAAACTACCATACAACTGCTCATTTCACGTGCTAGGAAGGCTATGCTCAAAATCTTTCAAGCTAGGCTTCAATAATATGTGAACTGAGAACTACCAAGATATATAAATTGGATTTAGAAAAGGCAGAGCAACAAGAAATCAAATATTCAATATTCATTGGATCATGGAAAAAGCAAGGGAGTTCTAGAAATAACATCTACTTCTTTATTGACTATGCAAAGCTTTTGGATGGATCACAGTGAACAGTGGAAGATTCCTAAAGATAGGAGTACAAGACCACCTTACCTGTCTCCTGAGAAACCTGTATGTAGGTCAAGAAGCAATGGTTAGAACTGGACATGGAACAATTGACTGATTCAAAATTGGGACTGGAGTATGACAAGGATATATATTGCCACCCTCTTTATTTAACTTATAAACAAAGTACATCACGTGAAATGCTGGGCTGGATGAATTACAAGCTGGAATTGAAGATTCCTGGGAAAAATATCAGCAACTTCAGCTATGCAGATAATACCACTCTAATGGCAGAAAGTGAAGAAGAACTAAAGAGCTTCTTGATGAGAGTGAAAGAGGAGAGTGAAAAAACTTCCTTGAAATAATAATGAAAAAATTTAAGATCAATGCTACTGGTCCAATCTCTTAATGCAAGTAGAAGGAGAAAAAGTGGAACCCGTGACAGATTTTATTTTGTTGGGCTCCATGATCACTGGGGATGGTACTGCAGCCATGAAATTCAAAGATACTTGCTCCTTGAAAGGAAATACACCGTATTAAAAAGCAGATATATCAGTTTGCCAACAAAGGTCCATATAGTGAAAGCTATAGTTTTTGTGGTCGTCCTGTATATATGCTTTCAAATTGTGGCACTACGGAAAACTCTTGAGAATCCCTTGCACTGCAAGGAAATCAAGTCAGTTAACCCTAAAGGAAATCAACTCTGAATATTCATTGCAAGACTAATGCTGAAGCTGAAGCTCTTTTACTTTGGCCATCTGATGCAAAGAACTGACTCATTTGAAAAGACCCTGATGCTGGGAAAGATTGAAGGCAAAAGGAAAAGGGGGCAGCAGAGGATGAGATGGTTAGATATCACCATCAACTCAATAGACGTGTGTTTGATAGGAGATAGTGGAGGACAGAAGAGCCTGGCCTGCTGCAGTCATGGAGTCACAAAAAGTCGGACATGACTTAGTGAATAAACAACAACAATATTCTAAGACATTACAAGAAAATTTACATAAGAATGAATAATGCATCTGAATCTTATGGACTGTTTATCATCTAATGGAGACCTAAAGAAACATAGCCTAGCTCATGAAAAGTAACATCTGTTGTTGTCAAATTAAAATTAATCAAGATGGCCAAAGATGTAGGTTTCTTAACTAAATGAATGAGTAGTGAAGGTGCTCAGTCATGTCCGACTCTTTGCAAACAACCCCATGGACTGTAGCCCACCAGGCTCTTGCATCCATGGGATTCTCCAGGCAAAAGTACTAGAGTGGGAAGCCGTTTCTTTCTCCAAGGGGATCTACCCGACCCAGGGATCAAACCTGGGTCTCCCACATTGTAGGCAGACGCTTTACTGTCTGAGCCACCAAGGAAGTCCCAAATAACTAAAAACTCTTTCTTAAGCTGGCTTGTTTCAGTGTGCCTTTAGATTGTCACTGTGGCCTAATGAGTGCTTTTGAAGTATAATACTGAAGAGGAAATATAAAAAGGTCATGGTTGTCATGCATTGTAATTATAATCACCTACAAATATTTACTGAACATCTACTCTGAACAGGGCCCTCCAGTAAATGCAATCATGCCCTCAAATAAATATTCCTGTGGTAAACATTTTGTGACATGAAATATTAATGAAAGGGAAGATTTTCCTCCTTAAAATGGATAGATATTGATTAAGTCCATTAAAGTAGTGTTAACAAACATGAAAACATGTCCGGTAGGCTTTGGAAGATTTTTTAAAAGGTTTGTCTATCCTTGCTAGACCCATCTTGAAATGCTTTGAAAAAATATTTCTTTTCAGGAAAATAAAAATGAAAAATAATACATTATCTAAAATCACAGGAGTTCCATGGGAGAAAACATATGCAGTAGTGCCCACAATAAGCCAGGTTACAACCTGGGAAATAAACCAGGTTATATAACCTGGTAGAGGACCTTGATTGCTCCCAATTCAAATTTTCAATTGAAGAAAATGTGTATCACATTGAAAAAGGAAGATCAGCTCTTAGAACATTTTAGTAATTTTAGTTTAGCTTTGATGAATATATTTCAAAGGCCAAAACTTAGGTAAAGTTAAGAACTGTTGAATGGACAGTTTTGATCAGAGGAAGAATATGTGAGGGTAAACAACTCATCAAGCTTAAAGTCAGCTCGTGTAAAAGAGAATGAAGATCATGTTAAGTCAGTGGCTGTAGGTGAACTCGGGGACTTCCTTTCACAGCTTATGCAGAGGGGGAGAGAGTGAGTTTCTCTGGATCTACTCTTTCTACCACTGAATCAGTGTAGATTCTTATCCACGTGATCTCACTGGCCCTTACCATTAGCATCTCTGCCACAATCTGAGAAGAGGTGAAGCCTTGTTCTCCTGGTGCCCTGTGGAAAGAGCTCCAGGTTCCACGCCACCCAGGCAGCCTGTGGCTGGGCATGTGCCATTCCCATCCCTTGACAGTGGAACAGGGGCCAGCAGTAGTTAGCACTTACTCAGTACTAAGTAAATGCAGAGAGCTCTAAGCTTTTTCGTGGGTTATCTGCTTTCCCTCACAATGATATAGGTATAGTTACTGTCCCATCTTCAGATGACATTGCTGAGGTTCAGGAGGTTATATAACTTTCCCAAAGCCACACAGTGGTTGACCTCAGGGTCTTACTTAAACGTAGCATATTTTTAACCACTATGTCAAAGCCACTTCTTTAAGCTGCTGATGTTAGTTCATCAAGTGTTCAGGCAAATGGATTCAGCACAAATAACCTGGGCTTTGGAGACAGTGTGGGCTCAGTTCCCACCTTTGTCACCTACTTACAGTATCTAACTTAACCTTGATTACTGGTTTTCTTGATTGCTATAAAAGTAATAAAAATAGCTAAAATTAAGTGCTTACTATATATCAGACGCTACTGCAAATACTTTGTGAATGAACTCAGTAGTCGACAATACAGTTATGAAATAGATACTATTGTTATCATCATCAGTTTTATTTTTTTTAATTTTCCTTTATTATTTAAAATTTTACTGTATGTTGAGGCATAGTTGCTTAACAGTGTTGTATTTCAGGTGTACAGTAAAGTGATTCAGTTATACGTATTCAAGTTTCTATTCTTTTTCAAATTATTTTTGCATTTAGACCATTACATAGTATTGAGCACAGTTCTCTGTGGTGTACAGTAGGACCTTGTTGGTTATCTATTTCAGACATGGCAAAAAGTGCATGTCCATCCCAAACTCCCATTCCATGCCTTCCTCCCATCCTTTTCCTCTGGTAACCATAAGTTCATTCTCTAAGGCTGTGAGTCTTTTGCTGTTTGGTAAATAAGTTCATTTGTATTATTTTTTTTTAGATTCCACATATAAGTGATATCATAAGACATTTGTCTTTCTCAAGCTTCACTTAGTATGTTAATCTCCAGGTCTATCCATGTTACTGCATAGTATTATCACCAGATTTATATTAAGAAACAAAGGTCCAGGGAGGCTGAGTGCCCATAGTCACTCAACGTCTAAATGACAGTCCTGAGGTTCAAACCTGCACGATGTCTGGTGGAAAAATGCTTAACACGTTCAGTGTCTCAATCACTAAGTGTGAATGTCCATCCCATCCCTGTCCATACGAAATGTTTGTGTAAAAACATTTCAACCCTTTTCCCTGGATTTCTAAAAGTAAAAAAAAAAAGCGCTGGACATATCACTTCCGTGCTCTTCAAACATCGCAGAACATGTTCTCGCTGAGAGGGGATACAGATGGGGGACAGGAGGCCTGAGTCGTTCTGAAGAGCGGTCTTTACCCGGTCTTTTCCTCTGGATCTTCCTCTTCTCCTTGTTCTCAGTAGCTTGTCGCTTTGTGCCTGCATCGTGATAGCAGTCCCCAGCCTAGTCTCTGAGCTGCACTTGTTCTGCTAATTGCATTTTTGAACCGCACCCAGTGTTATTTAAAAAAAAGAAGAAAGAAAGAAACAAGAAAGCAAATCCAAACGAAGCAATTGTGTCACTCCATCTCTCCACACTATCAACTCAAAAAGTCATAGTTTCCTCCAGTTGCCCTTAGGATAAAGTCAAAACTCTTTACTAAGACATACCTCCTTATCTCATCTCTTGCCTCTGGCCCTCTTCACATGCTGGCACTTCAGCCTGTTAGATGCTCCTGATTTCTACACACACACACACACACACACACACACACACGTACTGCCTTTGCTTGAGTAATCCCTCCTGCCACCATTCGGATCTTACTGGCACTTCTTTAGGTTATGTTTCTTTTCTTCTAGTCCAAATCAGATGCCTCTCTGAGTCATGTGCTCTCATGATCAAAAGTTAATCTTCTTCTCCTTCTGGAATGTAGGACCTATGAGAGAACAGACTGTGTCTGGGATGTAATAGACACTCAATGAACATTTATTAACAATGAGGGGTGGATAGGTGGATGGCCAGAAGGAAGGAAATAGTAATTTATGAAGCTTGAGATAGAAATAGACCCCTTCCTGTGCCTCCGTGTTTCCTCTCTTGCCTCATGTCTCATTTCTTCTCTTCCGAAGCCTCTTTTCAGCTAAGTCAGGCTTTTGCTTCTTCATCTCCAATACAACTAATCAATTTCCAAGACCAGTTTTTTATCTAGTTAAGCCCGCTGAGAACTTCCACGCATTCCTAAAATCTGTCACGTTGAATAGGAGAGGGTATAGGAGGAAAGTTGAGGCAGTTTTTGCCTTCACAGAAACAATGATGGGGGTCAAAATTAAAGGACTTCAAATAGGAACCTGTGAGTAAAGTGGCTCTGATTAGATGAGAGTGGAGGAATATATATATATAGATATATTTTATAATTTTAGACTTCCCAGGTGACAGTGGTAAATAATCCATCTACCAAAGCAGGAGAGCAGGTTTGCTCGGTGGCTTAGGAAGGGCCCCTAGAAGAGGAAATGGCAGCCCACTCCAGTATTCTTGCCTGGAGAATTCCATGGACAGAGGAGCCTGGAGGGCTACAGTCCATGGGGCCGTAAAGAGTGGGCCACAACTGAATGATTAAGCACAGCACACACACACATCTACTGGGAGTTAGCAAAAATTTATTTCCCAATAATTTTCTTTTCTTTTTTAAAAATTTATTTATTTTTTAATTCAAGGAAAATTGCTTTGCAGAATTTTGTTGTTTTCTGTCAAACCTCAGCATGAACCCAAGAGTTTTCTTAATTCCCCTGAATTTATTTTAAAACCTCAGTCTAGATCTATAATATTTCAGTTCATCAGTGTATCAGTGTTTCGTGACTAGTCAACTTTTTGTGTATTTGCCATCTTGATATATTTTTGTTCTGCTATTTTTGCCACATTATATAAAAGGAAATTTTCTCAGGCCTAGGAATCTAAGGATAAAACTGTATGTTTCAATGTTTCTAAGTTATTTCTTACCAAAATATTTTGCTATTTATTCAAGCTGTCAGAGTTTTTGTATGATTCTTAGATATTTGTATTAAAATAGTTTCTTCAACATTTTTAACCAGAATCCCTGGAGAAATTTAAGTAGCTTTTTTTATCAAAGAGGTTTATTTTTAACCATTTTTTTTTTTTATCACCAAATCACTTCTGTTACTGTTACTAAAAATTAGAGGAACATGCTTACTGTCAAACCATCTTTTAGCAAGTATCAGCTATGTTATATATTGGTGTCAGGTTATTTTTGTTCGGAGACATAGTACCCGTACTCTCTGCACAATGACAAAAGGATCAATCTGATTTAGGATTGTAAATTTAAATTGGTTACCCTGAATGATCATGTGAAATTCACAGGGATCTTCTCAGCCAAAGCAGGAAGGAAGGTAAAGGAGTATACACTAGTTCTCAAAATTGAATGGGTTTCAGAGTTTCAGAATTAAAACATGTATTTCTGTCCACAGCTCCAACGTTTGTGATTCAGTAGGTCTTGGTGCGCCCAAGAACTTAACATTTCTGACAGATTCCTGGCCGATGTGGATGCTAATTGCTGTGAACCTCACTTTGAGTAGCTCTTGTCTAGACAATTTCTGAAGATGCTCTTTGTCCAAAGTTGCCTCTTTGAAATTTGCAAACCTCTCCAACACATAGAACCAGGATAAGTTTTTGAACTATTCTCTGCTTTTCTGAAGAATATCTGAGAAATAAAGAATGATAGCATTGTCAACTAGTGGAAATCTGTGTCCTTTTTTCTTATTTCTACAGTAGCAGTTGCCTTGGTATGTTCACGGTACACACATTGTAAATGTAGCATTTATTGTGTGTATGTGTGCTCACTTGTGTCTGACTCTTCGCAACTTCATGGACTGCAGCCTGCCAGGCTCCTCCGCCCATGAAGTGTTTCAGGCAAGAAGAGCGGAATGAGTTGCCATTTCCTCCTCCAGGGGATCTTCCCAACCCAGGGATCAAACCTGTGTCCCGGGCATTTTCTGCGCTGGCAAGTGGATTCCGCACCACTAGCACCACATGGGAAGCATTTATGTGTGGTGCTTTGCTAAGCTGCTTCAGTTATGTCTGACTCTCTGTCACACTATGAACTGTATTCTGACAGGCTCCTGTGTGCATGGGATTCTCCAGGCAAGAACACTGGAGCGGGTTGCCATTCCCTTCTCCAGGGGATCTTCCTGACCGAGAGAGTGAACCTGCGTCTCTGAGGTCTCCTGTATTGGCAGGCTGGCTCTTTACCGCTGGCACCGCCTGGCAAGCCCAGGAAGCATTTGTATTTATTGAAACAAAGCATCTACCTCTTACAAAGTTACAAAACTTTGACTTCATTTGCTTATCTCTTGAATAGTGAAAAAAACGCTCCTGGTATATGCCACAAAAAATCTGACCAACCCCACTGCCTAACAAATGCCATTTGGGAGAAATAAATCACAATGGAAAAAAAGAAAAAAAAAAAAAAGGTCATCACTGAAAAACTTTGTGAAGCAACTGTTTCATTATTTTTAAGATATTCCCGGCATTATTTTTTTTCCTGACATGTAACCTGTATTTTACTAAATTGTGGTAATAGTAGTAGGAACTTTGGCTGTTACGATTTTGGAAACATTTCTGAGTAAAAGCAATCATTATACAATTTTAAGGTAAATGATTAAAATTAAAATGCTTCCCACGCTAATTACAGAGTCGCTAGTTTGACATGAATTGAAGAGTTGATGTTATTTTAAGTAGATCTTAAAAAATAATCCTTTGGTCTTAGGTGATTACATGAGAGACGCTAATATTTATGACCTTGTATGTCACTGAAAGGAAAACCAAATAAGAGAGGTTAAAACTGGACTTCAGAGGGGTTTTCAGGCTAAGCATATGTTGGAGCAGTCAAGTTTTAAAATATGTAAATAATAGAGGGTTCTGAGGCAATAAAAGGGAGGAACAGGAAAGACATATATAAATACAAAATGTTCTCGAAGCTCGAATTTTGAAAAATCAGGGTAAAGCAAAGATTCAATTTTGGTGATTTGGGTAAAGATTTTGCTTTGTTTACTCATTTATTTTTTTTAATTATTTTATTTTGGACTGTCACTGACTTTCAACATTATGTTAGTTTCAGGTGTACAGCTAAGTGATTCAGTTAAACATATACAAATATCTGTTCTTTTTGACATTATTTGCCCATTTAGGTTATTATAGAACATTGAACAGAGATCCCTGTTCTATAGAGTAGGTCTCTGTTTGTTCGCTATATATTTTAAATATAGTAGTGTGTTTATGTCAAGATTTTCATTTTGATCTCTTTGGCCTCCGAATATAGAGCAACATTTTTACATCAACAGTTCTAATGTTCTGCTTTGCTTGTCTTTATCTATAACTGGCAGCATTCTGTGCACATGAAACATTTCAGATTGAGTACAAGACAGGAGAGAAGGGTCTGTGAGGGACAGGGGTGGAGGATATAAAAGATAAGAAATGGAAAAAATAATAGATGAGAGGCAAGGGACCAAAGGAAAAAGAGGAGAAAGAGGAAGGAGAAACAAAGGAGAAGCAGTTAGCAAGGAGGCAAGAAGAAGAAAGAAGTGGGAAGGGACTAGAAAAAAAGACATAGAAGTAGGAAATTCAGTAACAAGAAAGGGAAAAAGAGAAGAAAAAAACATGAGATAAGCTTATCTCATAAGATGAGCTTATAAAGCCAGTGTGTGTGTGAGCATGTGCACAGACGTGCTCATTCAGTCGTGTCTAACTCTTGGCTACCCCATGAAATGTAGCCCGCCAGGCTCTTCTATCCATGGGATTTTTCAGGCAAGGATACTGGAGTAGCTTGCCATGACCTGCTCGAGGAGATCTCCCAGCCCATAGATCGAGCTCACATCTCTTGGATCTCCTGTATTGATAGGTGGATTGTTTACCACTGCACCACCTCGGAAGCCGTATAATGCCCTTAACGCCATTATTTTTCCCTGGCTGCAATCCAGTCCCATCTTCTGCCAGTTCTGGTTTTTATTCACAGCAAAGAAACACCCAGCTTTCCCTGGATGAATTGCTCCTCAGACCTACTTACCTTTCTCTGCACACGCTATATTAACTTCCGATCTATTTCCTTTTCTTTGATCTTTCAAAACAGGAAGAAAACTTTGAATTAACTGTTGGGTACTTTTTAATAGAAGACAGAATTTGGTTTGCGACTGCTTAGAAACTAAAATAGCAAAATGGATAAAGAAATTTCCCCTAGAATGGCAGAAATGTCACCTTGTTTTAAAGGAGAATCCAACTTCTATGTAACTCAATATCATTCAACAAGGATAATTGAGCAGTTATCTAGAACTGTGGCTAGTTACAAAAGGAGTGGGTGCAGGCCACTGTGAATGGATTAGGTTCTAAGAATTCATTTGTAAAAGTGAATTACTTGGGATTTCAAATGCATTTGCCCTCAGAAATAATGTTATAAATAATAGTTATATTTTCCCATATTTAATCCATAGTGTAGCCAAGATATATCTGAAATAAAGAGTAGGGAGGGCTATTGTTCAGTTCAATTCAGTTCAGTCATTCAGTCGTGTCTGACTGTTTGCAACCGCATGAATTGCAGCACGCCAGGCCTCCCTGTCCATCACCAACTCCCAGAGTTCACCCAAACTCATGTCCATCGAGTCGGTGATGCCATTCAGCCATCTCATCCTCTGTCGTCCCCTTCTCCTCCTGCCCCCAATCCCTCCCAGCATCAGAGTCTTTTCCAGTGAGTCAGCTCTTTCCATGAAGTGGCCAAAGTATTGGAGTTTCAGCTTCAGTATAAGTTCTTCCAGTGAACACCCAGGACTGATCTCCTTTAGGATGGACTGGTTGGATCTCCTTGCAGTCCAAGGGACTCTCAAGAGTCTTCTCCAACACCACAGTTCAAAAGCATGCGTTCTTCAGCGCTCAGTTTTCTTTATGGTCCCACTCTCACATCCATACATGACTACTGGAAAAGCAATAGGTTTGACTAGATGGACTTTGTCAGCAAAGAAATGTCTCTCCTTTTTAATATCAAGGCTGTCTAGGTTGGTGATAATTTTTCTTCCGAGGAACAAGCTGCTTTAAATTTCATGGCTACAGTCACCATCTCCAGTGATCTTGGAGCCCAATAAAATAAAATCAGCGCCTCTTTTCACTGTTTCCCCATCTATTTGCCATGAAGTGATGGGACCAGATGCCATGATCTTCGTTTTCTGAATGTTGAGCCTTAAGCCAACTTTTTCACTCTCCTCTTTCACTTTCATCATGAGGCTTTTTAGTTCCTCTTCACTTTCTGCCATAAGGGTGGTGTCATCTGCATATCTGAAGTTACTGATATTTGTCCCAGCAATCTTGATCCTAGCTTGTGCTTCTTCCAGCCCAGCATTTCTCTTGATGTACTCTGCATATAAGTTAAACAAACAAGGTGTCAATATACAGCCTTAACGTACTCCTTTTCCTATTTGGAACCAGTCTGTTGTTCCATGTCCAGTTCTAACGGTTGCTTCCTGACCTGCATATAGGTTTCTCAAGAGGCAGATCAGGTGGTCTGGTATTCCCATCTCTTTGAGAATTTTCCACAGTTTATTGTGATCCACACAGTCAAAGGCTACTGTTAGGATACCAAAAAACCAATCGGGGAGAAACAACAACATAATTGAATTAAAAATATGTTTCCAAATTATATTAAATTCTGGTGCAGAAGTAGAGACTAACTGGTTTGAGATGGGAAAACACAGTAGGTTGCAACATCTCTTTCCCTTATCTGGCGTACACTACTAATTAGTCATGGCCTCTCTTTCTACTAAGCCTTTAGCCTTAAGATTTTCTTCCCCTAAGAGTGTTTTCTGCAACTATATAGACCACAGTCGTACCTGGCAGAGCAGACTTAGTTGGCTTGCCATTCCGCTGATGGAGACACCATTTATTTTCAACATCGTAAAACAAAGTAATCTATAATGGTCACTTGGGGGCAGGAGGCAAAGTGGTAATAAAGATAGAGTAGAATAGATAGAAACTTGGGGGCAGTGATTGATAGAACTTGGCCAAAGCGTGATTAAACTTAGATGAAAAGTAGTGTTTCTAGGTTGGGGCTAGCTGTACTGAAGCAGAGCATGTTAGGAGAGAGAAAGTGGAAACAAGCCACTTACCGCATCATAAGCTGCTGCTGTTACTGTTTAGTTACTATGTTCAAATCTTTTACAATCCCATGGACTGTAGCCCACCAGGCTCCTCTGTCTATGAGATTTCACTGGAGTGGGTTGCCATTTCCTTCTCCAGGGGAGCTTCCCAACCTAGGGACTGAACCTGCATCTGCTGCTGGGCAGGCAAATTCTTTACCATTGAACTGCCTGGAAAGCCCCCAGTTGTGAGCTAGTTATTCTCTAAGTTTAGGAGTCAGGGGCTATGGAGTGAGTGTTCAGATTCCCACTTGACAGCACCTGCAAGGATTGTGTATAATGAAATATATAAAGCTCTGTCACTCAAGATAAGTGAGTAGGGAATAAACTTGGTTTCCTGTTTCTAAGGAAGTCATCATTGGCCTCCTCTCAACTTCCTCATTTCAGGCAAGTCTGGGGGTTCTTCCAGATACCTGACTAGTGATGCTCTAATTGAACTAGAATGTGTAGTTGGATATATGGCTTGAGGTTGAAATATTTTATAGAGTACAGAAGTTAACTTTTACTCCTCCTTTGTAAAATGATTTTCACAGACTGACCACATAGAATGTGTGGCAACCCACTCCAGTATTCTTGCCTGGAGAATCCCACAGATAGTGCAGTCTGGAGGGCTACAGTCCATGAGGTTGCAAAGAGATGGACATGACTCAAGCAACTTAGCATATCGCAGCATATATTTATTTTATTGGCACATGTAAGTATTCATTAAATTTGGGGAAAGGAGTTCCAATAAGTAGTCTTAAATTTTGCTGCAATCTGATTTTAAGCTGTTTTCTGTATAAAACTTTTATAAACCTTAATACTTGAAATATATAAGAAATACAATTTATTTGGCATTGTTCATTTACCAAAAAGCTCAAGTGAGTTATTTGAGCTTATGAAATACTTGCTATGAGTGACCAAATGCGAGGCTGACTCATGGTTTTGGAACATCATATAATCCACAGTGGAAGAGCTGTGTATTTTCAAATTGCCCTCCAGAAGGGTTCATCAGAAAGTGCAAAGGTGCTTACATTTCAGAGAAAAGAAGGAGAAATAAAGCATAGTTTATTTTAAAATATTTCAGAAGTCATTCACTTTGCAACAACCTTTGAAATTTCCAGCTTTTTTCTAACTTTTTAATGTTTTTAAGTAATAGTAATTTTATTACAAAAGCATTATATATATATAGTAGCAGATTTTTTAAAATAGAAGGAAAAATAAATGAAAAAATCTCATGATACCACCACCTATGACTGCTGTGAAAATTTTGGTTTACATCCTTTTAGCCTCTCAACCTTTTATATATGTATAATATATTTCAGCCTTTTCTATTTATATAACATAAATTATATATAATTTTGTATATATGCTCATTTCCATGTAATGGGCTTATCTGACATATGTTGCCTTATAAAATTCTTTTTTTTCAGTTAAAGCATATAATTAACATCTTTTCATGTAATTAGATATTCTTCTGAATCATCATTCTAAAGACTATATAGCATTCCATGTAATTGAATGAACCATGGTTTAAATATCTTATCACTGATATTTGGAATTTTTCCAATTTTTACTGATTAAAAAATGAGAATATTATTCTTACTGCATGATCTATAGTTATCTGTGATTATTTCCTAAAGATAAATTCCTAGAAGTCTTGCTGACACAAGAAGTTATCACATTTTTAAGGCTTTTATCTTCAAAGTAGGTACCGATTTATACTTCTATCAGTATGTGGAAATCTTTTACTTAGTTTCAAATGAAATAAAAGCCTCTTAAAAAGCCCAGGTTTATAATAATTTTAGAGGATAACCAGACTTAAAGCAATTATCCATTGACTTTTTGAAACAGTTGCCAGTGCATTTTTCCCAACTTTGTAGTGTTAGATTTCATTTTATTATTTTAGGTCAAATGCATTTTTATCTTCCACAGTATTCTAAGGAAAATAAACCTATCACTTTCTGATATTTTCCACTGATAACTTAAACTACTCTTACATGTTTATAACTCTCAGCCATGTGTTTCTAAGAGGTTGTTTTAAGAAGTTATTGTACTTAGCTGATGAACAGGATTGTGACTTTGCCAAATTCATTTAGAATAATTTAATCTTTTTAAATGATCTTCCTCTTCTCAGTTCAATCTGTGTTAAAGTTGTATTTTTATTCACAGTTTGTATGCCTACAAATTACCAAATGTTTGTTTCCTTTCAGAGTACTTGCTACTATAATAATGCATGTTAAACATACATAAATATGCAAAGACTCAAAGCTATTTGGATTTGAATTGCAAAGTCCTTTGCAGGTCATGAGCCAGGCGTAATACTCTACTAGGAAAAGAAATTGCTAAGACAAATCACTTCTGAACCAAACCAATACATGGCTCATCATTTCATTAAAGCCTTCTGACTTCCCGTAATACCTGACTATACATTGATGTGCTCAAAGAAATAGCTGAACAATTTTTCTTTGGAAAAAATAATCAATACCCTTAAAGTCAACAGAAAACCACGAAAAGGGTCTGAAGTCACATTAATAACATATGACTAAAAAGGTGGTTAATATGACAGTCTGATGAGGTAGATGGCAGTGGAGGTTACTTTATCCATATAAGGTTCAAGTTCTCAGTAATTGACTCTGTATCTCAAATAGACCTACATGCAACTTGTTGATTAAAAAAAAAAAAAATCACCTCAGAACCTTTCTCCACTAGCTATTCAAAATACCCATTCATCGAAAAAGCCTCTTTCCCATGACTTTGGAAAACTAGACAGATTTGCATAAAATATTTATATTTTATAATCACAGTGTGTTGCTTCAAATATATCTTCTAGTGTTTAAATTGCCTTGGGGGTAAAGGGATTTAGAAAAAGGTGACTAAGGATGTGAGAGTTGGACTATAAAGAAAGCTGAGTGCTGAAGAATTGATGCTTTTGAATCGTGGTGTTGGAGAAGACTCTTGAGAGTCCCTTGGACTGCAAGGAGATCCAACCAGTCCATCCTAAAGGAGATCAGTCCTGAATATTCATTAAAAGGACTGATGCTGAAGCTGAAACTCCAATGCTTTGGCCACCTGATGCAAATAACTGACTCATTGGAACAGACCCTGATGCTGGGAAAGATTGAAGGCCGATGGAGAAGGGGATGACAGAGGATGAGATGGTTGGATGGCATCACCAACTTAATGGACATGAGTTTGAGTAAATTCTGGGAGCTGGTTATGGACAGGGAGGCCTGGTGTGCTATAGTCCATGGGGTGCAAAGAGTCAGACATGACTGAGCGACTGAACTGACTGACTCTCTAAGGAAGAGACGTATTTCAAATGGATTTTATAGGCAGTATATCTATCATTTGGTTTCAAAAAAAAAAGCACAGCTACACATTTCAATGAATAATTTTCTTAAAGGTCTACCTTCATTGCATTGTATTAGAAAGATGAAGCCAGGTTATTCTTTTGAGATTTATATTATAAAAGTCAACAGGAAGTTATTTTTATCCTCCTGTGGATGAGCAAAGGCTGTGAGATGCAGGCAGGGCAGACAAAGTGAAAACTTGCTTTTTTTTTGGCATTCGTTTCTTCTGACTCCCGTGTGGCACTCTTGCTTATGTCCAACACCCCTGGGTTTCCTCAGTTTCAGCTTGTCTTCCCTTGGCAGTGTGATCGCTGTAGACCTAAATAGCTATTCTCAGCCCTTATGGTGAAAGGCATGTCTACAGTGCATTTTATACTATGTTATAACTGCAAGTGATTTCGTGTGGTGTATTTCTCCTTCTAGCACTTAATATTCAATACGAAAGAGTGTACGATGACTTAAAGGACTAAGAGTTCCAAGGGTGGAATATCAGGTATTAGAGACCAGAGAGAGGGCAGGGATGAAAATGACATCTTTGGAGCCAGAGGCCCTTCCTGACTTAATCTTAAATCCTGGCATGATGATAACCAGACATCTCCTCTTGGAGTAAGGAGAGGACTCATAAAGGTTACCTGTAAGACAGACAATAGGAGATGGGGATGAGTCTTCATGGATATGTATAGCGGGGATGGTTGTGTCCTACCCTCCTTACAAAGGGATTCTCATTTTAGGATTATAAAAACAATCCTACAGAGAAAGGTTTTAAGAGATTAAGAAAAATAATAGTTCTTTTCAACTCTGTATAAATACCCCAGAAAGGACAAGAAGTGACAACCTTCCAAGGATGTGGAATTTAGACAAGGGTGACTATCTTTAAGTGAAATAAAACATTAGAGTAAGGTTTAGGAACTTGTTTATTTGCCTATTCAAAATTTTCTGGCTGCTTCTTAAATCTATATCAATCATGAATCATCACATTTAATTTGTTTCTTTTTCTATTTAAATTTTACTAAGTCATGTACAGACCTAATTTTTCCCATTCACTTTTGTACTCTTATTAGCATCAAATATAGATATTATTTACATTATACAATAGATTAGCAAATATCTCAAATGATATAACAGGTAATAAGGTCAGAGAATCAAAATAGCCTTATATACCCCCCAACGTAATTATACTTATTGCTTCTTTTCCTAAAACAAGGCCTCTTTAAATTATGTAAAATAAAGAGTGTTCAAAATTCACCTCTCGGGCTATCTGCATTAGTTGGTTTGGAATGATGCTAAAGCTGAAACTCCAGTACTTTGGCTACCTCATGCAAAGAGTTGACTCATTGGAAAAGACTCTGATGCTGGGGGGGGATGGGGGCAGGAGGAGAAGGGGACGACAGAGGATGAGATGGCTGGATGGCATCACTAACTCAATGGACATGAGTCTGAGTGAACTCCAGGAGCTGGTGATGGACAGGGAGGCCTGGCGTGCTGCGATTCATGGGGTCGCAAAGAGTTGGACGTGACTGAGCAACTGAACTGAACTGAACAGTAACATTAATTCTTTTGATGAAAAATTGAAATGGGATTGTCCGTAACAAGTCATGTGGAAATAAAAAAGACAATAAACATGAATTTATAGCTATCCTGCATAGGACTCTAGGGACAGGGGCTAAACTGGGCCTCATGGGAAAAAGAGATACCGTTATCCATTCTAGCTTCAAAGAGACTGAGTTAGTTCGCTAGTTCAACATTTCCCACCGGTTCACTGCAGCATGAGCTTCCATGTTACCTCCTTACTTCCTCAGTGTCAGAATCAAGAACATGAGTTGGTTACTCATGTTGTTTTTACTCTTTATTGCTTATCTTTTTATTTCTGTCCCCATTAGAACCTAATGTGTTCTCTTTATCTCCACTTCAAGCTCTGGGGAGAGGGGATTATGCCGATTGACCCTACCATGTAGCCTACAGTTTGGCTGCTATTGGACCAGATGGCGTTGCACTGCCCTGTTGTCTGTGATGTCAACTGTGCACGGTTATTTCTGTTAGAATGGGCCTCTGGACACTGCAGGCATTCTGCACTTCTGTGTGTATGAAGCCAGTAACCTAACTAAAATATTTATCAAAAACATGATAGTAGAATTTTCTGCCATTTTTATTTTAAATAATTATTTGATATAAAAAGCATATGTAATGTTATATAATAATTCACTAAGTAGCTTACCTGTGCATTTGCATAAAAATTGACAATGATAGATGATAGTTTATACTTTATAAGTTCTTTTCACTCAACTTTTCATATATAATGGCTTTCCAGAAATCTAGGAAGCATGCAGGGAATATATGTTACTCCTACCTAGCAGCTTAGTATAATACTAGGTTGGTCCTCAAAGAGTCATTATTTGCTGGTTAAATAAGCAAAGCAGGCTTGTGTCTTTGTCCAGGTCATTTAGCCAGGATACAGTGGAGTTGAAGCTAAGTCTTAACCAAAGTGCTTCTTGTAAGTGGTTAAGTGTTCTTCCATAATACTTAGCAACTCAATGTGAGGTCGAATGGTGGATGTCTTTTGATACTAAGAGGAGCCTAGATAAAAGGTACTAAATAACAAGAAAATACCAAAAGAATATTTGTAAGTCTAGATAATATTGCTTGGTCAGTTGGGGTCAAAATCATGTGAATTGTGTGAGTGGTAATTGACAAGATAACTACAGGGATGATTCTATACCAGTAGGAGAGACAAATCTAATGAGTGATATGGATACAAGCTGTCTTCAATTTTTTCCCCCCTGTCTTTTTGAAATGTGATTTAAAGTGGGGATTTGATGAGAAATTTCATAATGTTACTGACTACATTCTCTTCCTATGTCAAAGGAGTATTATTACCACTGGGAAAAATACTCAATATGAGCAATTTACTATAAAATGCTCAATTAACAAGTCAAGATAATTTCACGCTCCCTCTGCCCCCCAACGAATCAGTGCAAATTGCATCTCACACTAATTGGTCTGCAAAAATCTATACACAATAAGAACACTGGGATTTCTGCAATTTGCTTGTAAATGTATACACGGACACAAATAACAAGACTATTTTTTTTTTCTTTAATACTTTGCTACAGACTAATAGGTGCACTCATTAGCCTGTGTCTCCAGGGGTTCCTTTTGGTAACTTCAGAAACAATCCTAATTAGAAGTTATTGGAGAAACACAAGCTCACAGCAAAGACATGGGTGCTGGATCTAAGACAGAAAATTTTGGAATATGTGAAATCTTAGAATATAAAGTTTTCAAATAAAAAGGCACCAAATTATCTTATTTTGTAAAGTATTTCTTCCAGCAAACTCTGCTGACTTGAAAGTGCTTTCAAGTCTTTTTATATTTTCTTTCACTGCATGGACCCCATGTTTTGAAATATCATTGCCTACTTAACTGTATTTCCTAAGTAATGATGGATTTTTTGCCCATTTTTAGTTAACTGTTCAGTTCAATCACTCAGTCACCTCCGACTCTTTGCGACCCCATGGACTGCAGCACGCCAGGCCTCCCTGTCCGTCACCAGCTCCTGGAGTTTACTCAAATTCATGTCCATTGAGTCAGTGATGCCATCCAGCCATCTCATCCTCTGTCATCCTCCTCTTCCTGTCCTCAATCTTTCCCAGCATCAGGGTCTTTTCCAATGAGTCAGTTCTTTGCATCAGGTGGCCAGAGTATTAGAATTTCACCTTCTGCAGCAGTCCTTCCAATGAATATTCTGGACTGATTTCCATTAGGATGGACTGCTTAGGTCTCCTTGAAGTCCAAGGGACTCTCAAGAGTCTTCTCCAACACCACAGTTCAAAAGCATCAATTCTTCAGCGCTCAGCTTTCTTTATGGTCTCACGCTCACATCCATACATGACCACTGGAAAAACAATAGCTTTGACTACACGGACCTTTGTCAGCAAAGTTATGTCTCTCCTTTTTAATATCAAGGCTGTCTAGGTTGGTCATAACTTTTCTTCTGAGGAGCAAGCTTCTTTAATTTCATGGCTGCAGTCACCATCTGCAGTGATTTTGAAGCCCAATCAAAGTCAGCCCCTCTTTTCACTGTTTCCCCATATATTTGCCATGAAGTCATGGGACCAGATGCCATGATCTTAGTTTTCTGAATGCTGAGCTTTAAGTGAACTTTTTTACTCTCTTCTTTCACCTTCATCAAGAGGCTCCTTAGTTCTTCTTCGTTTTTTGCCATAACGGTGATGTCATCTGCATATCTGAGGTTACTGATATTTCTTCCGGCAATCTTGATTCCAGCTTGTGCTTCTTCCAGCCCAGTGTTCCAACATGATGTACTCTGCATATAAGTTAAATAAGCAGGGTGACAATATTCAGCCTTGATGGTATCCTTTTCCCTATTCGGAACCAGTCTGCTGTTCCATGTCCAGTTCTAACTGTTGCTTCCTGACCTGCATACAGGTTTCTCAAGAGGCAGGTCAGGTGGTCTGGTATTCCCATCTCTTTCAGAATTTTCCACAGTTTATTGTGATCCACATGGTTAAAGGCTTTGGCATAGTCAATAAAGCAGAATTAAATGTTTTTCTGGAACTCTTGTTTTTTCAATGATCCAACAGATGTTGGCAGTTTGCTCTCTGATTCCTCTGCCTCTTCTAAATCCAGCTTGAACATTTGGAAGTTCACAGTTCATGTATTGTTGAAGCCTGGCTTGGAAAAGTTTGAGCATTACTTTACTAGCATGTGAGATAAGTGCACGTGTGTGGTAGTTTGAACATTCTTTGGCATTGCCTTTCTCTGGGATTGGAATGAAAACTGACCTTTTCCAGCCCTGTGGCCACTGCTGAGTTTTCCAAATTTGCTGGCATATTGAGTAAAACACTTTCACAGCATCATCTTTTAGGATTTGAAGTAGCTCAACTGGAATTCCATCACCTCCATTAGCTTTGTTCATAGTGATGCTGCCTAGGGCCCACATGACTTTGCATCCAGGATATCTGGCTCTAGGTTGATGGTCATGCCCTCATGATCATCTGGGTCATGAAGATCTTTTTTGTATAGTTTTTCTTTGTATTCTTGTCACCTCTTCTTAATATCTTCTGCTTCTGTTAGATGTATACCATTTCTGTCCTTTATTGTGCCCAATAGCCAAAACATAATCCATTGTAGATAACTCTTAATGAGAACTTCTGAGAAGCATAGCTTGAAGTTACAATGCTCAGATGACATACTCCCAGCCTAAAGCAAAGTCGTAGGATAGTCAACAATGGGATATTTTATGGAGAATAAATATGTAGCTTCTGATAGGCTTTTCAAAGTATTGACCAGACCATAGTCACCTTTGTGATTACCCATGAGTTCTAGTAAGGCAGACTGAAAATCCCAGAGTTCATCTCATTTAGATAAAAACAGACAGTATGAAACAAGCAAGGGAAAGAAATATCCTTACCCTTTGTAGGAACTTTAGTGATTTTGTACAATCCTGAATTCTCATTTGTTCATTTTTCATTCGTTTACTAAGCATATACTTTGTGCCAGATACTCTTTACTACGTATAGAAAGATAAAAGATAGTTCCTCATTTTAAGGAATTAAACCAGCAATAACAACAAACATGCCCACAATCACAGTATATTGTGACAAAGGCCATGTTACAGGACCGTTTGGAAGCCTGGTGAACTGTTAAATGTGAGTTCCAGATCTTGCCCTTGATTTCAGCAGGAAAGTTATTGTTGTTTCTGCTGGAGATTATCATGAGTACAGATGATATTAGTGTATTAAGTGGCAATTTCAACTTTAATTCTCTGCCCTGTTTAACTCCCCTTGTTCTAGGGGAAGTCCAGTTGTGTCAACCGCTTGATCATTTCATCATTGTTAGCTTGCCCTGGTGTGATGTTTCCAATAGCTGTCACTTTAATACATGCTTTGTATTTGATCGAAATGAAATCTGACAACAGGAGGCTGAATTCCAAGACATTAGTTGGTAATCATTGTAGAATTTTGTCCCCTGGTAATTTATTTCGAATCTTAGACCAGCATGAAATTAGGTTTAGAAGAAAAAAGCAGGACATAGTCTTTAAAGGGAATCTAAATTATCCATTTTTAAAATAGCCTTGTGGCTTGTTTCACTTGAAGATAAATGTGTATGTCTTTTACAGACAAAAATACGTTTTATGTTAATTATTATTTTCATGTATTATTATTCTATTTAATGCTTCCAACATTCTAATGAGATTTATAGAAATTACTGTTGTTCCCACTTTTTACTGAAGAAATAAAGATCATATTCAAACTTTTAACAGAAATATTTAAATGACATTTTGAGAGAATGCAGCCATCTAAGTGAAATCAAACAACTGTTTTTGATATGACTTTTTATAGCATACTGTCATTTGAGGGCCACATAGACATATTTTTGGGTATCCAGAGTCAAAAGCAGAAGTATTTAAGAGATATTGTACTTAATGCTTTTGCTTATTATTAATAGTACTAAAATGCAGTTGCTGTTCCAGTTATCAAAATGATGTTTCTTGGGTGAGTAAAATGTCATTAAATTTGACATCTGTAAAGCATATTTGATTTCAGATGATACTTGCCAATTATAATGAAAGGACCATTTTGGGACATTGGTCATAGAATACTACCTCACATCTAACCTTCCTATATGTAGGTATGTATGAGCTCTATTAAATTAAATGCAGACTTTGTAAGTCATATGTTATATATTTTCAATGAAGCAGTGGAGTACTTTTGATTGGAGGTAAAGACAAACTTCCCCACTCAAACCTTGTTCAATAAAAAAATTTATTTTTCAGACATAGTGTAGGCTCCCAGGCTTGGTCCATGTGGCAGCTGAGTGATGTTGCCAAATGACTCTGGTTCTTTCCATCTTCATCACTCTGCCTCTCTTGGCACTGGCAGATTCATAAGTCTGGTTATTCTCACAGCCACAAGACGAGTGCCAGTGACCATTGAAGCCGCGTACTTCCTTGTTTGGGAAAAAGGTAAAGAGAACAGTTTCTCCCTACAACCCCACCAGGACAGTTTAGTATATGTGCCCTCTCCTGAATTAATTAATGTCACTAGAGGAATATCAGTATACTTACTATTTTAGACACTGAATATCTTACCTTGGATCATATTAAAGAAAAGTGACTATATTTGTCAAGTTAAGATTCTTTTAACAATAGGGAAACTTGTGGGTTGGCATTAGGAAGCAGTAGACATTCTACATAGTGCTCCCTGACAAGGGGTGGACACTATTATAAAACTTGACCATATAAATGAATTGCTGGCCAGTAAGATAATAGTGGTTGGATGACTAGCCAGATAGTACTCCCCTTGAAGAAAGACTGATAATGCCATTTTTAGTGAAAATGTGATAGCTTGCCATTGATTTTCAGTGACTTTCTTATACCATTTATGGACTTCTAGTTGAACTTGTTTTTGGTGTCTTAGAATCTAAAATGGAAACATTTAGTGAGATTAACAGAACAGCTTGTGAGTATTCTCGAATGGGATCGGCATGCTCTCCAGGGATTCTCAGTGGTGTCTAAGGAAATATAAAGCTCCACTGGCCAAATTTGGCACATCTTACCCATATGTCAAAGTCAAGACAGTTTGGGAAAAGAAGTAATTTAAGAGAGTCAGTTCAGTTCAATTCAGTTCAGTTGCTCAGTCATGTCCGACTCTTTGTGACCCAATTTATCGCAGCATGCCAGGCCTCCCTGTCTATCACCAACTCCCGGAGTTTACCCAAACTCATGTCCATCGAGTTGATGATGCCATCCAGGCATCTCATCCTCTGTTGTCCCCATCTCCTCCTGCCCCCAATCCTTCCCAGTATCAGGGTCTTTTCTAATGAGTCAACTCTTTGCATGAGGTGGTCAAAGTATTGGAGTTTCAGCCTCAGCATCAGTCCTTCCAATGAACACCCAGGACTGATCTCCTTTAGGATGGACTGGTTGGATCTCCTTGCAGTCCAAGGGACTCTCGAGAGTCTTCTCCAACACCACAGTTCAAAAGCATCAATTCTTCAGCACTTAGCTTTCTCTGTAGTCCAACTCTCACATCTATACATGACCACTGGAAAAACCATAGCCTTGACTAGATGGACTTTTGTTGGCAAAGTAATGTCTCTGCTTTTCAATATGCTATCTAGGTTGGGAGAGAAAGCCATGCTAAATCTTCATCCAAAATTAACCAACATATCACATTAAAATGAAAAACTTATTAAAGAAATTTTGCACCAAAGATTTATCTGGCCACATACTAGGTTCACTCTGCACCCCATCTCCCATCCCCACCCACTCTATGGCCCCTAAACCTGCATGTACAGTAATTCTCCTGTCTGCTCAGAGTACTTCTGTGGAAAAACATTTTAATATGTGCAACAAATTAAATGTATAAACTTCTGTTATAAAAGTTAGCTTTTGAAAGAGTTTATGTATTTTTTCCTATATCTAAAAACAATGTTACTAATTAATACCTCCAAGTAGGTACCTTAGAATTTCACTCTTAACTTTTCCTATTGGAATATACTTACTTTATAGTGTTACGTTAGTTTCTGCTATACAACAGCATGAATCAGAAAGTTTCCTGTTTAAATGTCTGAACAAGATAGTCTCTATTGGAAAAGGATACTTCTATTTTTCACGCATAAATACTGACCTGTATTGAAGCCCCAGTGAAGTCCAGCAAGAAAATGGTTTGGCTCTCATTTCCTGTTCCACCGTGAGTCTAGCACCTCATGGTTGTTACTGCTTGTTCTGAAACCAACAGAAGTATACTTCACCCATCTTTCAGTACGTCTGATCTGTCACAGCATTTGAATTTCCTTGATTCGTGTAGGGGTTTCTAAGCTCATGATTCTTTTCTTCCCACATATGATGTGCATTGAGGCTAGTGAAAATCTACTCATGGCGAGCAGGTGAAATCCAGAGCTAAGGGGATATAAAATAGCTCACCTGATGACATTATGCTTAACCACATGATGATCTGATGTTTTGCATCTTTTACTGTAAGGCTAGTCTGGTGCTCAGTACTTCACAGAGGTGATCTCAGTCTCCCATGAAGACTGAGATAAGCGCTGTATTATCTCCCCTCTGTTGGCAAAGAGTCTTGGTGAAGTAAACTAACCTGTCTAAAGTATCACATGTTATACCAGCTACTAGTGGTTTCTCCTGCTAGTCCCAGAAGCTTGTGTGTTTGTGCCTTATTGTGGGAGACTATAGATTTTTGTTTCTTACATGCCATGACAAGTTGGCATGTAGCTATTAAGTCATGCCCTACTCTGTAACCCTGTAGACTGTAGGCCACCAGGTTCCTCTGTCCATGATATTTCCTAGGCATGAATACTGGAGTGGGTGGCCATTTCCTCCTCCAGAGAATCTGCCCATCCCAGAGACTGAACCTGCATTCTTGCATGGTAGGCAGATTCTTTACCACTGAGCCACCTGTGAAGCCCCTTGTCATGACATAGGATCAAGATATATGCTCAGTGATCTATTGTCAAGATGAGAGTTTAGAACCATTCTGTTATTTCCTGCCTGATTGTCAAAGCACAGGTGATTTGCTAAAATGCAAATTCTGTTTTCTAAAATCCTAGATAAGAAATTTTATGCTTTTAGAAAATATGAAATTATCTATTTTGAGTTGATAATTGTTATGTGTGTATGTGTATGTTATTAGGCTGGATACAGGCTCCTTCTAGATACACCATTCTCAAGGGTTTATCAGGAAATATAAGGGCCCACTGAAGTAGACAGATAATATCAGAGATTTATAATGGACAGTTCTTTCCTTAAATGAGCTTACTTTCCATTGAAAAGGCAAGATGCAGACAATTATAAATTTAAGCAACATAAATACCATGGAAGAGGAAGAAGAGGAAGAAAGCCTTAAGATCATAGAATAAAAACTGCACATCATCTTGGAGCACTTCTGTGCCAGCCAGTGTGCTGAGTTCATTGTTTTATTTAACCCTACAAGATGCTCTAGTCATCACTTTTGCAGGGGTAGAGAAACAAAAGGCCAGGACAGTGGAAGGCCTGACCCATGGTTACACAGTGGGGTAGTGATGTGAACCCAGCCCATCAGTTTCACATGGCCTCAGCCACTTCTCCATCTATTGTCCCCAAGGTAAACTGGCTTAATTACAAGGACATTAAAGGCACTAATGTTCCAATTCATGGACATAGATGATGAAGGAAAACTGAATGCATGAGATATCAGGCGAATATCATGGTTGGGAAATGGTTCTATCTCTAACAACTTCACTTTTGAGATGATGTTAAATATTTCCTGTTCTATTTCATAATCTTGTTATGAACTGAGATTCAAAGCTAGCATTTATGATGTGCTTAATTAGACACAAGCAATTCCATATACCAAGTGTAAAAATTACTAGAGACACTTGAATTGAAGGATCTAGCAAACTATTTCCAATTGTGGGTGTCCCACATTATTCCCCAGGTTGTGTAATTTTTATCTCTCACACATTGCTTTCAGATAGTTACGAATCATTGTATGCTGCTGCTGCTGCGGCTGCTAAGTCGCTTCAGTCGTGTCCGACTCTGTGTGACCCCAGAGACGGCAGCCCACCAGGCTCCCCCGTCCCTGAGTTTCTCCAGGCAAGAACACTGGAGTGGGTTGCCATTTCCTTCTCCAGTGCATGAAAGTGAAAAGTGAACGTGAAGTCGTTTAGTCGTGTCCGACTCCTAGCGACCCCATGGACTGCAGCCCACCAGGCTCCTCCGTCCATGGTATTTTCCAGGCAAGAGTACTGGAGTGGGGTGCCATTGCCTTCTCCGAATCATTGTATGAATCTGGTGAAAGCTGCTGTTTTCAGATATAATATAAAACTTGAAGGAGTTGAACCTGTGTTGCCTAATGGAAGATATGACTCATACATTTAAAAAATGAAAATTTTGGGGTGGAGGGTGAGCGAACCATATATATGACATGTCTCTTTTGATTGGAGCTGTCAGAAAGCAGAGGCAGGGTCTCTGCACTGGCGCTGTGCAGTCTAAGATGCTGGACGAGGAAGGGAGCCTCCCTCTAAGCATGTGTCGGCGGGCACAGGAGTGACAGCACAGTCTTCAGAGTCAGACATATGAAGCTGAGCTCTGCCTTCCCTGTTGATTAGCCATCTGGTTTCTGACATTTTTGACATTTCATTTAAAGATGGGCTCAATAAAGGACAGAAATGGTATGGACCTAACAGAAGCAGAAGATATTAAGAAGAGGTGACAAGAGTACACAGAACTGTACAAAAAAAGATCTTCATGACCCAGATGGTCACGATGGTGTGATCACTCACCTAGAGCCAGACATCCTGCAATGCAAAGTCAAGTGGGTCTTAGACAGCATCACTATGAACAAAGCTAGTGGAGGTGATGAAATTCCAGTTGAGCTATTTCAAATCCTAAAAGATGATGCTTTGAAAATGCTGCACTCAATATGCCAGCAAATTTGGAAAACTCAGCAGTGGCCACTAAAGTGGAAAAGGTCAATTTTCATTCCAATCCCAGAGAAAGGCAATGCCGAAGAATGCTCTACTGCACAATTGCACTGATCTCACATGCTAGTAAAGTAATGCTCAAAATTCTCCAAGCTAGGCTTCAGCAATACATGAACCATGAACTTCCATATGTTCAAGCTGGATTTAGGAGAGGCAGAGGAACCAGAGATCAAATTGCCAATATCTGTTGGATCATCAAAAAAGGAAGAGAGTTCCAGAAGAACATCTACTTCTGATTTATTGACTATGCCAAAGCCTTTGACTGGGTGGATTACAACAGACTGGAAAATTCTGAAAGAGATGGGAATACCAGACCACCTGATCTGCCTCTTGAGAAACCTGTATGCAGGTCAGGAAGCAACAGTTAGAACTGGACATGGAACAATACACTGGTTCCAAATAGGAAAAGGAGTACGTCAAGGCTGTATATTGTCACCCTGCTTATTTAACTTCTATGCAGAGTACATCATGAGAAACACTGTGCTGGAAGAAGCACAAGCTGGAAATCAAGATTGCTGGGAGAAATATCAATAATCTCAGATATGCAGATGACACCACTTTATGGCAGAAAGTGAAGAGGAACTAAAGAGCCTCTTGATGAAAGTGAAAAAGGAGAGTGAAAAAGTTGGCTTAAAACTCAACATTCAGAAAACTAAGATCATGGCATCTGTTCCCACCACTTCACGGTAAATAGATCGGGAAAGAGTGGAAACAGTGGCAGACTTTATTTGGGGGTGCTCAAAAAGTACTGCAGATGTTGACTGCAGCTAAGAAATTAAAAGACACTTGTTCCTTGGAAGAAAAGTTTTGACCAACCTAGACAGCATTTTAACAAAACAGAGAAATTACTTTGCCAACAAAGTTCCATCTAATCAAGACTATGGTTTTTCTAGTAGTCATGTATGGATGTGAGAGTTGGACTATAAAGAAAGCTGAGCACGGAAGAATTTACGCTTTTGATCTGTGGTGTTGGAGAAGACTTTTGAAAGTCCCTTGGACTGCAAGGAGGTCCAACCAGTCCATCCTAAGGGAGATCAGTCCTGAGTGTTCATTGGAAGGACTGATGCTGAAGCTGAAACTCCAATACTCTGGCCACCTGATGCGAAGAATGGACTCATTTGATAAGACCCTGATGTTGGGAAAGATTAAAGGTGGTAGGAGAAGGGGATGACAGAGGATGAGATGGTTTGATGGCATCACCGACTCAATGGACATGAGTTTGGGTAAACTCCAGGAGTTCGTGATAGACAGGGAGGCCTGGCATGCTGCAGTCCATGGGGTTGCAAAGAGTCAGACACGACTGAGTGACTAAACTGAATTGAAACCTTAAGTTTTCTTCTATAAGTGGGTAGCTACCTCATGGGATTATTTAATCATGAAATCAAATATTATACATGTTGAAGTGCTTAGCATGGTGTCTGACAATAGTAAGGCCTCAGGAAAGGATGGCGTTCATGATTACTAGTATTATTTCCACTTATAGATTTCAGGTATGCAATAGAAAATTCCAGAATCTCTCTATCTTTTAGCTTTGTTTACATTCCTTAAAGATACCCTGGCAATGTAAAGTGACTCAGTGAATGAGTGAGTGAAGTCACTCAGTTGTGTCTGACTCTGCGACTCTGTGGACTGCAAAGTGACTCAGTAGTGTCTCTTAATTCCTTTAAACCTTTCCAAAAGGACTTTTCAGACTTTGCTGCAGGAAAGTAGAATCACAAATATAGTGACTTGTCCAAGATTATTTGTAGGTTCTTAATAGAAGTATCCTTTTGTAGTCTGTTGCCCTTTCTCCATCACACTGTGCTGCTTTTTCTGGATACCAGAAGTAAATAAGTGCAGAAACATTAATCAGAGAAAAGCTTTTGTTGTCGCTTTCTCCTCTTCTTGAAAAGAAAACTAATAGGCTCAGTGAAGCTATAACCAACCTGAGAACATAACCTGTTGGACAGGGCTTCCTTACCAGGTTTTTTATTTTTCCATTCTGGAAAGATTGTCTCATAGAAGGTGGAAAAATAAAACTGCGTCTAGAATTTTTTATTCTTGATGTGGCCCATTTCTTAAAGTCTTTATCGAATATGTTACAATATTACTTCTCCTTTGTGTGTGTGTGTGTGTGTGTGTGTGTGTGTGTATGTGTGTGTTTTTGGACCACAAGGCATGCAGTATCTTATTTTCCTAACCAAGGATCTAGCCCACATCCCCTGCACTGGAAGGCCAAGTCTTAAACCCTGGACCACCAGGAACATCCCTTGCATTTTTTTAAAAAGGTCATTCAGTTAGTTATAAGAGAAAGAACACAATTTCCGAGGGTTTTATTAACACGAGAGACCAGCTGTGTTGGGCGTCTTTGCAAATATCTCCCATGATAGTAGTAGACGAGAGCGTGGATACCACCATCACACTGATGTTGTGAATGGGATTTTCTTGACACCCATGTTTGCACTGTGATAGAATTGCAGATTCTTTTTGCAAGAAAAAGGATGGGAAAAACCCGAGCTACAGCATGGCTAATGTTAGCACTTCTTTATATAGACAGATCCTGCTAAACCTGCACAGTTTTTATTCTTGTATGCGTTATGACAATAACATTTTTTCCTCCCTTAGAATTGGGTTTAGTAGGCAGAAGCTGTACCCTGCACACCTCCAGAGTTTTTATTTTAAAGCATTGCTACTGTGTTGGCGGCAAAGATCATTGTGAAGGAGAAGAAAGGATTCTAGTATGGAAAAGCAAATGAACCAGAATGCTTAGTGAAAATATGGCTGGAACAATGAAAATTGCTTCTTTTTTTTTTTTTTTTTTTTAAGAGAAGCAGTTAAGTAATGTCACTGTTCTGGGTCAAACAGTCATATATAGTGTCCATGCTTAGGGAGAAAAAAATCTATGAAGTCCAAGATAGAAAACCAGCTTTACGTTTCACTCAAAGGCTGTCCATGTTATACTCATCTGTAAAAATATATGTAAGTAGAATAAATAATCTATTGGAGCCTATCAGCTCTAAACTCTTCATGATGGCTTAAAGAGTCTACACTAAAGCATGCTTCTATCCTTCCATGTCTCTGTGCTTCCTGCCTCCCCACTGCCCTCCCATGCCTTCTCCATTCTCCACTTTCTCTCCTCTGCCCCTTCTGCCTGGTGAACTAATATCTGTACTTTAAAACCCAATTCAAACTACACTCAATATTTTGCAGTGACGCACATATATATAAATGATTAGCTGAAATGTTGGCTTGAGTTTTTCTGTAACATTTTATGGAAAAACCTGAACAAACATTTTGGCCAACCCTATATATATATATATATGTAAAACCAAGTCACTGTAATGTACACCTGAAACTAATATGGCATCATAAATCAACTGTAGTTCAATAAAAAATAAACAGAAAACCCAGTTCAAGTGTTTTTGGTGGTCTCTTCTGCTGACATTCCCGTCCTCCCCTGGGTCAACCCCATACCTCATACATGTGTCTCTAATTGTGGTTTCACTGTAAATTGTATTATTTGCTTATTGGCTGCACCAGACCTTAGCTGCGGCACTGGTGATCCTTTGTCGCTGCGTGTGGACTCTCTAACTGTGGCGCACGGGCTCCAGAGCGTGCGGGCTCCAGCAGCTATAGCACGTGAGCTCCCTAGTAGCTCCTGTCGCTTGTGTGATCTTAGTTCCCCAACCAGGGAGCAAACCTGCCTTCCCTGCATTGCAAGGTGATTCTTAACCACTGGACCACAAGAGAAGTCCAGCTATACATTTTAGATAACATTGTTAGCTGTCCTTCTCCCCTAGGTAACCTTCCTTGACTCTTTCCAACCTCCGTCTCCAGCTAGGTGGACGGGGAAAAGTACCCGGAACTCCCAATGTGTATCTCCAGCATTGCACTGTTGCCTTGCAATGGGGGATTCCTGTGGGACCAACTCTCTGCTCCATTAGCCTACGAATTCCTGAAAGTCAGGAACCTGATTCATGTTTTCTATTGTGCTCACAGCAGCTAGCATATGGTCTACTCTGTAAATGGTTGTTACAGGAAGAGACTACTTTAATAATTGTGGTGCCCCAAGAAGTAGCACAAGTGTCTGGAAATGGTAGGAACTAGATAAATATTTGCTGGATTGAATTAGTCTGCTCTATTAAAATGGGACGGAGCGGGCAGTAGGGCCTCTCAGGTGGAGCAGTGGTAAAGAATCAGCTTGCCAATGCAGGAAACACAAGAGACACGGGTTCAACCCCTGGGTTAGGAAGATCCTCTGGAGTAGGAACTGGCAACCCTCTCCATTATCCTTGCCTAAAAATGCAGCCCATGGGATTGCAAAGAGTCATACATGACTGAGCTTGCACACACATGCACACACACAATAGCAAGCAGTAGAATGAACCCGTGTACGCCTGGCGATGGTGGGGAAGAGTGGAATGAGTTGGAGAGCTTTGCATCTCAGCAGATAGGCAAACAAATTTTTAGGTTATAGCAGTCTCTTTTTTTTGAAGATTGTTGAAGGGATCTCAAATCTTTGCGTTAAAGTCAATTTTATTACATAGGTCCCTGGCTAAGGCATTTTATCAATTGGCTTAACCCCACCTGACTTCCCGATGAAAAGAAGCATCTTCTATTTCGGCTCTCTCATCTTCTGTTGGAAACTCTCTCCTCATTGGTAACCCTGACATATAAACATGGGCCAGCAACCCAAAGGCCTGCACACGTTCTCAGGAACGTTATGGCCAAACCCCTGTAGCTGTCAGTCAGCTCAGTGTCGATGACAGGCTTTCAATTGAGGGGACTCACTGATTTTCAGCTGTAAAATCCTTAATGGTTACTTTATAGATAAGAAACTCTTTCTCCACCTTTCAGAAACTTCCTATTGACTCCTGTCAGTAAAACATGAAGCCTTCTATGTTTTGCTTTCTGACACAAATAGATGTTAGTGGTCATATCCCAAGGTCATTAGAGTTCTTTTTCCCTTTCATATTCTTTCACGACAGTTTTAATGAGAAAACTATTTCCCTGTATAATTTCTCCTCTGACACACAGTAGCTCTAAAAAAATGTTGTTGTTTTTTTTTTCTGAGCTCAACATCCTATCTGAAAGTAATTTATTTGAATGACCACAAACTTAAATATTTTCAAGTTACTTGAAAGGTACTTTAATATTTGTAAAGATAAAAGCCATGCTAATTGCAAGGCACTTGGCTGAATGCTATATGGTTTTCAGGAATATTCAATAAATTTATGTTTTATATCAAGGATTCCTATATCTAATTTTTAAAACAATTATGATTTCTCAGAGTTTATTTGGGTCAGGAATTTGTGAAGGGCTCAGCTGGGGGCAGGGGTATCATGAGATTGCACCAAGGTGTTGACTGAGGACAGCAGTGAACTGAAAGTTGAATTGAGGCTAGAGGCTCAATTTCAGAAATAGTTCACTCACGTGGCCATTAGTCCTGTTGGGAGGGTCTTCTCTCCCTCCATGGAGCCCTCTTATTCAGAGAGCTGAATCCAAGAGACCAATGTAATGCCAGATTCTACTGAATGAGGCAATTTCAAAGCTCTGCTTAGGTTAGGAGTAGGTGGGAGATAGGAGTAGACACACACACATCTCTCAGGAGTCAAAAACTGATACTCTTGGAAGGAGGGTCAGAGCCACTTATATATAATAATAGATTGGGGTCATATAATAACGGACACACACACACACACACACACACACACACCTCTCTGGAAAATATAATCTGCCACAACCGGCACAGTAGAAATTGGAAGCTATCACCCTGGAAACTTGAGTAATAAACAAGATATGACCTCTGCTTTTAGAGAACTTATGGTCTAAGGAAATGAGACAAGAAAAGGAGGGCATGAATATTAATTTTATAAGCCATAATAGAAAGGTTGTATGAACCCAGAGAAGGGGCCATCTCTTGAGGTTACGGAGAGAAGCCTATCCTGGATAGAAGAGTTGAAATTTGTTTGGCCTTTGAAGTCTAAGTCAGCTAGTTTGAAGTAGTGTTATAGACTCTTCTTCACTGTGCGTGTGGGCTCCCAATGTGTTATCAGAATGCTCTGATACATATAGGCTTTACACATATTATTTAGGCCCAGCTTTGAGAAACAAGGTTGCATTTATTATAAATTTCCAATCCTTGTTTTAGTAATGAATTATTATTCATTGAGATAGTTCGGCGATTTTTCCTGTGTGTTAAGGGATGATTTCAGTTTCAGAATTTTAATTTAGATTTCTTGAAGTGTCTGTAAATGTACATGGATATTGCCTAAAATTCTGCTTGACATTGGAAAGTAGCCAGGATCCTTTATTTATGATCTTAGAAAGATTGCAGTTGTGCCTTTTTAAAATGACTACAGGATTCATTTGGAATTAGTATGTATGCCTTTATCGTAAGCCTCTTTTTTTTCTTCCAACTAAAATCCTTTTAAAGTCCAATTCTGTTCTAGTGAATATATATATACACACACACACACATATATATATAGGTACTCTAATTTTTAAAATCCAAAGTTTAGGTTAAAATAGCCTCAGAATTAAAAAAGGTTTATGGTTATAATGCTTCAGTTACTTCTATCAGTTCTCAGTAGAATGCAGTACTTCCTGAGAAGGGAAGCCAAGACAGAGGTATAGAGACTTACAAGCTCAGAGGGGCCGTGTAGCGAACTTCCATCACTTAATACTCAGTTGGGAGAAGGTGATGCACCCCACTCCAGCACTCTTGCCTGGAAAATCCCATGGATGGAGGAGCCTGGTGGGCTGCAGTCCATGGGGTCGCTAAGAGTCGAACACGACTGAGCCACTTCCCTTTCACTTTTCACTTTCATGCATTGGAGACGGAAATGGCACCCCACTCCAGTGTTCTTGCCTGGAGAATCCCAGGGACGGGGGAGCCTGGTGGGCTGCCATCTCTGGGGTCGCACAGAGTCAGACACGACTGAAGCAACTTAGCAGCAGCAGCAGCAGCATAGCTCAACTGTATCCGACTCTTTGCAGCCCCATGGACTGTAGCCCACCAGGCTCCTTTGTCCATGGAATTTCCAGCAAGAATACTGGAGTAGATTGCCAGTTCCTCTTACAGGGAATTTTCCCAACCCAGGGGTAGACCTCATATCTGCTGCATCTTCTGCATTGCAGACATATTCTTTACTATTATTCCACTACAGAAGCCCTGTCAATTAGTATTAATATATCATTTCAATATATATTTAATAACTATGACTCTTAACTTTATAATCTTATGGAAATCAGATTTATTAAAGGGAAAAGTAGGCTACTGTGATTTTTTAAAGATGGTTAAAGAAACTACTGAACATGAGTCTTAAAGTAGTGATAACGGGAAAGAGAGAGAGACTTGGTTTCTCCCAGTGTGGCTGGATGTTTCTGTTTTAGGAGTGGGACTTTCCTTCATGTGCGTAATCATATAATTCACCTAGAAATTGAGGGGATAGGTGAATGGTTAAATGTGAGACAGACATGTAAAATAAAGAGAAATGAATACATAAAAGGGCTGGATAGGGAAAGAACTCCTACTTCCATGCACAAAATAATTTATGGAAATAGTCCTTCAACATATACCTTTAAGAGTGAAAGCTCTGGGCTAGAGAACTAGTTGAGAAATAAAGGGAAAACTCTATCTTTTGGAATCCTACTTCTCCCCACTGAGTGACAAGAGTATTTTTAGAAATACTCTTAGAAAGTTGCTTAGGAGCTACTGGGATATCCTGAGAAAAATACTACAATTCATGGCTGGGGTTAAAAAAATGTTAGTTGTGAATGAGGATAGTTTTTTAAAAGATCATTAGATGGTTGCCACTTGTGAAGAAGGCTTTTGGAACAGTGCTTTTTATACATTTGAAGTGTGGGAGCACCAGGTATAATATCATTTCAAATTAAGTCATGGCAGGAGAGGTGAGCTTTTCTCTGGGTAAACTGATCTGCTTTGTCTTTAACACCATGGGCTTCCTGGGTGGCGCAGTGGAAAAGAATCCGCCTGCCAGTGCAGGAGATGTGAGAGATGCAGGTTTGATCCCTGGGTTGGGAAGATCCCCTGGAGCAGGAAATGGCAACCCACTCCAGTATTCCTGCTTGGGGAATCCCATGGACAGAGGAGCCTGCTGGGCTATATAGTCCATGGACTCGCAGAGTCAGATATGACGGAACAACTGAGCGCACACACACGTGCACCAGCAAAGTGACCAACCACCCAAGGCACTTTCCCCCTAAGAAACTCCTGAAGAGTACACTGTAGCTCGTTAAAAACATCGAGTAAAGAGAGTTGGAAAAAACGTACCATTGAAGCTATACGATATTTACGGGTATTTATTAGCATTTCTGTACCCATGAAAGAGGAAAGTTGTTTTTAAATAATGTAATAAATCTGGGATGTTTTATTGCTAGAGGTATGTAGACAGTTTGGGCAGTATGTGATGTCAAAGAAAGACTCCTGGTACAATGCTATAAGCTTGCTTGAAGCACTCCTGTGACCACCATTGCCACCATCCTCAGTCGAGTTTCTTTCTTTCTATATGCCTTGCACTGCTGTCAGGGTTTTACATGGATTATCTCATTAGACCTATTCAACAGTTTGGGCACCAGGATTATACCCATTTGGCACTGGTGGTAGTTGTTTTCCGCTCTTTGAGCTCCTGGACAGCTGCAGCCCAACTGATGCGTATGCAACATTAAATCCTCCCAGCCTGAGTTAGTGAAGTAGCCACCTAGGATTGTTCCAGTCTCTGAGTCATGGTCTAGGTCACACAATAGGTTACTGATAGAATAAAATTGACAACAGACCTCAGTTCCATGCTGAGGAATTTAAGATTATTTTTCTTAGGATCTCTGAGATATAAATGGTTAAGGATTATCTAGTGTAGACATCCATTTCATATGTGATAGCAATCATACAGTTACTTTTGAAATGTGAAGTTACTATATATATATATATGATATTGTTGGCTCTTATTAAGGCAGAATTTCTAGCCTGTGGCATTCCATAAATAAAAGGAGACTCATTGTATGCTCTTACCCATGTTAGATCTTTATAACATTTACCTCCAGAGTCTATTTTTCACATGACTTTATTCTAATGAATCTATTTAAACTGTATTACCCAATTTCTAATTATGCCTAGTAAATTTAGTGTTTTTTGTTTTTCTGAAAACAGCATGATTTAAAAATCTTGGGTGTGCATGCTAAGTCACTTCAGTTGTGTCCGACTCTTTGTAATCTTACAGACAGTAGCCTGCCAGGCTCCTCTCCATGGCATTTCCCAGGCAAGAATACTGAAGTGGGTTGCCATGCTCTTTTCCAGGGAATATTCCCCACTCAGGGATCAAACCCACGTCTCCTGCATCTCCTGCATTGAGAATAGATTCTTTACCACGGATTCACCAGAATAACTGTTTTAGTAAGTGTCATAAGTCCGTATGTTCACCTTTGTAAGTTATGTTAGAAAATGAACACCAAAATAAATATCATTAAATCCTATGGTTTTATAAATGTGAATGTGAAGTGGATTCAAATATTGGACATTTCATTGACAGACAAATGAAAGGTAAACTAGATATTTAAGACATGAAGCAACAGGGAAAAAGTGTTGAAGACTTCTGTGTGTCTGTAAATATGATTATCTTTTTCAGGAAAATAAAAATTTCCTGGTATCTATCGTGGATCTTTTCAAGCTTTAATGCAGATCTTCTCTTAAGACCAACCTTTAGACAGTGTTATGGTAAGCATTAGAATAAGGAGTTGATGGAGGGAAACGCAACACTGGGTCTTCTGTCCTCATTTGCCATTCAGAATTCCTTGTGGTAGCCTTTTTAAAATACAGGTATCCTGGCCCAAACCTTTTAGATTCAAGTTCATGCTTGATCTACATGGTACTACATGGAGCCTGGAGACCTCTATTTTTTTAGATCTCCACATATAAATTGGATGTGTTAATCAGCAGTGGCAATGAAATATTTGGGAAACTAAAAGGTAAGGTCTTCCAAAGCAAGGAAAATTTTGGTGGAAAGTATTTCCTGCACCCTATTTGAAAGGAGATTGACTAAAACTCTGGTTTTGGAGAGTATATTGACTAGCATGCTACCTTCCAGACTGCCTGCCCCAGTAAATTTTAGTGCCTTCACAGCTCTCTCTTCTCATTCCTCATGTAATCTACAAAGAGCATACAGGCTTTGATATTGCTGTAATGAGGTTCTGAATGCCAGATGGTCCTGTTTCTTCCCTGAAGTAAATCAAGTATATTGAATATAAAGAATGTAGGTGTGAAAGGAATAAGAAGGGGAAAGTGACCCAGGTAAAACTGAATAAAAGGTGTTAGATAATAGTAGGGAACAGCCCAATGATCTTTATGTATTATTGATATTTTATTGTTGGTTAGCTAGAGCTGCTCTTGATTAATTCAACTCTTCATCAGGACCATGTGTTTTTGTCCTACTTTTAGAGACTTAGGGTTGACAGTGATAGGAGTCATTGGTATTTCCGTTGTGGCTCTGCCCCCTGCACTACTGTAGAAAAGTTCAAGCCACGTGAACCCTGTGGTCCCCATTAGTCAGTCCTGCATGGAGCTCTCTGCCCTTCTCTGCTCTGCCCTGGTCACATCAATGTTAGTTGTTTTTTTTTTTTTTTTTTTTAAACACACAGCCAAAGGCAAAGTACTTTAATTGAAAAAATCCTTATTTTTCTAGAATACGAGAAAGTGCATACGAAATTTTTTAAAAATCAACGTAAATAGTTATGTTCTGTACAAATGGAAAATTGAGTAGAGGCTCTCTTAGAAAATACTAAGTCAAAAAAGTACACTTGGTTTGAAGAACGGCAAAAGCAATGGCCTCTCTTCCTGAGCTGGACAACAAACTGGCAGGACATGCTCCTGCCTTCTCAGAACAAGAATCAGATTAAAGTCACTTCAGTTTTGGCTGAGATGGCTCAGGGAAAGATACCATCCACACTGAATCTTATTCTCAGCTGGTTTCTCTGTATTCTATCCCATTTACTCAAAACTGGACTGGCACTCTTTGCTTAGTCTTTTATGACTGACCATCCATTTATTCTGCCTGCTGTCTTAGGATGGACTCTTAAGTAGTTAGGCAAAGGGGAAGAACCATTTGGTCACTTCTAGTTTTTGTTTTCCAAATATCTGGTTTTGCACACAATATCCTTGAAAGACAAAGCATCATAGAAGGCCATTGATGTTTATGAAATATTTTTGCTCATTTGTAGTTCGTACTTGACCATTTCCAATACTCGCTAAACCCATGTGCCCCATTGGTGATACATTTCATTCCACTCATTTGAACAAGGTGTATATGCATTAGAAGTAGAAATGGGACTATTATTCAATACATTAGCAATTATGAGATTAAAAAGAAGGGAAAATACTTCAATGGTCTTTTTGGGGAAAATACCCAGCCAATCACAAAATGGATAGATTTGTATAAAGAGGTTTCAAGGAAAGGCCTATAGATAGGGAAAAAAAAAAATTCTTTGGTTAAAGTGTCTGAGAAATGTGTTACTTCTCTGGGTTTGTTTGTTAAGTAATTGCTCAGCTCAACACCTGGATGGATTTGGCCATGATTAGGAGTTTAGTCCTTAGCTTTACAGATTGAAGATATCAATATAACTAGAGTTGATGAGACTCCTGGAGTCTGATTCATGTTAACTAACACAAAATATTCAAATATAAACTACATGTCATATACGAAAATTGGAATATATACTTACTATTTCTTGAGTGCTTACTGTAGTAATAATTATAATCAAAGGTGCTTCACATACTGGGATGTGTATGTTGACAACATATACTTGGAATCAGGCAGTCGTATTCAGTCTTGTCCAGACTCCTTCTAGCATTGTAAGCTTAGGTTTCTTCGTCTGTAATGCAGGGATAATAGTATCAACTGATAAGATCAATGGAACGTGTGCAAAGCACTAAGCTAGTCCCTGGCACATAATAAGCACACAGGTAACTTATCTGCTATTGTGATCATCACGTCAGCTTCCTCCTCTTGGTCTTCCTGCTTGTCATCATCAACAACATTATCAAACAAAGCCTATTCTCTGCAATTCAAAGCCCATTTCTTTCCACACGATTATTCTGCCTGCAGAAGTTGGGTTAACTAGCTAGCACAATTCTCTCTAGAGGAAATCCTACACAAGAAATCAAATTATAATGAGAAGGCAGTTCAGACCGAATACAATCAGATAAAGAGAAATCAGCCTAATAATTAGAATGTTCTTGCTCCCAACTCTGGTTGCCAGATATATAGCTGTTTCCACAATGGGGAAATCCAACCAGTCAAACCCAATAATGGGGTTAACTTCTTAGGACTATTTCAATCACTTTAATTGTTCTTGCTTGTTTCTAATAAAGTATGTTGGGAGGACTTTGTGCATTGTGATCATTTGGGAGCACATTTGAACTGCAGAATTTTAGCCCAATCCAGTACTTGGTGAATTAGAATTTCCAGTTTAACCAGCGTGCCCATTTATTCAAATGAGCCAATCAAGGGTGAAAAGTATTATGATGAGATACTCCTCAGTGTTTCACATAGAAACTGGTCTCATCCATTATATGTGAATTCTCACTAGTTTCCCTCCCACAACATAACCTTATTCTCAGATAATCTTATTTCTAAGCTATGTTCATTACAGTATAAATTTTTCCCCCTCCATCACTATGACAAAAAAAAAACCTTAAAATCAACAACAACAAAAATGCTGTATGAAAGAGACTAAATAGGAAAACATTTTTTTCTGAGTCTTTGTTTAAAAATGTTTCTGTCACTCAAGCTCTGGATCTTGGCAGATGGCCTCATTTATATTTAAGGGAAAAGATAGTTTTATATTCTTTGGTTCCAGTTATTAGCGTTTGCTTTTGCACAGGGTGATTTTTTTTTTTTTTTCACTCTTTGAAGTCTTTCGCTCTCCCGTGCACCCCCCCCACCTCCATTTTTGATCCTCTGCCGTGATTTCTCAATCACTGCTGCTGAAATAGCTCCGTGTCAGCTTGACATTGAATAGCTGGAAACCTGGCAATTATTTTTGGAAATTCTTGGTCTTTAGTTTTTCCCAACAGAACGTAGATGCCTTTGTGTTTGCAACCAGTGATAAGTGGATGTCCAATAAGCCACTAGTTCTTTTTCAAATCCATGTGGATTAAAAAGAAAAATTCTTTAATCATGGTCTACAATGAGTTTGATCTCTAAAAAGAAAGTCCCTGCCAAGGCTGTCTTGAAGACTTTGGAGGCACCTGATGAGCCCATTCTTTGTAGAAATAACCTCTCTATAGCCCATCAAGATTCCACTTATCTACTCTTCTCCCTGAATTAATGGAACTGAAAATTACCATATGTAAACATGTCTTTTTTTCCAGATTTTTTCTCTCTGCTAAATTCAAATACAGGGATATGTGTGAGCAAATTGGAGGTCCTTTTTGGTCTCCAGGTTCCTAGCGTGCAAATACACACTCTGTAAATGTTTCTGTGTATTTATATTATACGTACATGAATCTTGACCTTATTAAAACGGGAACATGAAGAGCCATTTCCCCAGCATTGTACATGAAAGCTTTCTCCAAAATGTCTTAGATTCTTTTTCAGATCCAAAATCCAATCTCTCAGTATTGTAAAAGGAAACAGAAGGTAATTTCCCTTGTTTTACTAAGTTTTGTAGTTTAGAGAGGTAAAAACACTTACCTAGGTCTAACTCAAAGAAATCAAGGACTAAACCAATTGTAATCCAAGTGTCTTACGTTCTGAGCCATTGCTTCATTAAATAGCCCATATCATAGCAACTGGATGGCAAATTTAAAACTTAACTAATTTGTTATTTAAGAAAACCAGTGAGGGATTACTGATTTATTTTACTAGGCATATCCTCCCATTTAGCAATTCCATTTAGTGACTAAGACTCTTTTTTCTTCATGTTGTCAGAAGGGCCAAGAAAATAAAAATATTTTCAGCTCTAAAGATTTCAGCAAGGGAGGCTGTAACTTAGTTATGCGGCGTGTATTCAATTAGCTTGTGAAACCTTATCTCTTCTACCAGTAAAAAGGGCTTAAAAATAAAGCATTACCATTCCTAAAGGAGCAAGAGGGTGTTTTTGGCAATAGGGTGCCTCAACTGAAAGAGAGCTTAGTAGCCCCAAATGGTACTTTTGTCAATTTGTTTTCCTTTTGAAGAGGTGCTGTGAGCTTCAGGGAGGAGCTGAATACATACAAGGCAGCATTTCTCAGGGTGCTCAGGGCTGAAATGTCATTTGCTTCTTGTTCCTTTCTCTACACTTACCAACTGGCCCTGTAAGAAGAAGTCTATGAGAGTCTTTCTTGTGATGGATACAATTTTTTTCCTTCATGTTTCATCTGTCCCCTTAGTTTTGTACATTTTATGCTTTTTCATGGTTTTTGTGATGCAGATTATTCTGTTGCCATCTAAACCAGGCAATGAGAGCTTTTTGTGAAGTGGAAGAACTCCAAGGTCTCCATCAGTTCTAAAATCATATTTAGTTGTGACCTAATATGTGATTAACTCAGCACAGCTGCTAACTCGGCATTTTTGGTCCAGTGGTAAATTGATATTTTCCTACTCAGAAAATGTATCACCTTCATGGGAATGTCAGTGCTCTTCGCTTGACATTCAGGGCCTTCAAAGATCCAGTTCTTAATGACTCTGCCTTCCTTATTGGTTGTTGATTTTCTGTTGCTAAGTTGTGTCCAACTTTTTGTGACCCCATAGACTGCAGCACACCGGGATTCCCCGTCCTTCATTATCTCCCAGAGTTTGCTCAAACCCATGTACATTGAGTTGGTAAAGCCATCCAACCATCTCATCCTCATATTGGTTATTAAACCTCAACTGTACCCCTTTGTTCAGCAAGTTAAGTCTATAAACTTTTCCCAAGGCTCCACTCTCCTGATTATTGTGTTTTGCTAATGTCGGTTTTCTCTGTGGAGATATCCTCCTGTTACATTTCTGTTTTTCCAACTCTTACCTGCTTTCCAGGAACCAGGCCAAACATTAATGCCTCAGAATATTTTCTTGTGTAATCTTCTCTGATGTTCCTAAATAGAAATAAACCCTCTTTTATTTTTACAATGTAAATATTATTCAAGATACCTCCTTACCCTTTGTTAAGTCTGGTTTTCTTAGGTTAATATTTTATTTGAGAAACATTCACTATGTTTGTCCTTACTACTTCATGATTGAAACATATTACACTTCTGTGCAACTTTCTTATAGACGACTCTGTCAAAAATATGAGAAATTTTATAGCTTCTGTTGACTTTTCCATAGCCATTCACCTAGTGGGCAAGACTTGGCTGTGGAGTGAGCTTCATGAAATCAACACAGATTCCAAATTTCTGCTCTTTGGAGTGAAACTGAATTTTCATGTTATCTCAGGTCACGGTCTATCTCTTTGCTTTTCTGGCACTTGTATCTCTTAGCACCTCTCACCTTTTGGCCTTAAATTCCTTCAGGATCTCACATGGACAAGGTTCTCAGAAAATGCTAGTTAAGTGTAGGGTTACAGAGTGACTTAAGGGTATACAGTACCTTAAAACATAGAGTTCAATATTTAAAATATGAGTCTGGACTATAAAAAAAATAAGATCTACTCTGTTTCTCTTCCTAGTAGGTCAAGTTAAAGGCTACTGGTAAACAGGACATTTCAGATAGAAGACAATATGTTCCAGAATGTTATCTGATCAAAACATTTCCTACACATTTGAAAAATGGTGGACTGAATGGACTTAATGGGTTTTTCTTCCATAGTATGCTCAAGAATTTATTCAAATTTATTCAAATCAATATCCATCAGAATGCAGTCTCCCAGTATGGGATATTTTGACTAAAGGAATGAGAATAAAAAGAAAAAAGAAGAAAGGATATGGTTATGACATAGTCTAGTGAACAACCTTCGTGATAGCCTTGATCTTTGTAACACCTGAAAAGATATTAAAGACAAGATGGTCTCTAAGATTCTAAAAGGGAGTGAGACAGAACTCCTAAATACCTGGAGATTTTGATACCCTAGGCTTGTGTCTCCACTACTGGAAATCACTGTCTTAGTGCCTCGCAAGTGCCTGCCAAGTGCCTCATGATACTTTTTTTTTTTTTGCATTAACAATAATGTGCTCTTCCTAAAGGAAGGGTCTCTTATCTCCCATATGTGCCGGAAGAGAAATAAAAGTTGGGAGCTATAATTTATAAGACCTTCATCTGAAAGAGAAGATACAAGGTATAGAAGGAAAGTTGCACACTGTTTAAGCTGCAGAGCAAGATCTGGAATCCAGGTCTCTTGGTTGCCCAACCCAGTGCTGTTGGCTCAGCGCCACACTTTCCAGTTAATAGCTCCCTTCTGTCCCATGGCCTCCCCTGACAACTTCTACCACCTTTTTAAATAGGGGCATTTCCAAATCTATGTTTGCAGGAAACTTTGTGATCCGATGCACCTTATATTACACTGTTGTGTCATATATGAGAGACCCATGAAAAAATATCCGTGTAATACACCGAGGGCTTCCCACGTGGCTCAATGGTAAAGAATCTGCCTGCAATGCAGGAGATGTGGTTTCAATCCCTGGGTTGGGGAAATCCCCTGGAGAAGGAACTAACAATCGGCTACTGTATTCTTGCCTGGGCGATCCCATAGACAGACAAGCCTGGTGGGGTACAGTCCATGAGGTCAGAAAAGAGTCAAACAGGACATAACGGTGAAATAACAAAGTACGTTAAAGACATTGACACACACTAAAATGTTGAACAACTGCAGTGGAATACCCTGAACAATCAGATAAGGGCTTATGGTTTACTTTTTTCCATTCAGTCTCACCAGCTAGCTCGGGCCACTGGCAGGGGCAGCATCCTACGGTGATTGTCATTTTGACGGTGAGGTGAGTAATTTCTTGGTGCCGTATGAAATATCAAGGTCGGAGAAACTAGAACATAATATATGGCAAACCAGGAGTGAGTTGCCAGGTGACCGCTGAGGCTCCTTCTTGTGATGTCCTGAATGGGAGCTCTTTCCGGAGCAGTAAAGGCTTTGGAAACCAATTTTTCTTCCAAAGCCATCGTTATTGTTTTGTTCCCCACAGGCACCTTTTTTCTTTAAGATGTAAACACTCTCTGGATGCTGCATGAATCCATCTTAATTTCTTGCAAAGGAGTTTTGTTCAACTATTTTTATTTCAGAGTTTGTAGTAGGCAAACTGCCTTTTTTTTCTCATAGGAAAAGAATGCTGGGTGCCTGTTCCTATGGAGGCTTGGTGCAAAAAAAAAAATAATAATAAAATAAAGTAGCATAAAGCTGAGGGTGTGTGTTTGTGTGTGTATAAGGAGAGGAAAAGTTTAAGTACAAGAGTTAGCCAGTCCCAGTCTTCCTCCCCTCATACTTTACACGGCCTCCCACTGGTAACCAATTGAAATATAAGCCCACCAGTGTCATTTTAATTATTTTCAGTAACCACATTTAAAAAGTAAAAAGAATCACATGAAATTACTTTTAATAGATTTTATTCAACCTAAAACATCCAAACTGTTATCAGACCAACATATATTAATAGACAAATGATTACTAAACTATTTTATGTAAATTTTTTACATTAAGTTTAAGTCCAGTATACATTCTATATATATGTATATGTAGACCCATGTCAGTTCAGACAACCCACATTACCATGCAGGGTGTCTACTAGACAGCACAGTTATAAAATAAAATTAAAAAATAAACTTGCTCATATGGCATTTAAAATAGTTCATTGCCAGTTTGCTGGTTATTTTTTTTTTTAACTTCCTATGCCCCTGCACCCTCTGTATTCCACTTCATCGGGTTTCTTCTGTTTCTTCTCATTTCCTGAACCTAATATAAACTTTCATCTTTTCATGTCTGTAGCATCCTTTGCCTCCCTTTATTTTGTCCTTATTTTGAAACATGTCCCAGGCTTGGAGGTAGCCTAGGATGGATTTTCATGGGGTTTGACTGAGATTCATTTCCATCTTCATTGTGGAGTAATTGGGTGAGTTGAAGAATATTATTTAGCCTCTTTGAACTCCATATTACCTATGTTTAAAACTAGAATAGTAGCTGTGTGTATGAGCTTGAGTATGTATGTCTTTGGGTATGACTGTCAGAAACAGCGTGGAAGTGAGGGAGAGAGAGAGAACAGATGAAACGAATGGAAAACAAATAGGAAATACGTAGTACAGCTGCTGGCACATGGTAGTTAAATGCCCTCCCCTTTCCTAGTCACTTTCCAAGTTGCTTCTGTGAGTAGCACAGCCGCCCTGGTCTGCCAGCGGCATCTAAGTGTACTTTACTAAGCATCTCCTTTATACTTGGCAGTCTCTTCACCTGCAATATCTGAGGCCCACCTTTAACAACCCATGTTCAGTCTTTGCTCCCCAGTTACTGCTACTGTACCCTTTGCTTCTTTCCTCCTGCCAAAACGTTAACAACACAATGTACAGCTGCTCCTAGGAAATGAGTGAGCCCGGAGCCAAGTGGGACAGTATAGGTGCCCTTCCACTGTGGATGAGAGCCAATGCGCTCCCGCTGAAATCGCGGCCCAGCTCAGAGTGACAGCACAGCCGCTTCTGTGCCTGGTAGTAACAGTTTCCTAGGCAACCAGTACACACTACCATGGGGGAAATGAAGGGAAAAAAAGGCAAAACCTGCATCATTTCCACAGTTTTCAATATTTGTGTGCATGTGCTAGAACAGTATATGGATAACTGAACATATGTTTTACTATTTCATGTCGTGTTGGTTATGGACTCTGTCCTATCTCTAATAAAATTGCTAGTGAATAACTAGTAATGGTATTGTATGTGAAACTGGATCTTTCTGGCAGAGGAAGGTTTATAATTTTTTGAATAGCAGACTTGCCCATTTTATGTTAGATTTAATCTTGCATTTGATGTGTATTGATCTTTTATAAATAGTATTTTAAATTTCCTTTTCTAATTCCTTGTTGCAATTGAGATCTGTATTTTGTATCCAGAAATCTCACCAAATCACCTTATTAATTCTAGTGGTTTCTATGTGGCTTCTTTAGGGTTTTCTGCATATATGTAATCAAGTAATCTGAAAATAATGAGAGTTTTGATTTTTTACTTCTTTATAACCTGTGTTTCTCTCACTTTAATAGGGACTAAGACTTTTGCTACTATAATGGTGAATAAAGTAGAGATAGTAGACAGTCTTGACCCATTCTCAAAATATCAGGAGAAATCTTCAAAATTTCTCCTGAAGCATAAAATTTCTAGTTTTTTTTTTTTTTAATAGATAAACTCTTCTATTCCTGCTTTGCTAAGAGAGTATTTTAAAAATTATGAATGGAGATAGATTTTTGTCTTATTCCAAATTTGTTTCGAGAGTTTTGAAAAATCATGAATGGAGATATAATTTTATCAAAGGCTTCTTTTGTATCTACTAAAATAGATATTTGATGTTTTAAATTGACTTTAGTTGGTAACTCAATATTTCATTTCTGGAATGAACCCCATTGGTTATAATGTATTATCTTTTTATGAATCATTGGATTAATTTAGCTAATGCTTATTTTATTTAGGACTTTTGTAATGATGTTCATGACAGAGTGTTGCTGATATATACACACACACACACATATATTTTTTAATAATTGTTGCGGATTTGAAGATCAAGATCATTGTAATCTCATAAAACAAGTGTGCACTGCTCTTTGGCTCTATAAGGTATTATCATTGTGTCCATCCATCCATTTATCCATCCCTTCATTCATTCCAAAAATATTTATTGAAGGGAAATATAGTATAATGGGGCTTCCCTGGTGGCTCAGATGGTAGAGAATCTGCCTACAATGTGGGAGACCTGGGTTTTATCCCTGGGTTGGAAAGATACCCTGGAGAGGGGGGCATGGCAACCCACTCTAGTATTCTTGCTTGGAGAATCCCCATGGACAGAGGAACCTGGTGGGCTACAGGCCGTGAGGTTGCAAAGAGTCAGACATGACTAAGCAACTAAGTACAAATAGTATAGTGCATAAAAGTATGAATTCTAAGCTACCTAGGTTTGGATCCTTTTTTAAAAACTTAGTCTGACTGTTTTAGTCATCTGTTGCTATCTGACAAGTTGCCATAAACTTAGTGGCTTAAAGCAACACATTTATTACCCCCACAGTTCCTATGGGTCAAAAATCTGGGAATATCTTAGCTGGATGCTCTGTTTCAGGGTCTCTCACAAGGACACAGTCAAAGTGTTGGCCTGGCTCAGGGACTTATTTGAGGCTTACCTGGGAAGGGATCTGCTTCCGAGTTCATGTAACTGTTGGCAGGATGCAGTTTCTTGAAGGTCGTTGGTTTGAGGATCTCAATGCATTGATAACTGTAGGGTGGAATCCACCCTTAGTTTTTTGCCAGGTGGGCCTCTCCATAGGGCAGCTTATTTAATCAAAGCTAGAAATAAGAGAGTCTGTTAGGGAGATAGAAGTTTCAGTATAAAGAAACATAATCACCTTTTCCTGCACGTTATTAATTAAAAACAGTGAACAGCTCTTACTCTCAAAAGGAATTAAACAAGCCATATGCATAGAAGGAGGTGTAAGTAATTGTGGGCTGTCTTAGAGCTGGCCCACCATAGTATGCTAGACAGATTGTTTGACTTCTGTGTGCATCAGGGTCTTCATCTATTAAACGAAGATAATAATGGGGTCATTAGAAATATTAGATACTTTAATATTAGTAAGGCATCTAGAATAGTGCCTGGCACATAGTAAGTGCCACATTAATGTTAGATTCTATTAATATGTGAAGTGCCAAGTACAATTCCACATGTGGGGGGCATAGCACTGAACAACAGGGATAGATTGTCATGAAGTTTGCAATCTAGTGAAGAAAAGCAGAAGACAAACATATAAGTATAAATTGAGTGTTGGTAGTGTCAGGGTATTTGGAGAAGGCAATGGCGACCCACTCCAGTACTCTTGCCTGGAAAATCCCATGGACGGAGGAGCCTGGTAGGCTGTAGTCCATGGGGTCGCTAAGAGTTGGACACGACTGAGCGAGTTCACTTTCACTGTTCACTTTCCTGCATTGGAGAAGAAAATGGCAACCCACTCCAGTATTCTTGCCTGGAGAATCCCAGGGACGGGGGAGCCTGGTGGGCTGCTGTCTATGGGGTCATGCCGAGTCGGACACGACTGAAGCGACTTAGCAGCAGCAGCAGTGTCAGGGTATTACTATTGTATATAAAGTGATCAGAGTAATTCTTATAGGTAACATTTGAGCAGGAGTCTGAAGGAAGTGAAGGGACAAATCTTTTATGTATCTTGGAGATCATAGGAGTGAAATTCTGAAGATGAGAATGCACTGACTTTAGGAACCACATCGAAACTTGGTTTGAAACTGTACATCAGAACTTATATATATTCATGCTAGTTACCCAGAGATGACAGTTTATTCTCACGTAGCTGGGCCCTTGTATGCAAAACACAACTGTGTAGAATCGTCACAGAAAATGTGCAAAATACTGAGGTCATGCTCAACAAGGACAGTTAAATGGTTAAATGCTTTATAGTGTTGGAAACTGGAATCTGAGTGGTACCTGTATGTTTATCATAGTTTTAAGTTAAATTTGGTTGCAACAAATAGCAAATATTACTACAAATGATGTTGAAAATCCCTTATTTATTTTCTAAGCCACTCATAATTTAATTACTTGTTATGAAATGACTCAAAGCCTAACTTGTTATTTTTTTCTAGCCTATATCTTAAGACTTTTTACCTCATTCTAATCAGAATACAAATGTGATTGCTTCTTTCTTATTATTCACTCAATGTTTAATAAGTGGTAGCTCTTCTAAGTGACCAGTAATCACCAGGGCTTCAATTTTTAGTGATTATCTAGTCTTCCACTGTATTAGTAAAAAGAAAAAAAATGTATTTGTTCTTATTCTCTTGGGGATTTGGTTATTTTGTTTGCTTGTTTGCTACTCAAAAATTGGATGATGCTAATTCTTCTGAACTGGTACATTTTTCTTCCTTTAAATTATTTTTAGAAAGAGTTGTCATGAGTATATAGGTTGGTCCAATGATCTAAACATTTTCATGGAATTTTATTCCCAACTACATTGACTAAGATGCTTTTTTTGATAGCGACATAAAGACATTACCTTGCCCATAAATTTCATTTTTATGCTCTTTATTCCCATACACTTAACTTTATAGCCTAGTAGCAATATATTTGGGTGGGCACCCAATTCTATTACTTGATAGTGGTGTGACCTTGGGCAGATGGCAGATAATATACCTGCTTAGTTCCTCAGCTTCTGTAAAATGAGGATAACAGTAAGAGGATCCATCTTACAGGCTTTTTCTCAATTAATCTGAGTGTTACATACATGATGGGGGCTCTGTAAATATCAGCTATTACTATTTTCATGTGTCCCTAGGTTATTAGTCAAATCGGACCTTGCTAATTCAAACTTGGACAGGAATTTGCCTGAAACTTTAGCAGCAGCTCTAAGTAGCCTGGCATCATCTAGTACTGCAGACAAGAAAATATAGCAAAATAGAAGTCACAGACAAGCCACCTGTGGACCAAGTCCTGTTCATGACTTTTATTCATCCCACACATTGTTGTTATTACTTTATTTTTAATTAAAAATTGCTCACTTTTGACATTTTTGAAATTTAACATAAAATCTGAATTCATGGTTTCTCTTAAGAAAAGAATTGAACAATAAAGCAAAACCAGAAAGTTTTGCCTTCTGGCAACCATCCGCGAGAGCAGAGTAGCAGCTACTGTTTTTAGAGGAGGTTCTGAAAAGGACCATGTGTCCCCTGAACGCCACGTCTGTTTCCTCCCCTGTGGCTTACAGCTTGCTGTTTTGCTCCTTTTCTCCACCTTCCTGGCTTCTAGAACATTTCAATTTGCCTCTACCAGCACAAGGATTGAGATTCTCCAGATCAAAAGAACCGGGTTATTATAATTGCTCTGGACTACTCTCTAATTAAAATCGAAATCACTTGACTGACAATTCCCATCACTGGGTACAACAGAGTGTGTTTTTCACCAGGTCCTTGGGCATCTCATTAGGAGAGATGCTTGGTTTGTTTTCACCTTGGTTTTCAGACCACAGACATGTTTACCTCTGTAAGAAATGGGAGTTGAGAGAGTTACAAGGAATTGTTCAGTTCAGTTCAGTCGCTCAGTTGTGTCCAGCTCTTTGCGACTCCATGAATCACAGCATGCCAGACCCCCCTGTCCATCACCAACTCCCAGAGTTCACTCAGACTCATGTCCATCGAGTCAGTGATGCCACCCAGCCATCTCATCCTCTGTCGTCCCCTTCTCCTCCTGCCCCCAATCCCTCCCAGCAACAGAGTCTTTTCCAATGAGTCAACTCTTCACATGAGGTGGCCAAAGTACTGGAGTTTCAGCGTTAGCATCATTCCTTCCAAAGAAATCCCAGGGCTGATCTCCTTCAGAATGGACTGTTTGGACCTCCTTGCAGTCCAAGGGACTCTCAAGAGTCTTCTCCAACACCACAGTTCAGAAGCATCCATTCTTTGGTGCTCAGCTAAACTACTACAAGGAACAGTAGATTATCTAAAATGCTACAGCAAAGAGTCTGTGAATTCTTTCTCCAAAGGCTGAAAATGGTTACTTCGAAACAGTAGGGAATCCATACGAACAGCACTAAGCTTCTATTTTTATTCCTGAAAGAGTTTTTGAAGCCATTACTCCCTGTTCTCCAGTCTTTTAATGCGTGATTCATACACAATACAGATTGGAAATGGCAGAGATTGATATTATGGAAGAGGTGTGTGTATTACCATGGTGCTAGCCGACCACAGAATTGTATGAGAGATTGTTATACCAACGCTAATTGGCTCCTTCAGATTTTTGAGAATGAGTCTTTAGGTTTCCACTGAGTTCTGCATTTTACCATGTTCACATGTGGTAATTAACAGAGGAAGGAACTATTGTACCTTTGTTTGAAGCCTGCAACCTTGAGTCACATGTCCTGGGGTCTAGTGACAACTGTGTATCATTGTTTCTCATCATACTAGGAGTTACTAGCTGAGCACTGTAGACAGGAGAAAACAACGATGAAACTTTGGCACTGGAGTTCAGTAGACAGGAGTTTTAGTCCTGGCACTGCTACTTATCTGTATGATTTGGGATAATTTAAATTCTCTTGGACTCAATTTTCTCATATGTAAAATGGGATAACATTAGTAGCTCCCTCTTTGGAGTGGAGGGAGTGTGCAAAGTAATTCATATTAAACATTCAGGACATAGATAAGCATTTAATAAGTAGTGTTGACTATGGCTTCCTCGTTGTAATCATTCAACATAATGAATAACTTTCTATGAGTAGTAAATGCAAGAGACATGGTTCTTGCCCTCATGGATCTGAGACCCTAGTTGGATTTAAAGTGTCCAAAATGTTTTTTTTTTTTTTAATAGAACAGCTATTGACAATGAGACTGTCTGATCATGAATCTCTACCCAACCTCTTAATTCTCTTTAGAATATAAAGCACCTTAGTAAACTTTCTATTGCTCAGTTTAATGGGAATAATAAAAAAGAGCTAACTTCTAGTGTTTGGCCCAAAGTAAAACAATAATGATAATAATGAAGATGAAGGGAAAAATAGCTTACATTGATCACATGCATTCCATTTATCATTTAACCATATTTATTCTATGTAGTTACCATTAATTGATGTAGTAACTTTTACCTGAATTAATTTATTCAAATCTCACATTCACCTATAAGGTAGTAATTAGTCCCATTTTGTAGATGAGGAAACTCAGGCATTAGAAGAGATACACACTCAGGAAATATCAGTTGCTGCAGTGGTATCATTAATAAAATGAATGTCTCTCCACATCACATTATTAGGTTCACACCGTTGGTTACATTCCTTCTCAGTAATTCCACAGTGTCTCCATACTTGATCAAGCTTTCTGTTGGTGGAAATCGTTGTGACATTTACATAAAGAGCGAGTTTTGAAAAACCATCTCATTTTATTTGAGAGGCTGTCTGCTTGTTTGTGTAGCTCTGAAATAAATTCCGTATCCTTCTGTACACTTGACAGATTTAACTGAAGATTTCAGACAGTGAAGCTGTCAGGCTAACCCTGGAGACCAGGAGTGAGAATTTTGGACAATGCACATTGGCCAGTATAGGGTTATGTTACTCAGAGACTAGGTGAAAGGAAGATTTTCAGCCTGTAAATTTTTATCTACTCGTGTGTCGACTGTACCTGTGAAGAAAAGCACAGGGGACCGCGTGCTGGGCTGAATCGACTGAGGGACCGTGTACACAAACCGAGACTGACGTTCTCAGTTGACGTGCTTTTCAATCACTGAGAAAGCGTGTTGTTTCCACTGCCTGGGTCATTCTACACTGCCAAGTCTGTGACCAGATATCACCTTCCTAGTGAATCCTTCTTGTCCAGATTATTTATAATTGCACCCCCTCTCTTTATCCTCAGACATTTCGTATCACTGTTCCCTGCTTTATTTTCCTTTAGGGTACTTATCTCTATTTACACACTGTCTATTTAACCTCTTTCTTGTCTAGTCCCCTGTCAGCGGTATTCTGGAACGTGCTTATACTACTTCTCCAATAAATTAAATACTCAGGCATAAATAAATATTCAGGAATTTGCAAATTGGTTGTCAAATTGATCAGAGTGAGAATATTTACTGGCACACAACTACCATCTCTTAAATGTAAGCTCCATGAGAGAGCACATTTTTGTTTATTTCACTCACCGCTACATCCCCTTTAACTAAAAATGTGCTGTAGACACTGTATTTAAAAAGTATTTGCTGGAAGTATTTGCTAGAACAAATGTGTGAGTGAGTGTACAGGCTTCCATTTTATCCATGGAAGTTTGACGTTGGAAATGTCTCCATGGAAATATGACGTTGATCATATATGATCTGTGCTTTATCAAGAACTCTCTTTAAAATTTTTTTATTGTGGTAAAAGCCACACAATTTAAAAAATACTGTTTTAACCATATTTAACTGTACAGTTCAGTAACATTCTAAAGACTTTTTATATATCTCATTACAATCCTAATACCGGGAGGTAGTTTGTACCACTACAGTGTTATTATCCTGCGTTCACAGATACAGAAACTGCGAAGCCAAGAGGTTTCTCAGCTTTTCCAGGGTCATGTGGGGGTAAATGGTAGAAACAGAGTGAGGAGGAGGAGAAGAAAGAGAAGGATAAAAAGAAGGAGGAAAGGAAGAGAAGGAGGAGGAGATTAATGGCAGCAGCGCTCACATTGCACTTAGCTATGTGTCAGGTGCTATTCTGAGTATTTTATACACAAATAACAATTAATGCATCTCATTTCCACAACACACCCATAAGATAGGTGCTAATATTATTATCCCCACTTTACAGCTGAGGAAACAGAGGCACACAAAGCTTAAGTCCCTCGCCAAAGAGCACGTAATACACCTTTTTAGAGCTGAGACTTGCATGCAGGATGGAAGGGAGTGCTGGAATCCACACTTTTTAACTGTTCTGCTTTATTTTTGGTTGATTGACTTGTCCTACGCCACAGCTCCTGGTTTGAATGACTGGACCTACTAGGGGATTTGTTCATTCAGGTGGGACTTAATCTCTTGTTNCAAAGAGCACGTAATACACCTTTTTAGAGCTGAGACTTGCATGCAGGATGGAAGGGAGTGCTGGAATCCACACTTTTTAACTGTTCTGCTTTATTTTTGGTTGATTGACTTGTCCTACGCCACAGCTCCTGGTTTGAATGACTGGACCTACTAGGGGATTTGTTCATTCAGGTGGGACTTAATCTCTTGTTTTTTATACCTCATAGATTTTGCAGGTTGCCTTGTCTCCAATGGACTTTCTAACCACTGGGTGTTGATGAATTTGACTCATTGCCACCTCAGTTGTATTAAATGAGACTGAAGTTCTGGGAATTATCTTGAATTCCTTTGCTTTCTGAAAGGTTGCTTGTGCTTCCTTCTGTTGATTCCACTCTCCTAATCTTCAGCCTAGTCCTAGGTTGATTAAGCAAAAAGCAGTAAAGGTTAAGAGAGTGATGACTTGTAAATGAAGCAGAATGAAAAGAAGAGAAAAGCGCCACCTGAAAGACTTCCTTCTTTTTGATCAAGACATCAAGATAACCGTTAAATGAATTCCCTTTGAAAAAAAGTTTCATTTTTGTTTTATCATCCTGCTTCAAAGAATAGAGAAGGCAATAGGAACCCACTTCAGAAGCAGAGCTAAGGTTGTTGCTGAACCCACTTCACAGAGGAATGTGAATTTAGGATGAGGTCTTCTTTCTAATGTTCTAAAATGTGTGTTAGTGGGGTAAGCTGTCTGCAAAACTACTTGTCTGGTGAAGAGAAATAAACTTGACGTTTCTACTTATTTTGTGGGCCACTAAAAGTTGTCCCCCGCCAGAAGAGCCCTGGACTTCTTAGGATATATTCCAGGAGTTGATAGATTTAGATATATCAAGGTTCCATCTGTTAGCAGCTCTGGTGAACTTTCTGGACCTCAATTTCCTTGTTTGCCAAATGTATTTGTAAAGTCATCTTCTGAGTTTAATTATTATTCAGAATTGTTTCATCTTTAAAATTTTGCCCAATGAAACCTCACCCACCTAGTTGCTCCATCTCACCCAGCTATTCTTTATGGTGTCAGTCCCTCCACGCTTCACCTGGCCCCCTCCTTTCTAGCATCAGACTCTTCTTGGCACCACTTTTTGTCTCATCCAATTCCTACTTCTTTTATTGCTGTTTCTACTTCGGTCCTTAGACTCTCTCTGAGAACAGTGGGACTTACCTCGTATTCCTCTGGAATCTCCCACAGCTTTTAAAATGATGCCAGTTACATAGGAAATAGCTGTTGAGTGACATTGAAGATGATGGAATAGTGAATCAGAACATTTAACACTGTTCTCACCAGTTCGTGGGATTTACTCTTGTGAAAATAAAAACAAACAAATGAAACAAAAGTGTATAATACTTTCTGAAAATAATTGTGTAAGTAAAGTTTTGTTTCCTCAACTCTGTTGTTGATGTTGGGAAAGCCTTTTTATGAAGTCGTTCTACTCGATGTTTTTATTGATACATATTAAAGTTATTAAATAAACACATGAATGCTTAAAATGAATGCCTTGTAGTCTTGGGAAATGGCTGTGACTGGGTAATTCAATGCATTAGGTGTTATTAGGAGAAAAAGTAATGCTGCTCTGGCAGAAGAATAAGTACTCCAGATTTGAAGATCATATTTGCAGATGACGAGGTTCGTGACATTGTACAGGAGACAGGGATCAAGACCATCCCCATGGAAAAGAAATGCAAAAAGGCAAAATGGCTTTCTGGGGAGGCCTTACAAATAGCTGTGAAAAGAAGAGAAGCGAAAAGCAAAGGAGAAAAGGAAAGATATAAGCATCTGAATGCAGAGTNTTGGTGATGGACAGGGAGGCCTGGTGTGCTGTGATTCATGGGGTCACAAAGAGTCGGACACAACTGAGCCACTGAACTGAACTGACGTGAACTATTAAAACTTCCATATGATTATTTTCTTATTTAATATTTTCAAGCCTTGTAACAATCAATGCCAGGAAAAATAAACAAGAGAGCTGAGGTCTGTTAAAATGCTCGACAGTGCATATATTAAGGAGAATATTTTGACTGAAGAGTTCATTTATCTATTTTTAAAATGTAAGTATGAAGGCGACCTGTTTAAGTGAATGACTGTGTACCCGTAATAGCCTATGCTATTTCAAGAAGGGACCAAAGGTGGTCTTAGCTCATCCTGGATCAGGTGAAATGAGGACAAGTATAAATAAGCTCAACAAGTAGTCTTCCAGCATCTTCAGAATTGAACCTCTTGGTAGACTCTTTATTGGCCTTCCATTATTNTGTGTACCCGTAATAGCCTATGCTATTTCAAGAAGGGACCAAAGGTGGTCTTAGCTCATCCTGGATCAGGTGAAATGAGGACAAGTATAAATAAGCTCAACAAGTAGTCTTCCAGCATCTTCAGAATTGAACCTCTTGGTAGACTCTTTATTGGCCTTCCATTATTGAATCTAAGTGAGTGTTCATGGAATTGGCCCCAAACAAATGACTCCTAAAATGGGACATGAATCCAAGTGTCATCATGATGTTTTTAGCCACTCAGATATTGAAATAGTTTCCTGGTAGTTTAAAAAACTCAGAAAGACTCTTCTTTTCTTCTACCACGTTTCTGTTCTAGCTATTATATCCTATATTGAAAAAGGATTATAGGGCAAAAGGAAACCCTATGAGTCTTCCATTCCCTTTCTTTTTTTACCCTCTCACATTCTCTCCTTCTGGTCTATTAATAAATGCCTTTCAAATAAGTATCTATAAAAGAAGTTACATTGACTTTTTTTTAAAGCATTCAGAAATCTTCACCTTTGGAAGTTGAACTTGTCAAGAGTTAATTTTCTCATTGGTTTAAATCAGAGCATAAAAGAGTACTGCTGGTAACAAGAGTTAAATTTACTACAACAGAGAGATATAAATGCCCTGTGTTTTTGCTAATTATATAGTATAGGTTGCATACAAATTACACCTCTTTTTCCAAGAGAATGTTTCTTCTTAGTTCATTATTCAAGATGTTTCAATTTTTCACATTCCAGGGTGGACTGAAAGCAGCAAAATATTGATTACAATCCTCTTGTTCTAGGAGCAATTAGCTTACCACTTTTGAAAAGCAAAGACTTGTGTTAACAAGAGCATGACTGTTCCTATAGCATTCTTATATTCTTATGGTAAATCATTTGAAGGAAATACAGTAAAAACCAAAAAAGGGAAAATATGTTCAAGTCTTTGTGTTGGACATTAAAAAACTCGGTTAGTCAGTGCCTGGGGAAAAGAGTACTGCCATGTTTCTGCTTTAGAATTTTTTGCTATCATTGTTTATGGATTAATCTCTTTCTAAGACCTGTAAGAGCAGAAAAAAGCATTGTGATTTATGATGGAATTGCTATTGGGAGTCATCCATCCTTAAAGCTAAGGATAATAGCTATTGCATTTTGAGGATATACTGTTTATCCAGCAAATGGGACTTATTGGATAATAGGATTTTTACAACAGGCATATAAGGGCGTTTTTATGGCTTTAACCATTTCACAAAGAACCTGGCAGTAGTCAGTTGACTGGTACAGGGTCTCTTGCAGAGCTCTTAAATAACTGAGCAGGGATTTGAACTATCTTCAGGGCCAAGTTCATTGGTGCTCACAAAGGGTCCCTACTCTCAGAAGGGTTTAATGCTAAGCTGTAAGCTGCTTAAAATTTATAGTACTTTTGAATAAGGTGTCCTGAGGGACTTTCCAAGTGGCTCAGCAGTAAAGAATCCACCTGCAATGCAGGAGACATGGGTTCAGTCCCTGGGTTGGGAAGATCCCCTGGCAAAGGAAAGGACAACTCATTCCAGGATTCTTGCCTGGGAAATCCATGGACAGAGGAACCTGGTGGGCTACAGTCCATGGGAGGTGACAAAGAGTTGGACATGACTCAGTGACTGTCAGACCTCTCCACCATGACCCGCCTGTCTGGGGTGGCCCCACACAGCATGGCTTAGTTTCATTGAGTTAGACAAGGCTGTGGTCCATGTGATCAGATTGGCTAGTTTTCTGTGATTGTGGTTTCAGTGTGTCTGCCCTCTGATGCCCTCTTGCAACACCTACTGTCATACTTGGGTTTCTCTTACCTTGGACGTGGGGCATCTCTTCATGGCTACTCCAGCAAAGCGCAGCCACTGCTCCTTATCTTGGACAAGGGGTATCTCCTCATGGCCACCTCTCCTGACCTTGAACGTGGAGTAGCGCCTCTCAGCTCTCCTGTGCTTGCAAAGCTGCCGCTCCTTGGACATGGGGTCTTATATGCAGAGTACATCATGAGAAATGCTGGGCTGGAAGAAGCACAAGCTGGAATCAAGATTGCTGGGAGAAATATCAATAACCTCAGATATGCAGATGACACCACCCTTATGGCAGAAAGTGAAGAGGAACTAAAACGCCTCTTGAGGAAAGTGAAAGAGGAGAGTGNAGAACTGGACATGGAACAACAGACTGGTTCCAAATAGGAAAAGGAGTATGTCAAGGCTATATATTGTCACCCTGCTTATTGAACTTATATGCAGAGTACATCATGAGAAATGCTGGGCTGGAAGAAGCACAAGCTGGAATCAAGATTGCTGGGAGAAATATCAATAACCTCAGATATGCAGATGACACCACCCTTATGGCAGAAAGTGAAGAGGAACTAAAACGCCTCTTGAGGAAAGTGAAAGAGGAGAGTGAAAAAGTTGTCTTAAAGCTCAACATTCAGAAAACTAAGATCGTGGCATCTGGTCCCATCATTTCATGGAAAACAGGGGCTGATTTTATTTTTTGGGGGCTCCAAAATCACTGCAGATGGTGATTGCAGCCATGAAATTAAAAGATGCTTACTCCTTGGAAGGAAAGTTATAACCAACCTAGAGAGCGTATTCAAAAGCAGAGACATTACTTTGCCAACAAAGGTCCATCTAGTCAAGGCTATGGTTTTTCCAGTGGTCATGTATGGATGTGAGAGTTGGACTGTGAAGAAAGCACATCACCGAAGAATTGATGCTTTTGAACTGTGGTGTTGGAGAAGACTCTTGAGAGTCCTTTGGACTGCAAGGAGATCCAACTAGTCCATTCTAAAAGAGACCTGTCCTGGGTGTTCTTTGGAAGGAATGATGCTAAAGCTGAAATTCCAATACTTTGGCCACCTCATGCGAAGAGTTGACTCATTGGAAAAGACCCTGATGCCGGGAGGGATTGGGGGCAGGAGGAGAAGGGGACGACCGAGGATGAGATGGCTAGATGGCATCACCGACTCGATAGACATGATTTTGAGTGAACTCCAGGAGTTGGTGATGGACAGGGAGGCCTGGCGTGCTGCGATTCATGAGGTTGCAAAGAGTTGGACACGACTGAGTGACTGAACTGAACTAAACTGAGTGACCAAGCAACAACAATACAAGGTGTCCTGAGTTTTTGGTTTGTGCTGAGCTCTGCAAATTCCTTAGCTCATCATATCTGTCTAGGTATAAAGCTTATTTTATTTCATCATACCTCTCCCAGAGATGAATTTTCCATTACAAAAACACCCTCAGCAGGAATTGTTACTCCCTGCTCTCTACTAACTCTGTGATAGCATAGTTTGGTGCACTTTGCCTGCCCCACACAGGTAGATTTGATATCTGAATTGATTGCTAGATTGAACCCCTGGCAATGATGAATATCTGAAAGATCAGCTCTTAGCCTTCTGGTTACTGAATTGCCAGAGAAAAGGAAAAAAATAAAAATTTCATATGTTTTACTAACCTGCTTTGGCTTTTCATTTCTGCTAAACATTTTAAGTTTTATTTATATTACTAAACATGGTCCTTCTCCTCCATCATGTGCTAATGTTTCATTCTGTTTTGGGCTTATATAAGGTACATTGAATATCTAAAATTAATATCAATATTCATTAGTATTACTTTGAAGCAATTTGTGTTTGAATGTGGTTTGAAGCAATTTTTTCTACTGAATCAAAATTTTCACCATCTAAACTAAGAATATTAGATTTAAAGTCAGGAGCTGACTAGATAGAATGACATTTTTGTTTTCTCAAGTTTTTTTTTTTTTGTTTATCTTCAAACAGTCAATAATTAATTCTTCAATTTAAGAGTTGAAGAAATTGGTATGCTGTATTTTGACATTTACTGTTATGAAACCCTGAATTAATTTTTTGTTTCAAGCCGTTTCTATGACTGTTACCCTCAGTGTTTTGAATTGTGACAGTTTCTCTTCATTAAAAATATACATCCTTCCCTTTTATTTTAAAATGTCCTCTAGTACCATCACATATTGCCAGACCTTTGGGGGAGTATTAGGAGTAATCCAATCCAATCCCCTTGCTTTACAGGTGAAGAAATTCATGTCCAGGAAGGCATATAAGAGTTGTTGAAGGTTGCAGAGCCAAATAGTGATAGAGCAAAGACCACTACACACATTCCTCTGAGTTTAAATCCAAGAGTCTTTTATTATACCACATAAGTCTCTTTTGATGCCTATCACTAAGATTTCTTTTTTAATTTTTTATCTGTGATAAATATTTATACGGCCTTAAGGCTTACGTTAAAGCTTAGCTTATCCAGGCCCTATGAATAGGAAAATCAGAAATCTGGAGGGAAATATTAGCTTTTCAGTAAAAGGGTAAGAGTGTTTTTTAAGTTCTCAATGTTGTGTCAAAAAAAAAAATTCCATTTTTCCAATTATTTTAGCAAACAATAATGCCTCTTTCGATTACTTTAATAATTTTATAACCCTGTAATGCATTTATAAAAAACAAATTGCCTAGTAAAGATGTTAGTGAAACTCTTGCCCAATTAAGTATACTGTGAAAAAAAAGCCTAGTTAAATCTGGTGCTATATTAAGGAGTGCCAGCAAGGCAGCCCTGTTGAAAGATACTTTTTCTCACCAGGATCCTGGGTTTTTGCTGGGGGAAAATTGAAATACATTTCCAGTAAAGGCAAATTTTCACTTCTGGTAGGGATCCTTGGAAATATGGAGAGCAACTCCAAACTGCCACGTTATTGCTATCAACATATTTTTCTTTTTAAATCTGTCCACCTAAATTGTGTTCCCAGGATGCAATATAATTCTGCTGACCAGGTTGGATAATTTACAGTAGCAAATTGCAAGACTTTTACATGACAATTTGTCTTGTATATGCTTTGGATATAAGTGTTCATTCAGTATTTCTTAGCAATACCCAGCACAAGGGAGGGAGGTGGGAGGGGGTTTCAGGATGGGGAACACATGTACGCCTGTGGCTGACTCATGTCAATGTAAGGGAAAACCATTACAATATTGTAAAGTAATTAGCTTCCAATTAAAAGAAATAAATTTAAAAAGAGAGAAATACCTAGCATAGAATCCTTCAAAAAGATACCATTTTTCCTGTTTTTAACTGATTTTCCTAACATTTATGGATTCACTTTTACTCTGCAAGGGGTTTTTTAATGTTATGCAGAGTCATTACCCTTCACGGAATAACTTTTTGTTTCTTATCCTGCTATCCTTCCCCCAAGAATAGAGATAGTCCTGAGGAAAAGAACCTAAGATAAGTGGAACCGAGAGTTACGATTCAAACACTGTTTATCCTTTTAAATCCCAAACCCATAGGAACTCACTATTCTTAATGAGTTTTCATTTCTGTCCACCACCCCTAACCAGCAGCTAGACAGCTGCATGTGTTACCAGTCAGCCAGTAGGAGGCAGCCTGGTAGGGGAACAGCTCTAGCTATGAACTTGAACTCTACTGCTGCTGCTGCTGCTGCGTCACTCAGTTGTGTCTGACTCTTTGTGACCCATTGGACTGTAGCCCACCAGGCTCCTCTGTCCATGGGATTGTTCAGGCAAAAATACTGGAGTGGGTTGACATTTCTCCTCCAGGGGATCTTCCCAACCCAGGGATCGAACCAGAGTCTCCTGTCTCTCCTACATTGAAGGTAGATTCTTTACCCACTGAGCCACCTGGGAAGCCCCTTCACTCTGCTGCTTGCCTACTGTCCTGTCAAGATCTTACCCAAGTTAGTTAACCCCCCTGAGCCTCAGTAAATTTTTGAAATAGAGATAGTAATATGAGAATAATTTATAGGGTATTTTCTGTATACAGATGGGTTATTGGGTGATACATGAGATGACAATGAAACAAGATAATTCTAGAACTAAGATTCTTCACTTCTAGTGACCATTTTTCCTGCAGTCCAATTCAAAGGCTGCAGTCAGCAGAGAGAGAGAGAGATGAACAAGCAAAGATGGGTTGCTTTGACCCTGTGAAAGGTTTGGAATTGCCATCTGCAGAAAAGCATGCCCGTGGACTCCAAATAAATTTCTATTCACTGGCCATATTGAAAACCTGGTGGAACTTCATCCCTACTTAATCCCTTGATTTTAGTCTCAGCAATATGTGTTTGGTGAGTAGGGATATTTGTGGTCAAGGCATTCTTTGGATTTCGTGGAATTAAAATGTTTCAGAACTCCATAATCATTTGTCCAGCATTCAGGGCAGAATCGTGTGGAGTATGTTCCAAGTACAAAAGTCCCTGTGAATTCCACTGGACCATAGGACGTGGCTTTATATCCAAGCTGACCTGGGAGAATCACTAGGGAGGCTCTTGGCTGTGTCCATGTAGGGCCCATCTCTTGGCCTCAGCTTCATAGAATGGTTCACATTCCTAGCAACTACCTGAATACCCAGATACTTACATTTGAGGCATGTGTGTGTTCATCAGTGTTCTGAAACTTAGTTCAAGGTGAGAGCACACATGTTTATATACGATTCAACATTGATTTATAAGTATCATCAGTCAATCAGTCTCTCCATGGGAAGGATTTTTGACAGTCCCCAGTATTGACTTTCTAAGATAGTTTTAAGTATGGCATGAGTTAATGTATACATGTAAGTATGAAGACAGTTGATGACAGTTAACCAACATTTCCCTTCTTCCCACATGTTACATTAATGTACCTAAAGCCACAGGATTCTTCTTTTGAACAACAGATAAGACCATTGAATGCCCATTTATTCAAGAGTTGACAGTCACCGGGGACTAAAGCTCTGATTATCAACCGGGGGTGATTGTGCCCCTTAGGGAACATCTGACAATACTAAAGACTTCTAAAACTTTTCATTACTCATATCGAATGGGTAGATACTGTTAAACATTCTATAGGATGCAGGTTAGCCCCCTCTTCCCACAAACAAATATTGTTCAACTCAAAATGTCAGTCATGACATGGTTAAGAAACCCTGAACAAATATAATTGGTTTTGATTTTTGGTTCTTATAAACACTGTCTGAAGTGGATTCTGCTGTTATCCTCATTTTACAGAAGCAGACATTGTAGCAATGAGAGATCAAGAGATTGTCCAAGATCCCAGAACTAGTGGGGGAAGACAGATTTCAGTTCATCTAGAATTCACGCCTCTATCCCTGCCTTCTTAGGGCAAAGTCAGAATTAGAATCCTTTGCTGCCTTTGGATGAAAGTTTTATTACATCGAATCACTATAACATATAAAGTGTGAATGAGTTTTGCAGTTCAGTTCACTCACTCAGTCGTGTCTGACTCTTTGTGACCCCATAAACCGCAGCACGCCAGGCCTCCCTGTCCATCACCAAC
>SJYA01002988.1:0-77702 GCA_006410615.1 Neotragus moschatus
TAAGGTGTCCATAGGTGCATGGATTTATCTCTGGGCTTTCTATTTTGTTCCACTGATCTATATTTCTGTATTTGTGCCAGTACCATTCAACAGTCTTCTCCAACACCACAGCTCAAAAGCATCAATTCTTTGGCATTCAGGCTCCTTTATGGTCCAACTCACACCCCATACATGACTACTGGAAAAACCACAGTTTTGACTATACAGACCTTTGTCAGCAATTAATGTCTCTGCTTTTCAGTATGCTGTCTTGGTTTCTCATAGCTTTTCTTCCAAGGAACAAGCGTCTTTTAATTTCATGGCTGCAGTCACCATCTGCAGTGACTTTGGAGCCCAAGAGAATAAAGTCTCTCACTGTTTCCATTGTTTCACCATCTATTTGCCATGAAGTGATGGAACTGGATGCCATGATCTCAGTTTTTTGAATGTTCAGTTTTAAACCAACTTTTTCACTACTTTCCTCTTTGACTTTCATCAAAAGTTTCTTTAGTTCCTCTTCTATTTCTGCCATAAGCCTGGTGTCATCTGCATCTCTGAGGTTATTGTTTTTTCTCCCAGCAATCTTGATTTCAGTTTGTGCTTCATCCAGCCCGACATTTTATGTGACGTACACTGCATAAAAGTTAAATAAGCAGAGTGACAGTATGCAGCCTTGACATATTCCTGTCCCAATTGTGAACCAGTGTGTTGTGCTGTGTTCCGTTCTAACTGAAGGCAGGTAAGGTGGACTGGCATTCACATCTATTGAAGAATTTTCCACAGTTTGTTGTGATCCACACGGTCAAAGGTTTTAGAGTAGACAATAAAGCATAAGTAGAGGTTTTTCTGGAATATTGCTTTTTCTGTGATCTAATGGATATTCATAATTTGATCTCTGGTTCCTCTGCCTTTCTAAATCGAGGGTGAACTTTTGGAAGTTCACAGTTCATGTACTGTTGAAGCCTGGCTTGGAAAATTTTGAGCATTACTTTGCTAGGGTGTGAGATGAGTTCACTTGTGTGTTAGTTTGAACATTCTTTGGCATTGCCCTCTTTGGTATTGGANCTCTGGTTCCTCTGCCTTTCTAAATCGAGGGTGAACTTTTGGAAGTTCACAGTTCATGTACTGTTGAAGCCTGGCTTGGAAAATTTTGAGCATTACTTTGCTAGGGTGTGAGATGAGTTCACTTGTGTGTTAGTTTGAACATTCTTTGGCATTGCCCTCTTTGGTATTGGAATGAAAACTGACCTTTTCCAGTCCTGTGGCCACTGCTGAGTTTTCCAAATTTGCTGGAATATTGAGTGCAGCGCTTTCACAGCATCATCTTTTAGGATTTGAAATCACTCAACTGGACTCCATCACCTCCACTAGCATTGTTCATAGTCATGCTTCCTAAGGCCCCCTTGACTTAGCATTCCAGGATGTCTGGCTCTAGGTGAGTGATCACATCATTGTGGTTATCTGGGTCATGATGATCTTTTTTGTATAGTTCTTCTGTGTATTCTTTCCACCTCTTCTTAATATTTTCTGCTTCTGTTAGGTCCATACCGTTTCTGTCCTTTATTGCGCCCATCTTTGCATGAAATGGTCCCTTGATATCTCTAATTTTCTTGATTGCAAATATACTACATAGGTATTGATTAGATTCCCCACATCTTGCATTTCATACCCATGACTCATTTATTTTGCAATTGGAAGTTGTATCTTTTAATCTTTTTCACCTATTTCTTTCCTTCCCCAGATGCCTCCATTCTGGAAGCCACCTGTTTCTTCTCTATATTTATAACTCTGTTTCTGTTTTATGCTTTTTCATTTGTTTTTGGATTCCACATATAAGAAAAATTATATGGTATTTGTGTTTCTCTGTCTGACATATTGTGTGTCTGTGTGTGCTGAATTGTGTCCAGCTCTTTGCAACCCCATGGACAGTAGCCTGCTAGGCTCCTCTATCTATGGAATTTGCCAGGCAAGAATACTGGAGTGGGTTGCCATTTCATTCTCCAGGGGATCTTTCCAACTGAGGGGTCTAACCTACATCACTTGTTTTCCCCGCATCAGCAGACGTTTTCTTTACATGAGAAGCCCATTTGACATATTATACTTAGCCAAGGGACTCTCAAGAGTCTCCTCCAGATCCAAATTTGAAGGCATCAGTTCTTCAGCATTCAGCCTTCTTTATGGTCCAACTCTTACATCCATACACGACTACTGGAAAAACCATAGCTTCGACTATACAGACCTTTGTAGGCAAAGTGATGTCTCTAATTTTTAAGATGCTGTCCGGGTTTGTCATAGCTTTTCTTCCAAAGAGCAAGCATCTTATAATGTGACTGCAGTCACCATCTGGAATGATTTTGGAGCCCCCCAAAATAAAATCTGTCACAGTTTATACTTTTTCCCCATCTATTTGCCATGAAGTGATGGGACAAGATGCCAAGATCTTAGTTTTTTTTAATGTTGAGTTTTAAGAAAGTTTTTTCACTCTCCTCTTTCATCTTCATCAAGAAGTTCTTTAGTTCCTCTTCGTTTTCTGCCGTTAAGAGTGGTATCATCTTCATATCTGAAGTTGTTTTTTCTCCTGACAATCCTGATTCCAGCTTGTGATTCATTGAGCCTGACGTGTTGCATGATGAATTCTCCACAAATATTAAAGAAACAGGGTGACTATATACAGCCTTGACATATTCATTTTGAATCAGTCTGTTGCTCCATGTTCAATTCTGACTCTGTTGCTTCTTGCCCTGCCGTGGAATTCCTCAGAATTCCACAGCAAGAATATTGCAGTTGGATAGCCATTCTCTTCTCCAGGGGATCGTCCTCACCCAGGGATTGATCCCAGATCTCCTCCACTGCAGGCAGATTCTTTACCATCTGAGCTACCAGTGAAGCCCTTGGTGGTCTTATTCCTACGTATTTCATCCTTTTCGATGTGATAATCCGTGAAATTTCTTCTTAAATTTCGCTTTCTCATTTTCACTGCTAATGTATAGAAATGCAACAAGTTTATCCATATTAATTTTGTAGCCTGCAACTTTACCAGATTCATTGATGATTTCTAGTAGTTTTCTGAAACCATCCTTAGGATCCTACATGTACAATATCATGTCATCTGCAAGCAGTGACAGTTTAACTTCTTCTTTTCCAGTTTGGATTCCCTTTACTATATTTTCTTTTCTTATAGCTGTAGCTAGGACTATCATCGCATCAGGTCCCATCACCTCATGGCAAATAGATGGGGAAATGCTGGAAATAGTGTCAGACTTTATTTTTTTTGGGGGGGGGGGCTCCAAAATCACTGCAAATAGTGATTGCAGCCATGAAATTAAAAGACACTTACTTCTTAGAAGGAAAGTCATGACCAACCTAGATAGCATATTGAAAAGCAGAGACATTACTTTGCCAACAAAATCCGTCTAGTCAAGGCTATGGTTTTTCCAGTAGTCATGTATGGATGTGAGAGTTGCACTGTGAAGAAAGCTGAGTGCTGAAGAATTAATGGTTTTGAACTTTGGTGTTGGAGAAGACTCTTGAGAGTCTGTTGGACTGCAAGGAGATCCAACCAGTCCATTCTAAAGGAGATCAGTCCTGGGTGTTCTTTGGAAGGAATGATGAAGAGGCTGAAACTCCAGTAGTTTGGCCACTTCATGTGAAGAGTTGACTCATTGGAAAAGACTCTGATGCTGGGAGGGATTGGGGGCAGGAAGAAAAGGGGACAACAGAGGATGATATGGCCAGATGGCATCACCGACTCGATGGACGTGAGTTTGAGTGANTTTTTTTTTGGGGGGGGGGCTCCAAAATCACTGCAAATAGTGATTGCAGCCATGAAATTAAAAGACACTTACTTCTTAGAAGGAAAGTCATGACCAACCTAGATAGCATATTGAAAAGCAGAGACATTACTTTGCCAACAAAATCCGTCTAGTCAAGGCTATGGTTTTTCCAGTAGTCATGTATGGATGTGAGAGTTGCACTGTGAAGAAAGCTGAGTGCTGAAGAATTAATGGTTTTGAACTTTGGTGTTGGAGAAGACTCTTGAGAGTCTGTTGGACTGCAAGGAGATCCAACCAGTCCATTCTAAAGGAGATCAGTCCTGGGTGTTCTTTGGAAGGAATGATGAAGAGGCTGAAACTCCAGTAGTTTGGCCACTTCATGTGAAGAGTTGACTCATTGGAAAAGACTCTGATGCTGGGAGGGATTGGGGGCAGGAAGAAAAGGGGACAACAGAGGATGATATGGCCAGATGGCATCACCGACTCGATGGACGTGAGTTTGAGTGAACTCCAAGAGATGGTGATGGACAGGGAGGCCTGGTGTGCTGTAATTCATGGGATCACAAAGAGTCAGACATGACTGAGTGACAGAACCAAACTGAACTGAGGACTTCCAAAGCTATGTTGAATATATGTGGTGAGAGTGGACATCCTTGTCTTTTTCCTGATCATAGAGGAAATGCTTTCAGCTTTTCATAATTAAGTATGATGTTAGCTATAGGTTTGTCATATATGGTCATTATTATGTTGAGATATGTTCCCACTCTGCCCAGGTTCTGGAGAGCTGTTATCTTAAATATTGCTAAATTTGGTCAAAAGGTTTTTTGCATTTATTGAGATTATCATTGATCTTTATTCTTCAATTTGTTGATGTGATGTATCGCATTGATTAATTTGTATATACTGAAAAATCCTTCCATCCCTTGGATGAATCCCACTTGATCATGGTGAATGATCTTTCTAATATATTGTTGGATTTGAATTGATAGTATTTTGTTGAGGAGTTTTATATCTGTATTCATCAGTGATATTAGCCTGTAATTTTGTTTTTTGTGATATCTTTGTCTTGTATCAGGGTGATAGTGGCCTCATAGAATGAGTTGGGGAGTTTTCCTTCCTCTACAGTTTTTGGAACTGTTTCAGAGGGTGTTAACGTCTCTAAATGTTTGATAGAATTTACCTGTGAAGCCATTGGGTCATGGACTTTTGTTTGTTGGAAGTTTTTTATCATAGTTTCAATTTCAATGCTTGTGATTCATCTGTTCATATTTTCTGTTTATTCTTGGTTCAGTCTTGGGAAACTGTATCTAACAATTTGTCATTTCATCCAGGTTTTCCATTTGTGATCCTTTGTATTCCTGTGGAGTCAGTTGTATCTTCCCTTTTTTCATTTCTAATGTATTCTTTTGAGTCCTCTCACTTTTTTTCTTGATGTGTCTGGTTTAAGATTTCTCAATTTAGTTTTATCTTTTCAAATCAGCAGCTTTTAGTTTCATTGATATTCACAGTTGTTTTCTTCGTCTATATCTCATTTATTTCCGCTGTTATCTTCATGATTCTTTTTCTTTCTACTAAATTTAGGTTCCATTTCTTCTTCTTTCTCTATTTGTTTTAGGTGTAAGCTTACATTGTTTTTTCTTATTTTTTGAGGTAGAATTTCTAAACTTCCGTCTCAGAACTGCTTTTAACTGCATCCCATAGGTTTTGGACCATTGTGCTTTCATTTTCATTTTCATTTGTCTCTAGGTAATTTTTCATTTTGTCCTTGATTTTTTTAGTGATCCATTGGTTGTTTAGTAGCATATTGTTTAACTGTCACATGTTTCTGTTTTTTTTAATAGATTCTTATTGTAGCTTATTTCTAATCTCATAGCATTGTGATCAGAAAAGATGCTTGATGTGATTTCAGTTTTATTATATGTACCAAAGCTCACCTTGTGGCCCAGCATGTGGTTGTTCCTGGAGGATGTTCCCTGTGCACTTGGGAGGAATGTGTAGTCTGTTGCTTTTGGATGGAATGTTCTAGAAATATCAGTTAAGTCCTACTGATCTAAAGTGTATTGGAATTGAAAGCCTTTGTTTCCTTATTAGTTTTCTATAGGCATTATCTGTCCATTGAGGAAAGAGAGATGTTAAAGTCCCCCACTATTATTGTGTTACTGTCAATTTCTTCCTTTATGGTTGTTTGTATTTGCCTTACATATTTAGGTGCTCCTAAGTTGGGTGTGTATACATTTATAATTGTTATATCCTTTTCTGGAATTGAACCCTTGATTATTATGTAAGGTCCTTCTTTGTCTCTTATAACAGTCTTGATTTTAAAGTCTACTTTTTCTGAAAATATCATTCCTTCCCCATCTTTTTTTAAATTTCTATTTGTATGGAATACCATTCCCTTACTTTCAGTCTGTAAGTTTCCCTAGCTCTGACAAGCATCTCCTGTAGATAGCATATATACCAGTATTGTTTTTGTATCCACTCAGGCAATCTTTGTCTCTTGGTTGGTGCATTTAATCCATTTACATTTAAGGTAATTATCAACATGTATTATCCTATTACTATTTGGGCTTATCTTTTATAGATCTTTTCCTTCCTTTGTGTTTCCTGCCTAGAGAAGTTCCTTTAGCATTTATTGTAAAGCTGGTTTTGTGGTGCTGAATTCTCTTATGTTTTCTTTGGCTGTAAACCTTTGATTTCTCCATCGAATCTGAACCTAGAGTCTTGCTAGGTAGAGGATTCTTGATTTTAGTTTCTTCCTCTTCATCACTTTAAATATACTTTTCTATTGACTTCTGGCTGGTAGAGTTTCTGTTGAGAAATCAGCTGATAATCTTAAGGGAGTTTGCTTGTATGTTATCTGTCACTTTTGATGGTTGCTTTTAATATATTATCTTTGTTAGTTTGATTATTATGTGTCTCAGTGTATTCCTCTTTGGGTTTATCCTGCCTGGGACTCTCTTTGCTTCTTTGACTTGGTTGACTGTTTCCTTTCCTATATTAGGAAAAATTTTAGCTACTATCTCTTCAAATGTTTTCTTAGGTAACTTTTTCTTTTCTCCTTCTGTGATCCCTGTAACATGATGTTGGTGCAATTAATGTTGCCCCCAAAGGACTCTTTAGGCTGTCTGCATTTCTTTTCATTCTTTTTTCCTATGTTCTGTTTTGCATCACTGATTTCCACCATTTTGTCTCCCAGAGCCCTAACCCGTTCTTCTGTCTCAGTTAATTTTGCTGTTGATTGCTTCTACTGTATTGTTCATCTTTGTTTATTCTTTAGTTCTCCTTGGTAGGTCTTTGGTAAACATTTCTTACATATTCTTCATTTTTTTTTCTGAGATCTTGAGTCATCTTCAATATAGTTTTCCTGAATTCTTTTTCTGGAATGTTACCTATCTCTACTTCATTTAGTTGTTTTTCTGGGATTTCATCTTTCCCTTCATCTGGAGATGTAATCCTCAGCATTTTCATTTTGATTAACTTTCTGTGGTTGTGATTTTTCTTTTGGAGCTGCAGGGTTGCAGTTCTACTTTATTCTTCTGTCTGCCCTCAGGTTGTTGAGGAAGGAACTGATGGGAGGAACTGGTGGTGAGAAAACCTGAGTCTTGCTCTGATGGGTAGGGCTGTGCTTGGTTACACTTTGATCCCGTTGTCTTCTGATGGATGAGCCTGTGCTCCCTCTTTGCTAGTTTTCTGGCCTGAGGTGATGCAGGCCAGGAACCTACAGGCTCTATGGTAAGGCAAATGGTGATCTCCAAGAAGGCTTTTGCCAAGGAGCATCTCCCAGAACTGCTGCTTCAAATGTCCCTGTCCGGGCAATGAGCCACTGCCAACCCATATCTCAGCAGAAAACCTTCCAAACCTAGCTGGTAGGTCTGATTCAGTCTCCTGTGTGGTCACTGCTCCTCTCCCCTGGGTCCTGTTGCACACAAGGTTTTCTTGGTGTCTTGCAAGAACAGAGTCTCTGTTTGCCCCAGTCCTGTGCAAGTCCTGCAGTCAAATCCTGCTCTCCTTCAAAGTCAGATTTCTTGGGGACACCTAGTCACTTGGCTAGATCCCTGGGTTGTGAAGCTTGACATGGGGCTCAGAACCTTCACAGCAATGCGAGAACTTCTTTGGTATTGTTGCTCTCCAGTTTGTGGGTCACCAAGCATCAGCTGGATATGGGATTTCATTTTGTCATGATTACACTCCCTAACATCTTGTTTGAAAAATCAAACAAAACACAACAAACAAAAACATAAAACTCCTTCGTCTCTGGACACGGAGTATCCATTTTTGTTGGTTCCATCATCCTCCTGTTGATGTCTGTTCAACAGCTAGTTGTGATTTTCTTTGTAGGGTCCCTTTGAATTTTCCTAGTTTGAGTTCCTTAAGCTTCTTAAATCTGCCTGTGCTCAGATTTCTAACGTTTGTGGAACTGATTTTCTTGAATAAGCTCTCTTTCCCTTTCTCTCTCCTCTTTCTGAGACACTCATAGTGCATATGTTGGTTATTTTGTCACAGTCTTATATTCTGAGTTTTGTTTTTGTTTTTCACTTCTGTGCAAAAAAAAAAAAATTGTTTCAAATGACTTGTCTTCATTTCTGATTGCTTCTTTTGCCTGACAAAGTGTCTTTTTCATGATCCTAAGTAAATTTTTAAGTTTATTGTTTGTATAGATATGTAACCAGGATTATTTTTTTAATATTTTATTACTCTATCGATATTTATTTCTGATACTTTCAGATACTTCAGTTCAGTTCAGTCACTCAGTCGTGTCCGACTCTTTGCAGCCCCATGAATCGCAGCATGCCAGGCCACCCTGTCCATCACCAATTCCCGGAGCTCACTCAAATTCATGTCCATCGAGTTGGTCATGCCATCCAGTCATCTCATCCTCTGTCGTCCCCTTCTCCTCCTGCCCCCAATCCCTCCCAGCATCAGAGTCTTTTCCACTGAGTCAACTCTTCCCATGAGGTCCAAAGTACGGGAATTTCAGCTTTAGCATCATTCTTTCCAAAGATATCCCAGAGCTGATCTCCTTCAGAATGGACTGGGTGGATCTCTTTGCAGTCCAATGGACTCTCAAGAGTATTCTCCAACACCACAGTTCAAAAGCATCAATTCTACGGTGCTCAGTATTCTTACAATCCAACTCTCACATCCATACATGACCACTGGAAAAACCATAGCCTTGACTAGACGGATCTTTGTTGGCAAAGTAATGTCTCTGCTTTTCAATATGCTATCTAGGTTGGTCATAACTTTGCTTCCAAGGAGTAAGCATCTTTAATTTCATGACTGCAGTCACCATCTGCAGTGATATTTGAGCCCCCAAAAATAAAGTCTGACACTGTTTCCACTGTATCCCTGTCTATTTCCCATGAAGTTATGGGACCAGATGCCATGATCTTCATTTTCTGAATGTTGAGTTTAAGCCAACTTTTTCACCTTCCTCTTTCACTTTCATCAAGAGGCTTTTTAGTTCCTCTTCACTTTCTGCCATAAGGGTGTTGTCATCTGCATATCTGAGATTATTGATATTTCTCCCAGCAATCTTGATTCCAGTTTGTGCTTCTTCCAGCCCAGCTGTTCTCATGATCTATTCTGCATATAAGTTAAATGAGCAAGATGACAGTATACAACCTTGATGCACTCCTTTTCCTATTTGGAACCAGTCTGTCGTTCCATGTCCAGTTCTAACTGTTGCTTCCTGACCTGCAGTGAAAATCATAGAGATTTTTCAAGAGGCAGGTCAGGTGGTCTGGTATTCCCATCTCTCTCAGAATTTTCCACACTTTGTTGTGATCCACACAGTCAAAGGCTTTGGTATAGTCAATAAAGCAGAAATAGATGCTTTTCTGGAACTCTCTTGCTTTTTCGATGATTCAGTGGATGTTGGCAATTTGATTTTTGGTTCCTCTACCTTTCTAAAACCAGCTTGAACATCTGGAAGTTCACCATTCACATATTGCTGAAGCCTAGCTTGGAGAATTTTGTGCCTTACTTTACTAGCATGTGAGATGGGTGCAATTGTGCGGTAGTTGGAGCATTCTTTGGCAGTGCCTTTCTTTGGGATTGGAATGAAAATGGACCTTTTCCAGTCCTGTGGCCACTGCTGAGTTTTCCAAATCTGCTTCCATATTGAGTGCAGCACTTTCACAGCATCATCCTTCAGGATTTGAAGTAGCTCAACTGGAATTCCATCACCTCCACTAGCTTTGTTCGCAGTGATGCTTTCTAAGGCACACTTGACTTCACATTTTAGGATATCTGGCTCTAGGTGAGTGATCACACCATCGTGATTATCTTGGTCATGAAGATCTTTTTTGTACAGTTCTTCTATGTATTCTTGCCACCTCTTCTTAATATCTTCTGCATGTGTTAGGTCCATACCATTTCTGTCCTTTATCAAGCCCATCTTTGCATGAAATGTTCCCTTGGTGTCTCTAATTTTCTTGAAGAGATCTCTAGTCTTTCCCATTCTGTTCTTTTCCTCTATTTCTTTGGATTGATCGCTGAGGAAGGCTTTCTTATCTCTTCCTGCTATTCTTGGGAACTCTGCATTCAGATGCTTATATCTTTCCTTTTTTCCTTTGCTTTTCACTTCTCTTCTTTTCACAGACATTTGTAAGGCCTCCTCAGACCGCCATTTTGCTTTTTTGCATTTCTTTTTCATGGGGATGGTCTTGATCCCTGTATCCTGTACAATGTCACGAACCTCTGTCCATAGTTCACCAGGCACTCTTTCTATCAGATCTAGGCCCTTAAATCTATTTCTCACTTCCACTATATAAGGGATTTGATTTAGGTCATACCTGAATGGTCTAGTGTTTTTCCCTACTTTCTTCAATTTAAGTCTAAATTTGGCAATAAAGAGCTCATGATCTGAGCCACACTCAGCCCCTGGTCTTGTTTTTGCTGATTGTATAGGGCTTCTCCATCTTTGGCTGCAAAGAATATAATCAATCTGATTTGGGTGTTGCCCATCTGGTGATGTCCATGTGAAGAGTCTTCTCTTGTGTTGTTGGAAGAAAGTGTTTGCTATGACCAGTGTGTTCTCTTGGCAAAACTCTATTAGCCTTTGCCCTGCTTCATTCCATATTGAAAGGCCAGATTTTCCTGTTACTCCAGGTATTTCTTGACTTCCTACTTTTGCATTCCAGTCCCCTATAATGAAAAGGTCATCTTTTTTGGATGTTAGTTCTAAAAGGTCTTGTAAGTCTTCATAGCACCATTCAACTTCAGCTTCTTCAGCTTTACTGTTTGGGGCATAGACTTGGATTACTTTGATACTGAATGATTTTCCTTGGAAACAAACAGAGATCATTCTGTCATTTTTGAGACTGCAACGAAGTACTGCATTTCGGACTCTTTTGTTGACCATGATGGCTACTCCATTTCTTCTAAGGGATTCCTGCCCACAGTGGTAGATATAATGGTTTTAAGATACTTCAGATACTTAAGGATAGGTAATTATGTAAAGCCAATTGAGTTAGTTGATTCTATCATTACACTAAAATGGAAAATTATTCGATTATATCAATAGATGCAGAAAATGCATTTGACAATTTTAAGACTATTTATGATTAAGCTTAGCAAAATTGTAAGAGAAGAAAACTAGAACTTCACAAAGATCATTTAGAAAAAAATAGAATGTACATCAAATTTAATGTTTAGAGATGAAATGCTTCTTGCTAAGATTTGGAACAAGGCAAGGATTTAACTTGCCGTTCTTATTCAGTTTTGTGCCCATGTGCAAAACTGATGATACCAAATATTGTGAGGACTTATAGCAATAGGAACTGTCATGCATGTTGATGAATTAGACTTTAGATAGTTTAGTAATCTCATAAAATTCAACATTGCCTTACTTCATGATCCAGTAGTTATCCCCTATACCATGTAGAAAATTTCACTGAAAACTTGTATCCATAGAAAGTTGGACCTGATTGCATATAGCAACTCTATTTATAATTGCCAGAAATTAAAAGCACACAATATGTCTTTTAAGACATGAGTGGATAAAGAAACAAGTTAAGACACAAAGAGAAATTTTATTCAGTATTCAAAAAATTAGTCATCAAGCAATATACGAGGAATTTTAAATGCATAGTGATTAGTAAAAGAAGCCAATTTGAAAAGTCTACACACTGTGTCATTTCAAATCTATTACACTCTGGAAAAGGCAAAACTATGGAGATAGTTAAAAACATCATTGATTACAAACCAGGGCTTTGTGTGTTGCTTTCATCACTACTCAAGTTTTATTTTTTAATGCTAGTATTTTGCCTTTAGGAAAAAATTGATTTTATCCTAAAACTATTTCTTACATTAAAACTGACTGTCAGTTAAACTCTTAAGAATCTGTGTATTTTTCAAAGTATTTAAATTAAAAGTATTGTAGTTAGTTACTGAAACAATGATTAATCTTCTCAGAATATTTTTTCAGTTTGTTAGAATTAAATCAATAGCATATAATGAAAGCATATATTATTAATAGTATTGTTTATATATGAATGCCATTTATATTGAGAGTACTAAAAGAATAACAAAATCTAACTTTGCCAATGTTCTTAAGAAAATAATGAGCTTTATATAAAAGTTTATTAAATTAGTATTTGCATTTAGATAATATAGCCACAATTACATGAAAAAAACAGGGATTGAAAAAGATAAGTTGAGCAACCATTCTGTTTTTTTATTTCATTTAGTATTCAAAGATGATAACTTTAGAGGCATTTTCAGTTCTTTTCGCACAGTTACTTGGAATTATGCTGGGATTAAAGTATAATAATAACATCTACAAATGTTCCTGTCCGGGAATTGCATGCATAATGAATCCTGAAGCAATGTAAGATGTGATTTTTATCGAAACTTTGTCTTCTTTTGGGAGATATTTATAGCATTTCTTGATGTACTATATCTTTGATATAACATACATAAAAGCATGTTTATTAAATACCTATGAATTATTTTAATGTTCATTAAAGGGAGTATTTGATATTGTAGAAAATGCGCTTCATATTTCAATGTTTAGTGCTATAGTATCACGTTATTGATGATGAGTTCTTGTGAAGAACTGGAATCTTGATGTGAGATTTATTCATCCTATCAAAAAAAATTTTAGCATATACAGTTACAAAAATTGTGTTAGTCTATCATGTGAATGATTAACAAGATAGAAAAGTATTATATATTTTATATTATTCTATCAGGGACAGAATTTTAAAGTCAACATGAGAATAAGCAAAATTTAAATGGTTTATATTAAGTGCCTAGAGGAAAATAAATGGGGAATACATGGAGAAGAGAAACTTTATAATAAAAGGGGGGGAGGGTCTAGGAAGCTTTATATGAGACAAAACTCATGTTGGGACCTGAAAGAGAAGAAAGAAGTCTGGTCACATGAAGAACTTGTTGAAAACCTTTCAGGGAAAGATAGTGAAGTGCTATGTGGATATGAAGAAATGCTGAAAGCTCAAAAGACTGGAAAGGATAAAACAAACCAAAAGAAATGACTGAAATTATATGGAAGAATATTAAAAGCATAGAATATTTTTTTTAAGATGGTAAAATACAATCAGGTTAAAGAATCATGATTCAGAGAAAGAGGTCCAGGAAGAACTAGAAAATGCAAGAAAGGAGCTAGGCAAGCAATCATGATGCAGAAATTGGGATTTCATGATAAATGTAACAAAACACATTTTAATTGATTTATGCAGCATGGATAATAAAATATGTTTTGTAACATGAATGTTAAATTTTTCACACAGATAACAATAGGGTAATACTGTTACTTAATTAAGTCCTATGGACCCTAGCTTCTCTGCCTGGACAGGGGACGATTCTTGTTTTGCTTTATTCAAGAAGCAGAGTAATGAAACGGAAGCTGAGATACCTCAGCAGATAAAATTTCTTCAGTGGACAAAGAATGAAGAAGTTCACAGATGAACTTCTCACCCACGTGGTATTAGGGATTGACTTTTAAAAAGTAAAGACGAAGGAAGGAAGAGTGAGGCTAGTGATTCAGAAGCATGTGCATTAGGCCTCCAGGGAAGGGGCAGGGCTTTTTCAAAGGAGTGGGGTGCAATAATGCCCATTTATGGGCACTGGTAGGTGTGTCATTTAATACTCTAGGTAGTAAAATACACACATAATGAGACTCACGATCTCTTGGAGTTCTGATTGCTCACCATCTTGGACCCAGCTTTTTCTTTCTTTCTTTTATTATTTTTTTTTCATTTGTTTGTTGCTTCCTTTCTTATCTCTGGACCCTCTACTTTAGAGATTTATGGTAACTCTTGCTAACTGTGCAGGGTGATAGGTTTTGAGCAAAGACTGGAGCAAATTTTGAGCAAAGATTGGAGCAGCTTTGCCAATGGTATTTGGTAAATGATGATTCTCATAGTATATAGCAGTTTTGTAAGTTTGAGAGAAAGGGAGATGAGAAAGCTCTAGTCAGAGGGACTTGCTTGCTGGGTCCCATGGGACTCTAATAATCACAACTGAAGAAGTAAGTTCTTGGCCAGCTGACTCCCCAGGGCACTGCACAGAGAGGAGACTGAAACACACTCCAGACTTTCTGTGAAAGTGGCCTATTATCATATCCAGGAGATTTTGTCTGAAAGGGAAGCTTCCTGTTTGGCACACATCTTACAGCCTTTGGTGATTCTCTCAACAAACAGAGCCCAGTGGGCCTAATGTCACCCTCCCATTTGCTTTCTCCAGTTCCTGAAGAAAGCACCCCAAATCTTGAGAATGCCACCCATCATTCTTCTCTATATTGCCTTCCTCTGTTGACCTGTGGAACTTACACTTACACTCAGAGGCGTGTGTAATTTGCATACTTTAAAGGCTGCTAACTGAAGGTCGGGTTTCCAGTCATTACAAACTTAGGTGCTAAGTCAGGTCCTTCATTTTAGGACATTGACAGATCTGATCATACCCTTAACAACTCAAAGACACTGATAATGAAATTGGCTGATGCTTGGGCAATATGAAAATTTTCAAAGAAAAGCAAAATCTAGGATCATCTTGAATGACTAGATTCATCCTGTTTATCACCACTCCTTCAAGACTGGGAGAGATGACTGTTTTGTGTAGAGTTAGATAAACAAGAGACAATTAAGTTAAATGCAGAAACAACAGAATAGATTCCAAACAAAAGAATAAGATAATATATCATAAAATGACCGTAATCAAATGGATATAAATGAATTACCCAGTAAAGAATTCAAAATAGTATACTGAAAGATGCTCACCAAGATAAGGAGAAGACTGGATGAACAATGTGAGAACATAAAACCACAGGAAATATATAAAGAAATACTGCATGGAAGTCAGAGGACTAAAGAATACAAAACTGAACTGAAATATACAATAGAATATTATAGTGATAAATATACAATAGACTATTATAGTGATTAACTAAAAAGAGCATAGAAAGGATTAACAAACTCAGCAAAAGGAAAAATGACTGCACAAATATTAACGTAAGGGAATTATAAGACAACATCATGTGGACCAATAATCACATTATATAGCCAGAAGAGTGAGAAAGGGACAGAAAACTTTTTTGAAGAAATAATGGTTAAATTGTTCCCTAACTTGGGAAAGGAGACAGACATCCAGATTTAAAGAGCCCAGAATTGTAAATAAAATGAATTCAATGAGACCCGCACCAAGAAACATAATTAAAACATCAAATTAAAGACAGGAAGCATTTTAGAAGCAGCAGCTTGTTACATACAAGGGAACCTGTTATAAGAACATGAGGAGCTTTGACAGCAGTCACATTGCAGGCCAGTAGGTAGTGGTATGGTAAATTCACAATGCTGAAAGAAAAAGACTACTTTTACTAAGGAAAGTTGTCATTCAGAATTGAAGAGAAGAGATAAAGAGTTTTGCAGACATGCAAAATCTAAAGGAGTTTAACACCATTAGTCCAACCTTAGTAGAAATAGTAAATGGAGTTCTTTAATGTTTAGAAAGGTACTAATTAGTAAAAGGAAAACATAAGAAGTATAAGTCTCTATGGTAAAAGTAAATATATACTGAAATTCAGAATAATTGAATGAGCAAAGTAGACAATTGGGCTTCCCTTGTGTCTAAACTGGTAAAGAATCTGCCTACAATGTGAGAGACCTGAGTTTGATCCCTGGGTTGGGAAGATCCCCTGGAGAAGGGAATGGCTACCCACTCCAGTATTCTGACCTGGAGAATTGCATGGACTATATAATCCATGGGGTTGCAAAGAGACAGACATGACTGAGTGGCTTTCACTTTCACTTTCAAAGCAAGTAATTAAAGGTAACATGGTGTGCATAAAAGTCAAGAGTCATGAAAATTGCAACTATAATATTGTGATAAGCTATCTGTAACATAACAAGTTATAAAATGTCATACAAAGCATAAAACCTGTTGAGGAAAATAAATATATTCTAAGTCAAAATATAGAGTGCATTCAAATCTTTGTTATCTACTTAGACTGTGAGAGATATATATTGTTATGTGCAAGCCTCATGGTAACCATAAAACAAAAACAAAACAAAAATCAAACTAAACCCATAACCAAAAAAAAAAAAAAAAAAAATAGAAAAACAAAAAAAAAAAAAAAAAAAAAAAAAAAAAAAAAGAAAAAAAAAGAAAAAAAAAAAAAAAAAAAAAGAATGAAGGAAGAGAGTAAAAGCAGAGGAAAGCATCAGAGGAACTACAAGGTGGCCAGAAAAGGAGCAGAATAACCATAAGTCCATGCTGTCAATCATCACTTTTAAAGCAAGTGTATCAAATTTTCCAGTCAAAGACAGGAGGGATGATGAATAAAAAGCAAGACCCACCACTCTCATACCTACAAGTGATTCTAGGCAGGTGTAAGGACACACGAACTAAAAGTGAAAAGATGGAAAAAGATATCCCATGTGAATAGAAACCCAAAGAAACCTGGAATTAGTATACTAACATCAGATAAAATGGACTTTAAAACAAATACTGGTAGTAAGAGATAAAGAAGGGTACTGCTTATTGATATCAGGAACAATACAGTAAGAAGAAATAACACTTATTAATATATATACACTCAACATTTGTTGTTTTTATTGTTTCATTGTTTAGTTGCAAAGTCATGTCCAGCTCTTTTGCAGCCTCATAGACTATAGCCCACCAGGCTCCTCTGTCCATGGGATTTCCCAGACAAGAATACTGGAATAGGTTGCCATTTCCTTCTCCAGGGTATCCTCCTGACCCAGGGATCAAACCCACGTCTCCTGCTTGGCAGACAGATTCTTTACCAGTGAGTCACAGGGAAGCCTCCACTCAACACAGAATAAACTAAATACGTAAAGCAAATATGGACAGGAATAAAAGGAGAAACAGACAGTAATACAATAATAGAAGGAAACTTTTAAATACCTGTGTATTTCATCAGATAGATCATCCAGGCAGAATGTCAAAAAGAAACATTGGCTGTAATGAAACCTTAGGCCTGATAGATTGACCCATATTACAGAACATTCCACCCAACAGAAATAGAACTCACATTCTTCTCAAATGTATTTGAAGCATTCTCCTGAATAGATCATATATTAGACCACAAAACAAGTTTCAACCAGTTAAAAAATTTCAAAACCATATTCAACATCTTTTCTAACCCAATAGTATAAACCTGGACATAAATTAAAGAAGAAAACTGGAAAACTCAAAAATATGTGAAGACTAAACAAGGACCACTAAATAACCGTGTGCCAACAAAGAAATAAAAGAAAACTCAAAAAGGACCTTGAGTGCAACAAAACTGGAAAATACAACATACTGAAATTTATGCCATGCAGACAAAGCAGTTGTAAGTAGAAGTTTATGGTGATAAATCACGATTTCAAGGAAAAGCTAAAAAAACAAAAACAAAAACAAAAAACATTCTAATCTATACTAGAAAAAAAAAGAACAAATGAAGTCCAAGTTAGTAGATGAAAAGTCACAGTGAAAATAAATGAAATAGAGACTAAAGAGATAATAGAAAAAGATCAATGAAGCCAAGAAATCGTTCTCTGAGAAAATAAACAAGATTGACAAATCTTTAGCTCAAAACTCTTCAAAAAAAAAAAAAGCAAAAAGGTTCAAATTTTAAAAATTAAAAATTAAAGACAATATGTTACAACTAATACTACATAAAACAAAAAATTATAAGAGACTATTATAAACAATTATACGTGAACAATTTGGAAAATCTAAAGGAAATGAATAATAATCTAAGAACATAGAAACTTCCAATACTGAATCATAAAGAAATACAAAACTTGAACAGATTGATTACCCATAAGGAGATTGAATCAGGAATCAAAAACCTTCCAGCAACCAAAAGTCCAGGACCGCTAGTTTTCCTGGTGAGCTATACAAAACATTCAAGAAGAATTCCTACAAATCTTCAAATTCTGAAAAAATAGAAGAGGAGGGAAATTTCTCAATTAATATTTTATGAGGCCGGCACTGTTTTCATACTGAAACAAACAAGGATAGCATGAAAAAAAAAATGTTATGGTTTTGATGAATTTTGATGCAAAAGTCTTCAGCAAAATATTAGCAAGCCAAATTCAACAGTACACAAGCCATAGGTCAGGTGTTGAAGGAACAGGTAGGTGTGGAGTACATCTCTCTCTATGGATGATGCATCAGGAATACACCTTCAGTTGCAGGAGTTCTCTCAGAACACAAGTTGAAAGTGGGCAGGAGTCCCTGACCACTGAAAAGGAATGTATAGATTGATGCAAAACTTGGCAGGACAAAGGAAAGAGGAGAGTGATGAAGACTGAACCTGCATCCAGGGTATAGGGGAACTAAAGCATCAGTCAGATCCTCACAGCAGGGCAATATTTTGGGACAGTGGAGGCTGTAGGCGAATGCAGCAGCTGATCTATGACAGTCTGAATGGAATGAGAACCACACAGACAATCCTTGGGGCAGCCCCTCCCTTCCCTGGACAGGGACACAAGTCTCCTGGAATATGTGGCAGCTCGGAGCTGGGGCATATAGACTGGAGAGCAGGCTCAGGGTAAGGTCTGCTGTTGACTATGGGGAAACAACTTGAGGGGACATCAGGGAGGAGATTGTAGTGGAAAAGGCCAGACAGCTGTGGAGGCAAGGCGATACTGCTGAGTCATGGGCAAGGGGTGGGAGCCATCCCTGTAGCCTCTCTCCCCACATGCCAGCACCAGCAGCTGACCAGTTGGGGAAGACCCAGGGCAGGTGGCCTTTTAAGTGCCTGATGCAGTGAGCAATAGAGAAGGACCCCAGCCAGGGGAGCCCTTTAAGTACCTGGTACACCAATAGAGAAAGGACCCCAGTCGGGGTAGGCATTTCAGTGCCTGACATGCTGAACAACAGAGAAGGACCAGCCAGAAAGTCTCCTTGAGCACCAGCTGCCTGAGACTAGAAAAAGTCTATAAGTGCCGTAGCTCCTGTTCCTGAGTCTGCCAGGGCCCCTGCACACTTGGCACTGCCAGAGTCCCTGCAATCCAAGCAGCTGCACCACCTCCATTCTTAATTCTCCGTGAGGCAGAGGTGCCAGAGGATTGAAAAAATCCTAGGAGCACCATATCCCCTGTACCAGTGGCTTCTGGTTCCCCTGGATACCTGGCACTGTTAGAGGCCCTGTGTTCCAAGCTGCCACACCACGGCTACAGTAGATCCCCACTGCTGCAGAGCTGCCAGAGGCTAGAGAAAACCCAAAGAGAACCATGCCTCCTCCTCCCCTGACCTCCAGCTCCCCTGCACACCTGGAGCTGCCAGCACCTGCCATCCAAGCAGCTGTACCACCTCCACACCTGGGCCTCCCTGGAGCAGAACCCGTTCCTCCAGGGCAGCCTCGGGAGCAAACTCCCGAGGACAGCCCACAGGTAGAGGTGGAGATAAACCCCAACTGAATCGCAGGGGCAGTGTGGCTGGGGAAGAGGACTGAAAACCTAGCAACTGTACCAGCTGCAGGTTAAAGCCGAAAATTCAACTAGGCAAACTCTATGTCTATGAAAGGTATCAAGGGACAATGAGAATTCCCACAGAACAGAAGACACTAACTCTGGCAGCTGTGGACATTGGAGGCAAGAATACGCAGCTGTGGGGCCAGAATCTGAGCGGTCCCAATAGCAGGTCCAGAGACGAGCTCAGTATTGGAGGGCATCCTAGGGATGCAGAGGTGGACCGTAACTTCCAGCGAGGAAAAGGACACTTGACAACCATGATCAGAGAAAAACTATTATTATTATTGTATTTTGATTTGTTCTCCAAAGAAGACATACAGATTGCTAATAAACACATGAAAAGATGCTCAACATCACTCATTATGAGAAAACTGCAAATCACAACTATAGTGAGATATCACCTCACACCAGGCAGAAGGACCGTCATCAAAAATCTACAAATAATAACCGCTAGAGAGGGCATGGAGAAAAAAGAAGCCTCTTACACTGCTGGTGGGAATGGAAATCGATACAGCTGCTGTAGAAGCCAGGGTGGAGATTCCTTAAAAAGCTAGGAATTAAACCAGCATATGACCCAAGAATCCCACTACCGTGCATATACCTTGAGAGAGCTGTAACTGAAATCGACCCATGTACCCCAATGTTCCCTGAAGCACTATTTCTGATAGCTGGGACATGGAAGCAACCTAGATGCCCACTGACAGATGAATGGATAAAGAAGCTGTGGTACATACATACAAATGAATATTACCCAACCATAAATGGAATGTATGTTCCATTTATGTGCCACTGAGGTGGATGAACGTAGAGCCATTAAAACAAAGTGAATTAAGTCAGAGAAAATGAAGTATCACACATTAACATACATATATGGAATCTAGAAAGATGGTACTGATGAACCTATTTGCAGAGCAGCAATGGAGACACAGACATAGAGAACAGAATTATGGTCTCAGGGAGAGGGGCAAGGAGAGGATGGGACAAATGGAGAGAGTAGCAAGGAAACATATTCACTACAATATGTCAAAGAGCTACCCAGTAGGAATTTGCTGTATGACTCAGGGAGCTCAAACCAGGGCTCTGTGACAACCTAGAAGTGTGAGATGGGGTGGGAGGTGGGAAGGAGGTTCAAGAGGGAGGGGACACATATATATGTGGCCGATTCATGTTAATATATGGCAGAAACCAACATAATATTGTAAAGCAATTATCTTTCAACTAAAAATAAGTAAATTTAGAAAAATTCAACAGCACATTAAAATGGTGATGTATCATGATAAGGGCTTCCATGGCGGTGCTAGGAGTAAAGAATCCATCTATCAATGCAGGAGACTTACAAGATGAGAGTTTGATTCACGGTCAGGAAGATCCCCTGGAGAAAGGCATANGGAGGGGACACATATATATGTGGCCGATTCATGTTAATATATGGCAGAAACCAACATAATATTGTAAAGCCAATTATCTTTCAACTAAAAATAAGTAAATTTAGAAAAATTCAACAGCACATTAAAATGATGATGTATCATGATAAGGGCTTCCATGACGGTGCTAGGAGTAAAGAATCCATCTATCAATGCAGGAGACTTACAAGATGAGAGTTTGATTCAGGGTCAGGAAGATCCCCTGGAGAAAGGCATAGCAACCCACTCCAGTATTCTTGCACGGAGAATCCCATGGATGGAAAGGCCTGGTGGGCTTCAGTCCTTGAAGGCCCAAAGGGTCAGCCAAGATCGAAGTGACCTGGCATGCACACACACATAACAGGAAGAGAGGGATTTGTTTCAAGGGTGTAGGAGTGAGTCAACATCTGTAACTCAATATGTTATACCCCATTTACAAAAGATGATAAAAATATATTCATCTCAATAAATTAAAAAAATATTTGAAAAAATTCAAATCCATTTATGATAAATACTCTTAACAAAGTAGACATGGTGGAATGTGCTTCAACTTAATATGGTTATATATGACAAACCACAGCTAACATCCTACTCAACAGTGCAGGGACTTCCCTGGCAGTCCAGTGGTTAAGATTGTGAGCTTCTACTATAGAAATCATGGGATCAGTCCTGGTCAGGAAACTAGGATCCTGCATGCTGCATGGTGTGCCCCAAAACAAAAAATATGCAAAACAAACAAACAAAAAAAACAATGTAAAGATGGATGATTTCCTTCTAAATTCTGACAACAAGACAAGGTTGCAAGTCTTGCCACTTTTATTCAAAATGGTATTGAAAGTCCTAGGCAGAGCAGTTAGGTGGTAGAGATGAGTTATCTAAATCAGAAAGGAAAACTAATACTGTCACTATATGCAGATAACATGATTTTGCACATAGTAGAAAACCCTAAAGTTCAGTTCAGTTAGTTCACTCGCTCAGTCGTGGCTGATTCTTTGTGACCCCATGAATCGCAGCACACTAGGCCTCGCTGTCCATCACCAGCTCCCAGAGTTCACTCAGACTCAAGTCCATCGAGTTGGTGAAGCCATCCAGCCATCTCATCCTCTGTCGTCTCTTTCTCCTCCTGCCTCCAATCCCTCCCAGCATCAGTCTTTTCCAATGAGTCAATTCTTCAGATGAGGTGGCCAAATTACTGGAGTTTCAGCTTTAGCATCATTCCCTCCAAAGAAATCCCAGGGCTGATCTCCTTCAGAATGGACTGGTTGGATCTCTTTGCAGTCCAAGGGACTCTCAAGAGTCTTCTCCAACATCACAGTTCAAAACCATCAATATTTCCGCACTCAGCTTTCTTCACAGTCCAACTCTCACATCCATACGTGACCACTGGAAAAACCATAGCCTTGGCTAGATGGACCTTTGCTGACAAATTAATGTCTCTGCTTTTCAATATGCTATCAAGGTTGGTCATAACTTTTCTTCCAAGGAGGAAGCATCTTTTAATTTCATGGCTGCAATCACCATCTGCAGTGATTTTGGAACCCCCTATAATAAAGTCTGACACTGTTTCCACTGTTTCCCCAACTATTTGCCATGAAGTGATGGGACCCGATGCCATGATCTTTGTTTTCTGAATGTTGAGCTTTAAGCCAACTTTTCACTCTCCTCTTTCACTTTCATCAAGAGGCTTTTTAGCTCCTCTTCACTTTCTGCCATAAGGGTGGTGTCATCTGCATATCTCAGGTTATTGATATTTCTCCCGGCAATCTTGATTCCAGCTTGTGTTTCTTCCATCCCGGCATTTCTCATGATGTCCTCTGCATAGAAGTTAAATAAGCAGGGTGACAATATACAGCCTTGACGTACTCCTTTTCCTATTTGGAACCAGTCTGTTGTTCCATGTCCAGTTCTAGCTGTTGCTTCCTGACCTGCATATAGGTTTCTCTAAAGGACTCTACCAAAAACTGTCAGAAGTAATAAGCATATTCAGGGAAGTTACAGTATGCAAAGTTAATATATAAAATACTTTGTATTGCTATATACTAAAAACAAATTATCTGAAGTAGAGATTAGGAAAGCAATCCCATTTACAGTAGCATCAAAAAAGAATAAATTACTTAGAATAAATTTAAAGGCCAAGAAAGTGAAAGATGTGTACGGAGAAATATAAGACATTGATGAAAGGAATTAAATAATATGGTAGGAAACAAAAAAAATAATTCATGCTCATTTATGGGAAGAATTAACATTGTTAAAGTATCCATATAAGGACTGGAAAAGGTAAATCCTTACCCCAAATTCCAAGAAGGGTAGTACTAAAAAATGTTCCAACCATAGGATAATTGCACTCATCTCCCATGCTAGTAAGATCATGCTTAAAATCTAGCATGCTCAGCTTCAGTATTATGCAAACTAAGAACTCTCAGACATCCCAGCTGAGTTTAGGAAAGGCAGAGGAAGCAGAGATCAAATTGCTAACATTCACTGAGTCAGAGAGAAAACAAGGGAATTCCAGCAAAATATTAACCTCTGTTTCATCAGTTGGGCAAAAGCCTTTGACCATGTGGATCGTAATACTCCAGAGTACTGGAGCTTCAGCTTTAGCATCATTCCTTCCAAAGAACACCCAAGACTGACCTACTTTAGAAGGGACTGGTTGGATCTCCTTGCAGTCCAATGGACTCTCAAGAGTCTTCTCCAACACCACAGTTCAAAACCATCAATTCTTCAGCGCTCAGCTTTCTTCACAGTCCAACTCTCACATCCATACATGACCACTGGAAAAACCGTAGCCTTGACTAAACAGACCTTTGTTGGCAAAGTAATGTCTCTGCTTTTGAATGTGCTATCTAGGTTGGTCATAACTTTCCTTCCCAGAAGTAAGTGTCTTTTGATTTCATGGCTGAAGTCACCATCTGCAGTGATTCAATCCTAAAATTTGAATGGACCCTGAATAGCCATGGTAATCTTGAGAAAGAACAAAGTTGGAGACACCATATGCCTGATTCCAGGACTAAGATAGACACGATACAAATGAGCAGTGAGCATTTGTGTCAGAATATAAGAAGATGTTCAAAGAATTTGGATATGTGCTTATGGACACAAAACAGTTTGAAGGAGTCTTCCAATAGGCAAATCTAGGACAATCTGAAAGTCATATGAATGTTCATTAAGGATTAAAACACCTTTTAGTGTACTAGGAAAATTTGAGTCCATATTCATATAAATACATGAAAATATTATTTTGAAGTGAATAAATATATTGAATGGGTATATTAAAATAAGGTTATAAAAGATATGTATACATAGTGAATATATTGAAAATAGAACTAGAAAGGTTATATATACATAAAACTTCTCCCCAAATAATTATTAAGAAATAAGTAGAGAAAGATGTTAGAGTATAGACTTTAATCACCTAATCAAAATGACTTTTTTCAGAAACATAACAAGTTGGAATCACGTGCTGTTAGGATGCAATGGAGCACACAGACTCAGCAGCACTTCTGTGATGTGTTTAACAAGATACATAACCTCAGTCTAAGTACTGGGAAACATTTCATACACCTGAACTGAGGCACATTTTCCCAAATAATCAGCCTGAGACCATAAAACTTTTGAATGTCAGAAATGCCACGAAAAAAATGTAGTCAGTTAGACTAAGGAGACAGGAGTACTAAAGGCAGCGGTTGGTTCTGAAGTGCATCTTTTGCTGTAGAGTGCCAGTACCGTGATGAAGGGCGGATTTGAACCTGATAAAAGAATTAGATGTTAACAACATATCTTTGTTTCCTGTTACTGAAGGTCTGTTTTAAGAGAATTCAGTTCTCTGTAAGAGTTAAACATTAAAATTATTATTATTATTCAACTGATTTAGGAAACAATTTGTTTCTCATGTCATTTCTCTAAGTATGAGTTTGTTACTAATTTAAACAAAAACCCATTAAGCAGTGTACTAGAAATATAGAAATATCAAACCAGAGAGAATCTAGGGTTTATGCAATCTATATACTTAATGTTGAGCTGTTTTGATTTTGTTACCAAAATAAAAATAATTCTGACTTTTAATTAATTCAATCAAACATTGTGTTTATTCTTTCAGTTTTCTATATTATCCCTAGTATGTATCATTTTCTTAATAATAGTTCTTACTATGATTATAATCTTGACAGGGTTGTAAATAATAAGGATAGTAATGAACAGTAAGTTGTACTTAAATAGAGCCTTTTTGTCAACAAGCACTGTTCTGTTCAACACATTCTCAATCATGCAACCTCCTTAACATCCTCTACTTATTATACTTATTATACTGTTATACTGAATTTGAATAGAAATCAGCTTATTCTTTTATTACTAATTGAATTAAAAATAAAGCACTCTCCACTTTATAGCCACTTGGCAATAGCCAAGCACTCTTCTTGGCTATTCTGTAAGTGAAGAAGTAAATAATTCATAGCATGTTATTGAAGGGTGTTACTTCGATACTGATTTTATTCCTTTTAACTAAGAAATACAATTTAATTTCAGACGTTCCCATGGCATAAAGTTTTTTAGCAGTTGCAGCATAGATGAATTTAAACATACAACTTCACAGCCTAAATTGAAATGTCTTCAGAATCGAACAGTTCCAAAAGTGTTTCCACAAGGAAGACAATCAACTTGCGGCAATGGAGTTTTGGAACCACTTGAACAATGTGACTGTGGTCCCAAGGAGGTTAGTGAAAAAGACTGATATTTGTTTTTGTGTTTGTCACGTCATCTTACAAATGTAGATGTGACATAATTTAATTGTTCCATATAGTCAGGCATCTAAGATGGGAAGCTGTGGGGCATGTGATAACTGGCTCATCCAGAATTTGAAGTTGAACAATTTAAGAATAGAATTTAAGAACAGGGCAAATGCAGCATGGGTTGAATGAAGATTTTCCTTACTGTGTAAACATTAGCCGTCTTTCTGTATCATAAACATCAGTTCCAACAGTAGTATAATTATCACCTAAATTATCCATGAATTCCTTTAAAGTGACTGATTTAAATTACTGAGTTATTAAATGTATGCTGTTGTTCACATCTTCATCTTCTAATTTCAGTCATTGCATCGGTGGAACTTCATTTATTTTAGCCTGGTTTCAAATTGAATTAAAGAACAGAGACATCACTCTGCCCACAAAGAACCATAGTCAAAGCCTGGGGTTTCCCAGTAGTTGTATATAAATGTGAGAGCTGGACCATAAAGAAGACTGAATACCAAAGAATTTATACTCTCGAATTATAAAGTTGGAGAAGACTCTTGAGAGTCCTTTGAACTGCAAGGAGATCAAACCAGTCAATTCAAAAGAAAATCAACTCTGAATAATCATTGGAAAGACTGATGCTAAAGCTGAAGTTCCAATACTTTGGCCACCTGATGCAAAAAAAACCGACTCACTGAAAAATACCCTGATATTGGGAAAGATTGAAGGCAGGAGGAGAGGGGGACAACAGAGGATGAGATGGTTGGATGGCATCACCAACTCACTGGATATGAGTTTGAGCAAGCTCTGGGAGATGGTGAAGGACAGGGAAGCCTGGCATGCTGCAGTCCATGGGTTGCAAAGAGTCGAACACGACTGAGCAACTGAACTGAACTGATAGGTTCATGGATTATAATAAATGCACCACCACCTCTGTTACATTCCAGTGTGTCATTATTTTTGGTCAACTCTCATCTCTTATTTTGGAGTCGCTTTTTATAAATAATCTTGAGCATATTAACCACCTCAGTCAGTTCAGTCACTCAGTTGTGTCCGACTCTTTGAGACCCCATGGACTGCAGCACGGCAGGCTTCCCTATCCATCGTCAACTGCAGGAGCTTGCTAAGACTCATGTCTATCGAGTCGTGATGCCATCCAGCCATCTCATCCTCTGTTGTCCATTTTTCCTCCAGCCTTCAATCTTTCCCAGCATCAGGGTCTTTTCCAGTGACTCATTTCTTCACATCAAGTGGCCAAAGTATTGGAGTTTCAGCTTCAGCATCAGTCCTTCCAATGAGTATTCAAGACTGATTTCCTTTCTCCTTGCAGTCCAAGGAACTCTCAAGAGTCTTCTCCAACACCACAGTTCAAAAGCATCAGATCTTCGGTTCTCAGCTTTCTTTTCTTTTAAATATAAGTGTATTTATTTTAATTGGAGGTTAATTAATTTACAATATTGTATTGGTTTCTTTTGGACTCTGTGGTAGAGGGAGAGGGTGGGATATTTGGGAGAATGACATTGAAACATGTATAATATCATATATGAAATGAATCGCCAGTCCTGGTTTGTTGCATGATACTGGATGCTTGGGGCTGGTGCACTGGGACGACTCAGAGGGATGCTATGGGGAGGGAGGAGAGAGGGGGGTTCAGGATGGAGAACACGTGTATACCTGTGGTGCTCAGCTTTCTCTATAGTCCAACTCTCACATCCATAAATGACTACTGGAAAAACCATAGCTTTGACTAGACAGGCCTTTATCAGCAAAGTAATATCTCTGCTTTTTAATATGCTGTCTAGGTTGATCATAGCATTTTTTCCAAGGAGCAAGAGTCTTTTAATTTCATGACTACAGTCACCATCTGCAATGATTTTGGAGACCAAAACTGTGACGTCTTTTACTGTTTGCATTGTTTCCCCATCTATTTGTCATGAAGTGATGGGACAAGATGCCATGATCTTAGTTTTCTGAATGTTGGGTTTTAAGCCTACTTTTTCACTCTCCTCTTTCACTTTCATCAGGAGGCTCTTTAGTTCTTCTTCTCTTTCTGCCATAAGAGTGATGTCATCTGCATGTCTGAGGTTTTTGATATTNTCTCCCTTTTGTTATATACTTTATCTGCCTCTTTAACTCCTGGAGCGTAAACCCCTGTAATCCATCTAGACTCTGCAACTTCCTCCTGATATCGGGGGCCGATTGGTCAATGAAGGCCATAGCTATAGTGGCCTTATGTTCCTCAGACTCAGGATTGTAAGGGGTTAATCTCCTGAATGCCTCCATAAGTCTGTCTAAGAATACAGTAGCCGATTCAGAGGGTCCCTAAGTTACCTTTCTTACCTCTGCCAAATTCGTGGGCCACTGAGCAAGTAATGCACACGCATACACACACACACACACACACACACACACGCGCGCACACACAAATGAAAAAAACTCAAAATATATTGTCCATAAATTTATGAACACAAAAAGATGGAAGTAAATTGCATTACATTTTTAACAGTCAAATTCTTGACATAGAATCATGAATGATTTCATTACCACATTTTTCTATATCAAAATACATTGTCTAGGTGAAGTGGTGTTAAAAATAGATACAGACATAAAAATTATACTACGATTGTAATTAGAGACATGTCTTAAGATATTATGACAATAAGTAAAATGGTTTAGTTCAAAATCGCTTAACTTGATTGCCTTTGCTTTCAGCAATGTGAGCATATTAAATGCTGTGATCCTTTAAACTGTGTACTGATTGGAAATGCAGACTGTGGTTCTGGACCATGTTGTGGAAAAAAAACTTGTAAGGTAAGTTTTCAGACTATTGCCTTATTTTCTTCTGTGAAATTCTTGCTTTTGTGGGCTTTTTAGCTTTTTTTCACATAATTTTTACTCATCTTTCAAATATATAACCGTATGTTCCTGATTCGTCCACTGTTGAGTTCAGAATTGAGAGGCCTTTAGATCTTTTCCAATCAACTTTTTAGCCCTACCTCTAATCTTATTGTTTCAGTCCCTACTCAGAACTCATCCTATTATGCCATTTAATAACAACTTCAGGTAATCTGGGTGTGGTGAGTTCCTCTTGGTCATAATTGGCTGTAGCTCCTCACAATCTACTTATGACAAAATTATGAATAAGCCACCCCACACACACTTGAGATACAAAGTTTGAATAAACAGACAACTATAATTGTATACAATTATACAATTATAAGTAACCCCTAGCTTTGGAAGTAGCAGAAAAAAAGAAATCCATAGGGAATAGTCAGCAATATGTAGCATATCTAACACTGAAGATTAACTCTGTGAATCACTCACTGAATCCTTGACTTCCCTTGGGAAGTTGTCCCCTCAATGTCCCTTCATAGCCACTTCTGATAGGACGCTGGGTAAGAGCTCTGTTCTAGGGAGGGCTTCATTTTAGCAACTCACCTTTTTGCGTGTCACTTTAGGAGGCTAAGACACATATGAATGCTGATTGATGAATGCTGATTGATTTGTCGCCAGGTCTGTTTTTCCACTGTTAATGAAAATCTCTTCCCACATCGTTTCACCCTGTTCCCTGCATGCTCTTTCTCACTCGGTGGGCTAGATCTTAAAGCCAATGTTCATTTGTTTCAAGGCACACTAATGTAGAGGCCAGGCTAGGGTTTTCCACTTCTTAGCCATAAACTGTGTTGTTCTTTCCTTCTCCAGAGCTCCCATCTTTGTCTTTGTCTCCAAATCAGTGAGACTGAGCAGTTGAATTTTCTAAACAGTCCATTTCCATCTGGACTCTCCAGGTGGTGCTAAATAGCCTGCCTGCCAGGAGAATCCCATGGACAGAGGAGCCTGGCCCCTGCAATCCACAGGGTTACAAAGGGTTGGAGATGACTGAAGTGACTTAGTACACACACACCATTGCCCTCTACCTACATCTCAAAGGATAATTCTTTGCAACAGAGATAATTCCTGCATTTGGTCCAGTGAAAATTCATAGTATAAGTTTCTAGAGAGAGATTCGGGGTAACAGCAGTGAATTCTGTAAAGAAGTTCCAACTAAAACCTGTAACTCCAGCTATCATCTTTTGTTTTTAACATCCAGGACTGCATTTATTGGTCTGTAGAAGGTAGCCATTTCATTTTTCACACTTGAAGGCACCTGTGACTCAATTCTAGTTCTGGGAATATACCCACTGCCACCATCTGACCAGGACCTTTCCTCCTCATTCTTTTTTTTTTTTTTTAATTTTTATTTTATTTTACTTTACAATACTGTATTAGTTTTGCCATACATTGACATGAATCCGCCACAGGTGTACATGAGTTCCCAACCCTGAGCCCCCCTTCCAACTCCCTCCCCATATCATCTCTCTAGGTCATCCCAGTGCACCAGCCCCAAGCATCCTATAGCCTGTATCAAACCTAGACTGGTGATTCGTTTCTTACATTGATAGTATACATGTTTCAATGCCATTCTCCCAAATCATCCCACCCTCTCCCTCTCCCTCAGAGTCCAAAAGTCTGTTCTATACATCTGTGTCTCTTTTGCTTGCTTCAATGTCCTATGTTAGTTTCCATTAACTTTCTTACATATTATAGCATAAAATCTACCTTTTGCTGTCTTTTCAAGGGTCGCAGGTGCCTCTCTTATTACTGACCATACACTTAAAAGTGTTTTTATTTTTTTATCTGTCTACTTTCCATTCTACTTTCCACTGACATGGTCTGAAATGTAACGCTTTGAACCAGCATTTTTTTTCTTACAAATTTTCAGTTTAGATGGACACAAGTCCAAGTGCAAAGATATGGAAGACAAATACTTTAACCTGCTATTATCTGACACATAACAGGGACTAACATGTTTTAGCCAGTACCCAGACTTTCCTCTCTGAAGTTTTAAGGAGCTGTGTCTGGTACTGCACACCAGCAGTTATCACAGGTCAGCTGTATCTTGATGAACACACAAGCAAAGAATAAGAAGCAAGCATTCAGGAAGCTTACATACGACATGAGCTCGGCATCATGCTCAAGTGAATCTTTGTTTAAAACAGGAGCAACAAGTTTCTTGTGCTACACATCAGTTGGATATCCTTGCTTTTCCTTGGCAGTTCTCAGACAAGCTTTTCCTGTGTGCAATACTGATAGCTCAGTGCAGATCCTGGCTTTTCTAGTCTATACTGTATGATATTTCAGAAGAGCAGAGGGATCCTCTCTTTCCCAACACCTATGTCCACCCCTGGTAGTGGCAGAGGCCCTGACCCAGCATTACATTCTAAGTTAAATTTCCCACCCCTGTGTCTAGGGAGAAGTGTTCCAATTATCATCCTGAGTCAGAAGCAGTTTCATAGTAGAAGTGGAGTTCATCCTGAAAAGAAAATTAAAGGGCAAAAAGGACAAGGGTGTCTACTAAGAAACATTTTAGAAACCTGGAAAGACCAGCATCTGAGTTAGTTAAAATATTTCAGGAGTGCAATGGATTAGTCCCCAAGAATCAAAAGTTGAAAAACAGATATGCGTAGTGTCATCTCAGATATTTTCTGTTTATCTTGAAGTGAATATTCAGGATAACCAAAGCATTGTAACTAGGAAAACATTAACTAGGGCCATTTTTATTTTTTTTATATGTATATTTTTTTGTTTGTTTGTTTTTTAAATATAAATTTATTTATTTTAATTGGAGGCTAATTACTTTATAATATTGTATTGGTTTTGCCATACATCAGCATGAATCCTCCACAGGCCATTTTTAACTTGAAGTTCAAGTCACACAGTGGAAAGTTAGCCATGGTCAAGGGTGTTTAGTGCACTGAGCAGCATTTAGAACATTCACAGTGCTGTGCAGCCGCCGCCTTGACCTGGTTCCACAGCAGCTTCCTCAGCCAAACAGGAAACCCCGACTCATGACGCACCTGCTCTCCTCTCTCCCTCCCCCTCAGTTCCTGGCAACCAGCGCTGCATTCGGTCTCGATGGATTTCCCTACTCTGGACGTTCCATAGAACTAGCACCATACAGTGGGAAACCTTGTGTCTGGCTTCATCACTAAATACAGTGTTTCCGAGTTGCAGTCACCTTGCAGCGTACACCAGTACTCCATTCCTTTGCGTGGCTGACACATTCCATTGTCCACCCCACAGGTTGTTTACACGTTAGTAGGCGTTTGGGTTCTTTCCAAACTCTTTCACCAGAACTTTTAAGCAAATTTATAGTTTAAATACTTATAAACGTCACAGTAATGAAAATGATAGCTACAAATTCAATGCTGTTATTTAATTTTTTTACATTTGTTATACTACTTCAAAGCAAATATGTGTTTTTCCTTTTCTCATAGATACTTGAAAGAGGAACACAGTGTAGGAAAAGCATTGATCCATGTGATTTTCCAGAATTTTGCAATGGGGTGTCTGAATTTTGTGTACCTGATATGAAAGCTGCCGACTTACAAACATGCAATAATAAATCTTCCTATTGCTTTAGAGGAATATGCCAAGATAGAACAAAGCAGTGCGCCAATTTTTTTGGAAAATGTAATAATTTATATTTTCTTCTGAGCTTTATTTTTAAGCTATATTTTTTCTGAAGTCAGTAAAATACCAAAATAAAAAGGACTGTTTGTTAAACCCAAATTTGAACATAAAATTGAAATCATTGTAACTTTGAACTACATCAAGAGGTAAAACAGACCCAATAAGAACAGGAGAAAATGAATAGGATATTAGTGAAATTTAAGGTGGCTGGGAGAAAGTGAGTAGAATTTAGAATTGAAGATAAGAGAGTGCAGAAGACTGTAGGATTTCTCAATTATTTCTGCTCTGACATACCAGCTCTCCTGTTCTTAAGTGGGTAGTTTTCAGTAAGTGTTTCTTTTTCTTTTTCAGTATGTCCAATAGACGATACTGAAATTTGTAATAAATGACATTGACTAGGCATTGTTGTTTAGATATTTCAATATTAATTTACCACAGTTTTAGTTTCTAATTTTTTAAAGATGAGTAATTGGAAATTTGTTTATGTTTTTAGTTGCTAAAGAATCTAGTTATCAGTGTGCAGAAGAAGTGAATTATCAAGCTGATGAGTTTGGAAACTGTCTAGGAAAAGTTTGTAACTTTCAGTATGTATTTAGAAATTTATACATTTTTCAAATGCTTGTGTGAGTGTCTGTGTGTTTGTAAACTGCCAAGAGTCACTTAATGCAAATGAAAGATTAACCTGGTTTATACAGATGAATTTATATGTTGCACTTTATTAGTTGGTATACATTCTGAATAGCTTTATGATCTCAGTAGCATTTTGAATTATCCTCATATTTGGTACTGTTTTTTTATCTAATTTCTTGTGTCTCTAGTAGACCTCTGGGCATTAAGAGTTTTTTTTTTTTTTTTTTTAACATATATTGATAGTCATCTCCTTTGTGGAAAGTTAGTTTGCCACTGGTCACATTCAGCTATAACAGTAAGGAATGACGTCCATATTCAATATACCTACCTTGGAGGCCATGTATGTATGTCAGCAAGTTTAAGAATTCAAAGCTATCCGGACCCTACTGTGACGGCTAATGGAACTATGTGTGATGAAAATAAGGTAAATAAAATTTTACTTGATTCTGTATCTGGTGTATGGATATCTCAGTGTGTGTGTGTGTGTGTGTGTGTGTGTGTGTGTGTGTGTGTGAGAGAGAGAGAGAGAGAGAGAGAAAGAGCTTAAAGTTTTTAAATTTATAATTAATGGTACAAATTTTGGTTACTATACCATCGTAAATTAAAAGGTCACTTTCTATTGGCTAAAGGAGCCTTTACTTCACTGTCTATCTTTTTATTGTGAATTTTGCTATAGTTAGTTGAATTTGTTTTGTCACATTTGAGAATCTAATCTTGTCCAGTAGGCAAGGATCTGGTCTGCGACAGTTTGTGTAATCAAAGAACAAAAAGTATCAAATAATACATGAAAAAAAATGGGCCAGAACAAACTGAATAATGAGAAAAACAAGGAACCCCCCCCCCAAAAAAGCCAACATTTAGCATTGCAGTATTTGACTAGAATTAAATTGCAATGAAACTAAAATATTTTCTCATTAGCCTACTCCCCTGGTTCTTTCTTCAAAAACATACTTATTTAAAATTGGACCCTTCTACAAGATACAATAATAAAACAGTTTAAATTTTACATATTTTTCTTAAATACTTTGATAAACAAAGAATTTTTAAAAACTGCCACTAAAGTTAGTACATGAAAGTAAAAAGGGAAACAATTATTTCACATTTTAATTAAAATAATTACATTAAGATACAGTATTTTAAAAAAGTGAAGAATAGAGGAAATTGGAAGTGAATAGTAACCTTATCTCAGAATGGCAAAAGACAGTCTCACATAAATATAATTGTTTCCCTGATAGCTCAGCTTGTAAAGAATCCGACTACAATGCAGGAGACCCCAGTTCAATTCCTGGGTTGGGAAGGTCCCCTAGAAAAGGGATAGGCTACCCGTTCCAGTATTCTTGCCTGAAGAATTCCATGGACAGAGGAATCTGGAAGGCTACAGTTGACTCCTGGGTTGGGAAGATCCCCTGTAGAAGGGAACAGCTCTCCACTCTAGTAGTCTTGCCTGAATAATTCCATGGACAGAGGAGTCTGGAGGCTACAGTCCATGAAGTTGGCAAAGAGTTGGACAAGACTGAGCAACTTTCACTTTCAGTCATAAAGGAACATACTGATGCTGACTGCATTATGAAGTAATATGTCATCCCTCTAAGCATCATTTAAAACAAAATGCAATCATGTTTACTGTAAATATGGCAGAGTAACTATGTAAAATTATGAACTAATTCAATTATTCATTAATTAGAAAAAAAGTAATATAATGGTATAATAGTACAATGTGGTTTAACACGCACAAGAAAATTAATTTGACCTTTTCCCTTGGTTTCTGGCCCTGAGCTCCTAAACCTTAGACTTTCCTGACAGGAATATTTGGTGTTATTCATAATGAGATTCATCCAGAGAAACCTAGGTTTATGCTGAGGTAATAGGGTGGTGCCTCTTGATGCTTCAGAGTATGCTGGTCACCAGAAAGACCAATTGATTAATGGGGTGGAGCTTTAAGCTCCACTCACAGCATCAATAAAGGGGATGATATGGCTGGAGACTGGACTCTGTAAAAATTTTTGTATGATTAGACTCAAGGTAGTTTGTAAGTTGGTGAACACAATGTGTTGTGATGAGGATGTGCCTGGAGAGGACATGGAGACAATGTCACTTCCTCTTGCCCGACAACATCACTTGACCTCTGCATCTCTTCCATGTGGCTGTTCCTGAATTATATTCTTTCCCATAAATTAGTAAACATAAGTGAGGTCTTTCCCTGAGTTCTGTGAGCCAAGTTAGGAAATTATCAAACCTGAGAGGGAGCCATGGGAACGTCCAATTTATAGCCAGTTGGTCAGAAGGATAAAGACTTGAATCTGGTGTCTGAAATGGGAAGAGTCTTGTGGGACTGAGCCTTTTAACTTTTGGAATTTGATTCTAACTGCAGATAGATTGTGTCAGAACAAGTTGAACTGAATTCTTGGACACTCGGTTGGTATCAGAGTAATAGGTATCAGGTTATCATAGTGGGTATACCCTCACTATGTGTGTGTGTGTGTGTGTGTGTGTATGTATATGTGTATATATATATATATATTGGAGAAGGCAATGGCAACCCAGTGCAGTACTCTTGCCTGGAGAATCCCAGGGACGGAGGAGTCTAGTGGGCTGCTGTCCATGGAGTCGCACAGAGTTGGACACGACTGAAGCGACTGAGCAGCATACATATATATATATATATACATACATACATATATATATATATGCACATCTATGCATACCCCAGTATATATGTACATGTGCACAGACATCCATACCCCAATGTATATATACATGTGTACACACACATAGACACACATATCCCAGTATGCATGTACATGTGCACACACATATCCCAGTATATATGTACATGTGCCCACACACGTACCCCAGTGTACATATACATGTGTATACACACATATCCCAGTATGCATGTACATGTGCGCACACACACACATAACCCAGTATATATGTACCTGTGCACATACACATACCCCAGTATATATATACATGTGTACACACACATATCCCAGTATACATGTACATGTGTATGTGTACACACACATACTCTAGTGTTTATCTGTACAAAAAAATCATGAAATTGAACGTATGACTAAGAAACATGAAAATTTTCTAACTTAACCTGTGATTAAATAAATTCAAAGTAAGTGCATATTCAGCTGTTTTTTCTGTGTTATCATTTTGACATCAAAAATAACATTTGATGGAGGAGAGATGAAGATGTCATCATAGATAGATGTTAAACTCACCTCTCCCCAGGAACACATCAAAAATACATCTGCATGTGAAGCAAGTCTCCCTGAAAACAAACTGGATACTTTTCAGGTAGGCAGGGAGGACAAACATCAGTACAGCACCTGCTACTCTAGGAGGGAGCATAGAGGAAGGGTGAGGGGTGTGTGTGTGTGTGTGTGTGGTTCAGAGATCCTCCCTGAGGAGTGAGTAGTTTGAACTGATTACTGGATACCCCAGGCCTGGGATCTGACACTGGGATTTTATCCCTTATCAAGTTTGAAAAACAATGGGGCTTACAAGTGTCAGTGCAAACTGCTCAGTCGTGTCTGACTCTGTGACCCCAAGGACTATACAGTCCATGGAATTCTCCAGGCCAGAATACTGGAGTGGGTAGCCTTTCCCTTCTTCAGGTGATCTTCCCAACCCAGGGATCAAACCCAGGTCACTCGCATTGCAGGCAGATTCTTTACAAGCTGAGCCACAAAGGAAGCCCAAGAATACTGGAGTGGGTAGCCTATCCCTTCTCTAGAGGATCTTCCCAACCCAGAAAGCAAACTGGAGTCTCCTGCATTTCAGGTGGATTCTTTATCAACTGAGCTATCACCAGGAGGGCTGTTAAAAAAAAAAAAAAAAAAAAGACTCTGCTTGTAAAGAACATATACGCACTGGCTTTACTCCGGGGAACAAGGCAGAGGAAGCTGATTGAACCTGCCTAGAGCTCTGGCTCTTTTCCTGAAACCATGCAAGGTGCACCCCAGGCCATGTTGAATATCTGCCCTGGCCTCACTAGCTGCAGCACTGCTTTGCAGTAGTGTAAAGTCTGTCATTGCTAAGGAGAGTGTGCACTTGGGAAGGATAGAGCTGAATGGGGTGAGGGCAGCTATTTCTGCTGCTTATAGAGGGAGTGGATCAGGAAGTGTCTAGAATTCTGACTGACATTCCAGAGTCATAACAGGGCACATGCCTCAACCACATCAGGCACCCACTCCAGGACCCTCTTGCTTCAGGGATCATACCCTCTGGGGCACAGGTGCCATTCCCAGGATGGAGGGGGAACATGCATACTTAAAATGAACTGAACCAACTTGGACCCAACCTTAGACCATAAGGTTGCCCTTATCCATTCACCATCAGCAGCTTGGGACCTGATGCCATCTCCCCAGTAGGGTGGTGATAGGCACGGATCATAGGAGAAGTCTCAGCTCACACCTGGCACTGGCTCTATCCCTTTGTCATCAATCCTGCATCTCACCAAAGTGACACCAGGCAGCACACCCTGGGACAGGATGTGACCCATGATCATGTCAGATCTAGCTCTCCCACTAAAACCACTGGGTACACACAGACTGTATAGGGATGCTGGGACACAAAGACATCCCCTCAAGACTAAGCTAGGTAACTCTTTCACTTAATTTCATAGAGACGAAGTCAAACAAAATGAGAAGACAAAAGAATTATTTCAAAAGAAAGAAAAAAAAAGACTGAGAAAACAAACAAACAAAAAAGATAATTTACCAGATAAAAAGTTTAAAGCATAAGCAATAAGAATGTTATCTTAACTTGGGAAAAGAAGAAATGAACACAGTGAAAATTTTAGTTAAAAACTAGAAATATAAAAAATAACTAGTCAGAGGTGAAGAATACAATAACTAAAAGAGACTCACAGATACAGAGAACAAGTTAGTGATTATCAGTGGGAAGAGGTGAGCAGGGAGAGATTAAGAGATACTCGCTGCTGCTGCTGCTGCTGCTGCTGCTGCTGCTGCTGCTGCTGCTGCTGCTGCTGCTGCTGCTGCTGTGCTGCTTTAGTCATGTCCGACTCTGTGCCACCCCATAGACGGCAGCCCACCAGGCTCCCCGGTCCCTGGGAGTCTCCAGGCAAGAACACTGGAGTGGGTTGCCATTGCCTTCTCCGAAGCATGAAAGTGAAAAGAGAAAGTGAAGTCACTCAGTCGTGTCCGACTCTTAGCGACCCCATGGACTCCAGCCCAGCAGGCTCCTCGGTCCATGGGATTTTTCCAGGCAAGAGTACTGGAGTAGGGTGCCATTGCCTTCTCTGAAGAGATATAAACTACTANGCCTTCTCCGAAGCATGAAAGTGAAAAGAGAAAGTGAAGTCACTCAGTCGTGTCCGACTCTTAGCGACCCCATGGACTCCAGCCCAGCAGGCTCCTCGGTCCATGGGATTTTTCCAGGCAAGAGTACTGGAGTAGGGTGCCATTGCCTTCTCTGAAGAGATATAAACTACTATATATAAAATAAATAAGCTATAAGAATATATTGCACAGCACAGACAACATAGCCAATATTTTATGCTAACTTTATTATTTTAATTTTTAATTTATATTGGAGTACAGTTAATTAACAATATTGTATTAGTTTCAGGTGTACAGCAAAGTGATTTAGTTTTATATATATACATATCTCCACAATTTTCAGATTCTTTTCCCATTTAGGTTATTACAGAATATTGAACAGAGTTCCCTGTGCTATATAGTTAGTCCTTGTTGGTTATCTGTTTTAAATATAAGTGTGTGCATGTCAATCCCAAACACCCAATCTATCCTTCCCCCTCAACCCTAAAGTTCATTTTCTAAGTCTATGAGTCAGTTTCTATTTTGTAAATAACTTCATTTCAATCATTTTTCTTTAAGAAAACACATATAAGTGATATCCTATGATATTTGTCTTTCTCTGTCTGACTTACTTCACTTAGTTTGATAATCTCCAGGTCCATTTATGTTGCTACAAATGGCATTAATTCATTCTTTTTAGTAGCTAATATCCCATTGTGTATATGTACCACTTATCCTTTATCCCTTCATCTGCTGAGGGACATTTAATCTGCTTCTGTGTCTTGGAAAACGAAGATCATGGCATCTAGTCCCATCACTTCATGGGAAATAGACGGGGAAACAGTGGAAACAGTGTCAGACTTTATTTTTTGGGGCTCCAAATTCACTGCAGATGGTGACTGCAGCCATGAAATCAAAAGACGCTTACTCCTTGGAAGAAAAGTTGTGACCNTTGGACTGCAAGAAGATCCAACCAGACCATCCTAAAGGAGATCAGTCCTGGGTGTTCATTGGAAGGACTAATAAGAAGCTGAAACTCCAGTACTTTGCCCATCTAATGCAAAGAGGTGACTCATTTGCAAAGACCCTAATGCTGGGGAAGATGAGGGCAGGAGGAGAAAAGGACCACAGTGGATGAGATAGCTAGATGGCATCACCAACTCAATGGACATGTGTTTGGGTGAACTCCAGGAGTTGGTGATAGACAGGGAGGCCTGTCGTGTGGTTCATGGGGTCTCAAAGAGTCAGACACAACTCAGTGACTGAACTGAAAATAGTTTCATAAACCTTCCTGAATAGTCATCTCAGTAGAATCAAGGGTCAAGCCACTGTAAAAAAAAATTGTTGATAAATAATGCAAAATGTCTACCAGAATAGTTGCATTATGTTTGACTCTTCTTCATAAAAATAGTGATACCTATTGACCTGAGGACTCTGCAGGTCTCCTCTTCAATCTTCTTATCTTTGCTCTAGTGAACATCCTCAATGAATGCTTCACGTCTAACAGGTGTTTTTCAGTTAAGCCTTAACAAGAGATTGCACATCTGTATATCAACTGTTTGAATCATTTTGATTGGTTGTCAGTCTTTTTCTGGTTTTGACTTCTCTTTTAATAAGAATTAACAGCTTTGGATAGGACACTTTGTTTTCCAGAAGGCAAAAGTGTTGATGTAAACACAGGGATGGGGTAGGAATCCGATTACAACCCCAGTAGCATGATCTGAGGGGAATGTATTCAAAATTTGTTAAATGAAAAACTGTTAGACACTGGGGTAGGTTTTATAGACTGAGTGGTTTACTTCTGACTGGCTCCCTTTATGGCACCAAGAAACACTAGAGATTATATATTTATAAAAGCTATTCAGTTCAGTTCAGTTCAGTCGCTCAGTCGTGACCGACTCTTTGAGACTCCATGCATCACAGCACGTCATGCCTCCCTGTCCATCACCAACTCGCGGAGTTCACTTAAGCTCATGTCCATCTCCCAAAATGATCATCGAGAGACACTGAAATATTCAGGAGAGTATAATGTACACTGGGAAAACGCTTCCAAAAGAAAGCATGAGGCTCCATGATAATAGCAAGAAAAAGAGAGCATTTGGTACACACCCATGCACACATAAACACATATACACACCCAATATTATGAGATAAATATCCCTTGCTTTAAAATATTCATTTCTCAAGGAACATATAATTCTTCTAAATTTCTGTAAATTTAATACAATATCACCAGCATATATAACATGAAAACTGATGGCACAGCAGAGAGAAATTTTCAAATGCATTTCCATAGACCTTTAAATTTTTTCCTCACATGTTGATTGGCCAGTGTTAAAGTTCTTCATGCGGGGAAGGAACATTTGAAAAACAAGAAAAAACAAGCATTTTACTGAAGAATAAAGTGAACCCAATGAAGTTTTCCCCTTTCTGCTCTTTGTTTAGACACACTGGACTCTATGGATATCACATGTGAGGGTTTTATATAAAGATAAAAACTATGTTGCAGCAAGAAAAAGAGGATTCAAGTAAGTATCAGGAATCCAAGAAGCTTCCCCAGTGAGCTAGCTCTACGTGAGCCTGTGCTCTGGGAATACGTTGAGACTTTGGCTTGAAAATCACAAGATTTATGGGAGGAATCTTGGCTTTGGGAGACCTCCTTACAAAGCTTTCAGTGACCTCTTAAGTAACCGAGCCAGCCTTTTTGAACTAGTTAGGGAAACACAACAGAAGCTAACCTTGGCCAGGGGGGTTTGTACTGTAAACTGCATCAATTTTAAGTCTCAATGCCCTTGTTTTAGCCAAGAGTCAGAAACATCCAAACTTGTCACGATTTCCAGAAACAGAACTTAAAATTTTTTTTTTAATATATGTTTAATTGGAGGCTAATCTCTTTACAATATTGCATTGGTTTTGCCATATATCGCCATGAATCTGCCACGGGTGTACACGTGTTCCCCATCGTGAACCCCGCTCCCACTTCCCTCCCCAAGAACTTTTCTAACCAAACTGCACGTATGCTCTGTGTCCATTGTAAATAATACTTCTGAAGAACACTACTTTACTTTTCAAGAATATATGATGTCATTTAATGAAATACCACAGCAAGGAAAACAAACAAATTAATGAAAAACATATAGGGATAGTATAGCACTGATTATCTGGGAACAGTACAGTTAGGTTAAAACTTAACAAAAAGACTGAGAAATGTATTTGAAAATTTAAAAATATATTTGTACATGGTTCATGAGTTGAGGGAGAGATCATAAACTGTAATCAATATTAAATAAAAAACAATGAATGAGAATGAAAAATTGCAAAGAAAAACTCAAATCATGCTCTGAAGTTCATATAATCGCATAATATACTCCTATCCACAAATAAATAAGTGACAATAAATGGTTGGAAATTTAAAAATAGAAAAATAACTATCACCTTAAAATTCTGAAAGATTCTCCTTAAATGAAGAGGTAGAATTAATGGGAAAAATACATAAACTGAAGTAGCTCAGATTCCCAATGTCAAAAGTTGATTTCTGAGAAGAAGGTGAAAACAGAACATTTGGTGAGAGAGACTAAGGAAAATGAGAAGGAAGAGATGTGCTGTTAGAAGCGAGACTCACACAAATGTGAACTGGCCAATAGAACATGAATTCCAGATATCATCCTTTAGTAGAACTGCCTTTTAGCTTTCTGAATGGTGCCTTTAGGTGAACATCAGATTTTAGTTTAATTTTAGTTTTGTCTTTGCTTTGTATTCTTTAATTTTCCTTTTATTTTCTCTGGCAACTTCAAAGTAAGGACAGATCAGAAAACTCAAATTTCTTCAAAGTTTACTCACCATTTCTAAATGTAACCATTTTAAGTGAAAATTTGTTTATAAGACTTTAATGCTAATAACTAATGCTCTTACTTTTGCGGTAGACTTATAATCCTAGATTTTATGTAATTTGGATCATGATTAACTCTGTCATCTGTTCCAAGATTGAAGAAAGATAACTGTAATGGTATATCTCTGTAGAAGTGGAGATATATAGTTTGTTTTTGTTGTTTTTACTCTCTTAGATATTTCTGACTGTTTTGAGACTCCATGGACTGTAGCCTGCCAGGTTCCTGTCCATGTGATTTCGTACACAAGAATACTGGATTTGGTTGTCATTTCCTTCTCCAGTATATATAATTTTGATACATGATATCATCCCAGTTTTTATGAAAGAGTACATTTTTTTAAATTAGGACTTTTGACTTTCAGAGATTTGAAATATCTAATAGTTACTTTTTCTCTGAATCCTTTGCTATAGGTCTCCTATTCCATCCAAATTGACAAGAAAACATACACTTTCCCACTTGAAAAACAGTAAGTGGACATTCTTCTTTTCATAGAGTCGTTTTTAGTTTCTTAAGCTTTTAATGGCTTCCTATAACTGAGTCTACATTAAAGCCTAAAGATTCAAAGGCATGAGTATTTTATTTAACATGTTAAGGCTTCTTGTTAATTCGTGTCAGATTAGACTTTTGAGTCATTATCATTAGATCTTAAGTCTAATATTCAGATTCAACTATAATGATATAAATGTTAGAGCATATGAAATACATGCACATCATTTTATGTAACTCCTTACATTTAATTACACTACAATTATAAATGAACTATGTTATCTGCCCATAATTCAGTTTGTTTGTTTCATGTCGTTTTGCATAATTATGTGACTTTATGCATTTTGATGTTACACTCTCAGTTTGTCTCATTTGGCTATAGTGTATACTTTTAATGTCTTCAGATTTCTGCTTTCATTCTGTGAGGAAACCAACATCAATAATCTGTGTATATCACTCCATGACTTTCAAATCTAAATTTCATCTTTATCTGAAATAAAACATACAGAAACCTACCCAAAAAAAAAGGATTTCTTTGTTCAAATGCAAATTGTCTTCTGCAAGTGTCTTATTTAATAACAGCATGTATTTTCTTTCTCTGTATGTATATTTTCACTCATTTTTAGTAGTGAGAATGCATGGTATATAGTATTGATGGGTAATGGGGTTATTTTCAGGGATTGTCACTATGGACTCTGACAAGAAGTATCTTCATCCATGTATTTTTATATCATTGAAATATTGTTACATAACAGACTTGGTATAAATTAATGGACTTCTGGATCAAGAAGGAGGAATGCTAAAAATAGTCATCAGTTCAGTTCAGTTCAGTCGCTCAGCTGTGTCCAACTCTTTGTGACCCCATGAATCGCAGCACACCAGGCCTCCCTGTCCATCACCAACTCCTGGAGTTCACTCAGACTCACACCCATCCAGCCATCTCATCCTCTGTCGTCCCCTTCTCCTCCTGCCCCCAATCCCTCCCAGCATCAGAGTCTTTTCCAATGAGTCAACTCTTCACATGAGATGGCCAAAGTACTGGCGTTGCAGCTCCAGCATCATTCCCTCCAAAGAAATCCCAGGGCTGACCTCCTTAAGAATGGACTGGTTGGATCTCCTTGCAGTCCAAGGGACTCTCAAGAGTCTTCTCCAACATCACAGTTCAAAAGCATCAATTCTGTGGCACTAAGCTTTCTTCACAGTCCAACTCTCACATCCATACATGACCACTGGAAAAACCATAATCCTGACTAGACAGACTTTTGTTGGCAAAGTACTATCTCTGATTTTTAATATGCTGTCTAGGTTGGTCATAACTTTTCTTCAAAGGAGTAAGCGTCTTTTAATTTCGTGGCTGCAATCACCATCTGCAGTGATTTTGGAGGCCCCCCCCAACCAAAATAAAGTCTGACAGTTTTCACTGTTTCCCCATCTATTTCCCATGTAATTTTGGGACCAGATAACAGTAATAATAATAATGACAAGAACCAGTAAATGACATTTACTGAGCAAGTACCATTTTCCAAGTGCATATCTAGCAATTTGCATGTTGCTGAGTCATGTATGACTCTTTGGTACTTCATAGACTGCAGCATGCCAGGCTCTCCTATCCTCCATTTGTCTAACCATCTCCTCTTCCATCACCCTCATCTCCTTTTGCCTTCAATCTTTCCCAGCATCAGTGTCTTTCCAATGAGCAGATTCTTCACACCAGCTGGCCAAAGTATTGGAGCTTCAGCTTCAGCATCAGTCCTTCCACTGATTATTCAGATTTGATTGCCTTTAGGATAAACTGGTTTGATCTCTTTGCAGTCCACAGGACTCTCAAGTGTCTTCTCCAGAACCACAATTCAAAGGCATCCGTTCCACAGGACTCAGCCATCCCTTGGGCCTGTTCTCAAATCTGTACATGACTACTGGAGAAAGAATGACTTTGACTATACGGACCTTCTAGTACCACTGTCTATGTCTGTCATAGCTTTACTTCGAAGAAGCAAGTGTCTTTTAATGTCACGTCTGCAGTCACTGTCTTCAGTGATTATGGAAAGCAAGAAAATAAAATCTGTCACTGATTTTGCTTTTTCCACATCTATTTGCTATGAAGAGAGGGAACCAGAAGCTATGATCTTAGTTTTTTGAATGTTGCATTTTAATCAGCTTTTTCACTCATCTCTTTCACTCTCATCAGGAGGCTTTTAGTGTCTCTTCACTTTCTGCCATTAGAATGGTATCATTTGCACATCTCAGGTTGTTGATATTTCCCCAACAATCTTCATTCAAGCTTCTGCTTCATCCAGCCCATCATTCCACATGACGTACTCTGCTTATAAGTTTAATAAGCAGGGTGACAATATACAACCTCTTACTCCTTTCCCTATTTGCACCAGTCAGTTGTTCCATGTCTGATTCTAACTGTTGCTTCTTGACCCACATATAGGTTTCTCAGAAGAGAGGTAAGGTGTTCCAGTACAAGCATTTCTTTGAGAATTTTCCACAATTTATTGTAATCCATAATCAAAGGCTTTAGCATAGTCAATGAAGGAGAAGTAGATGTTTTTCTGTTTCTCCCTTGCTTTCTTCATGATCCAACGAATGTTGGAAATTTGATCTCTGTCTTCTCTACTTCTTCTAAACGGCGCTTGTACATCTAGAATTACATTATTCATGTACTTCTGAAGTCTAACTTAAAGGATTTTGAGCATATCCTTGCTAGCATGTAAAATTAGCACAATGGTAAGATTGTTTGAGCATTCTTTGGCATTGCACTTTTTTGAGGTTGGAATAAAAACTGACATTTTCCACTCCTGTGGCCACTGCTGGTTTTTCCAAATCTGCTGATTTACTGAGTGCAACACTCTAACAGCATCATCTTTTAGAATTTTGAATAATTCAGCTGGAATTCTGTTACCTCCATTAACTTTGTTCATAACAGTGCTTCCTAAGGCCCACTTGATTTCACATTCCAGCCTGTCTGGCGCTAGGTGAGTGACTATACCGTCGTAGTTTTTTGGCTCATTAAAACCTTTCTGATATAGTTCCTCTGCATATTCTTGCCACCTCTTCTTAATATCTTTTGCTTCAGTTAGATCTTCAGTGTTTCTGTCCTTTATCAGGCCCATCTTTACTTGAAATATTCCCTTATCTCCAGTTTTCTTGAAGAGATTTTTAGTTTTTCCCTATTATTTTTCTGTTTTTGTTTGTTTTGTTTTGTTTTTCATTGCTCAAGAAATCTTTCTCATCTCTCGTTGCTATTCTCTGAAACTCTGCATTCAGCTGAGTATATCTTTCCCTTTCTCCCTTGCCTTTCATTTATCTTCTTTCCCCAGCTATTTTTAGCACATCCTCAGACAACCACTTTGCCTTCTTGCATTTCTTCTTCTTTGGGATGGTTTTGGTCATTGCCTCCTGTACAGTGTTACAAACTTCCATCCATAGTTCTTCAGGCACTCTTCTACCAGTCTAATCCCTTGAGTCTATTTGTCACCTCTATTGTATAATCATAAGAGGTTTGCTTTAGATCATACCTGAATGGCCTAGTGGCTTTGCTTGCTGTCTTCAGCTTTAGCCTGCATTTTGCAATAAGGAGCTCATGATCTGTGCCAGNCCATCCATAGTTCTTCAGGCACTCTTCTACCAGTCTAATCCCTTGAGTCTATTTGTCACCTCTATTGTATAATCATAAGAGGTTTGCTTTAGATCATACCTGAATGGCCTAGTGGCTTTGCTTGCTGTCTTCAGCTTTAGCCTGCATTTTGCAATAAGGAGCTCATGATCTGTGCCAGAGTCAGCTCCAGGTTTTGTTTTTACTGACTGTATACAGCTTTTCCATCTTTGGCAACAAAGAACATAATCAATCTGATTTCAGTATTGACCATCTGTTGATGACCATGTGTAGACTGATCCACTGGATTGTTTGGAAAGAGTGTTTGCTATGACCAGTGTGTTCTCTTGACAAGACTCTGTCAGCCTTTGCCCACTTTCATTTTGTACTTCAAGGTCAAACTTGTCTGTTACTCCAGGTTTTTCTTGACTTCCTTCTCTTGCCTTCTAATCTTCTATGATGAAAAGGGCATTTTTTAAATCTTAGTTCTAGAAGCTGCCCTAGGTCTTCATAGAACCAGTCAACTTCACTGTCTTTAACATCAGCCATTGAGGTGTAGACTTGGATTACTGTGATGTTGAATGGTTTGCCTCAGAAACGAACTGAGATCATTCTGTCATTTTTGAGATTGACCCAATTACTGCATTTTGAACTCCTTTGTTGACTATGAGGGCTACTTCGCTTCTTCTAAGGGATTCTTGCCCAAAAGAGTGGATGTAATGGTCATCTGAATTAAACACACCCTTTCCCATCCATTTTAGTTCACTGATTCCTAAGATGTTGATGTTCAATCTTACTATCTCTTGCTTGACCACTTCCAGTTTAGCTTGATTCATGGACGTAACATCCCAGGTTCCTATGCAATATTGTACTTTACAGTATTGGACTTTCATCACCAGACACATCCACAAATTAGCTTTGTTTGTGCTTTGGCCAAACTTCTTCTTTCTTACTGTGCAAAAGTGCAGTCAGTTAGTCATGACCGACTCTTTGTGACCCCATGGACGGTAGCCTACCAGCCTCTTCCGTCCATGGGATTTTCCAGGCAAGAGTACTGGCACGGGTTGCCATTTCCTTCTCCAGGGGATCTTCCCGACTGAGGGATTGAACTTGAGTCTTCCGCATTTCAGGCAGATGCTTTAACGTCTAAGCCACATTATTAATTGCCCTCCACTCTTCCTGAGTAGCATATTGGATACCTTCAACCTGAGGGGCTCATCTTCCAGTGTCATGTCTTTTTGCCTTTTTCATATGGTCTGTGGGGTTTTCCAGGCAAGAATACTGGAGTAGATTGCCATTTCCTTCTCCAGTGTACTACATTTTGCCGGAACTCTTCACCGTGACCCATCCGTCCCGGGTGCCCCCTCACGGCATGGCTCATAGCTTCACGTAGTGACTCAAGCATCTCTGCCAAAGCGAGGCTGGAATGCATGAAGGGGATTTTACCTTGGGGGTCTGGCAAATTACCAGCCCAGTTTGAGACTATGTCACTTATTTTGATGGGGCCTTCCCAGGTGGCTCACTGGTGAAGAATCCTCCTGCCAAAGCAGGAGATGCAAGAGACTCACGTTCAGTTCCTGAGTGGGGACGATACCCTGGANTTACCTTGGGGGTCTGGCAAATTACCAGCCCAGTTTGAGACTATGTCACTTATTTTGATGGGGCCTTCCCAGGTGGCTCACTGGTGAAGAATCCTCCTGCCAAAGCAGGAGATGCAAGAGACTCACGTTCAGTTCCTGAGTGGGGACGATACCCTGGAGGAAGCAATGGCAACCCACTCCAGTATTCTTGCCTGGAAAACAGTGTGAACAGAGGAGCCTGGTGGGTCATAATTCATGGGGTTTCAGTGTCAGGAACATGAGTGAGTGACTGAGCACTACCACACACTTGCTTTTGCCAAAGTGATGTTGGGTGAATTGATTTCAACAGAGGCTTCAAAAGGCTCCCATGGTTTTCTGCTCTCCATCTTTACCTGTCATCCCCATGAGAATATGTTTTGGCTAAGCTTCCTGAAAGATTAAAGACATGTGGATCATAGCCAAGGTGTTCTATTTATCCCTACATCAGCCAATATTCAGCTGAATCCTCTACCACTGAGCAAGCCTGCCCAGTTAGCAGAGTTGTCATGGCTACTGGCACATGACCCAAAAGTGTGAGCAGTAGGTACATTTTGTTTTACTGTATGTGGTTGTGGTCATTCATAATGCAACATTGTGCATAATATCATTTGTTGAGATTCATTCATATTGATGTGTGCAAAATGATTTTAATGCATATGTAGCTATCAGATTAACATATCTCACAAATTATTTATCCTCCTTTATTATAGCAAGAAAGCTCTCTAGTTGACATCCCTGGACATGACTTCCCAGGCCTCAGTGTAGCTATTGAATTATAAATAAGAAAATTCTTAAGTGTTATATACTGCCAGTTTTTTTTTTCTTCAAAACCTTTATAACTAATTTTTATGACAATAAATTAAAGGATATTTGTTTCCTACATTCTCAATCAAATGCACATATTCACTCATTTTTGTTAATTAGTGGATAACAAATACTATTTTATTGTTGCTTTAATATGCAGTTCCCTGGTTATTAATAACATGTAGAGTCTTTCCAAGTGAAAATGTACAGTTCTCATTGACATCCTTCCCTTAAGATTTTAAGGTAATTAGTTTTTATTCAGGTCAGTCACTCAGTTATGTCTGACTCTTTGCGATCCCATAGACTGCAGCATGCCAGGCCTCCCTATCTATCACCAACTCCGGGAGTTTCTCCAAACTCATTTCCATTGAGTTGGTGATGCCATCCAACCATCTCTGTCATCGTCTTCTTCCACCTTCAATCTTTCCCAGCATCAGGGTCTTTTCTAATGAGTCAGCTCTTCGCATCAGGTGGCCAAAGTATTGTCTTTTATTCATTAGTTTTGAGTTATTTATATTCTATGTATGGCTTTATCTTTATGTTTTTCTCCTTTTTGCTCCATCATCAATTTGTGAGAAGTTTTGTTTTCTCTGGCTATTACCACTTTATCTTTTCTGTAGTTGTGAAAACAGCATGTTGAATATTGATGTTTTCTTCCTATGCTTTGGGGGTTTATTGCTATAAAAAAATTTTCAAATAATCCTTATATTCATATTTTTTCCCATAGGTTCTCATGTTCTTCTTTTGTGTCTCTCAGATCCTAAAGTGATACCATAACATCTTATATTTTTAAAAATTTTCTTTCCATTTGAGATGTAAATCCACTACTTTCAGTTTCTTTATTTGCTCTAATTGCATTTTCCTTCTTTTTTGAAGCTTTTTTTTAATTGAAATTTTCTGCTGACTCAGGTATTATTTAGTTAGAATATTTTCTAGTTAGATTATTTTCTTCAGAAGGAATATGCAAATACCATGCATCCCTATTCACAGATCTGTGGATGTCTTTTTGTTCTCATAATTAAATAACATTTTGGCAATGTGTAGAATTTGTGAGTCATATTTCTTTTCTATAAATTTTTATAATTTGATACAGTCTATTTTAAGTTTTCCAGTATGTTTTCTTTGTATGGGTGAGTGTGAGTTTCTGTGTATATGTCTGTATATTACATTAATATTCCCTGAAATATCCAAAGTCCGTTAATGTTTTCTTTTTAATTTTCAACCCACATGCCTTATTTTCTTCCATGGGGAATCTATGCTTTCATCTTGCATCTTATTTCTCTGTGCTCTATATCATATTCTATAACTGTGATCAAATCTTTATTTTTGATGTGCATTCTGCCAACATTTTTCTTCTTTATTGGCTAAACCTTTGATTATGTTTACAGTAAGCAAATTTTCTTGGATAAATTTATTCGATTCCTTAATATTAACTGCCTGCCAATGCAGGAGATAGAAGAGATGTGGATTTAATTCCTGAGTCGGGACTGTCCCCTGGAGGAGGGCATGGCAGCCCACTCAAGTAATGTTGCTTTCAAAATCTCATGGACATTGGGGTACACATGTCTCTTTCACTTCTGGTTTCCTCAGTGTGCATGCCCAGCAGTGGGATTGCTGGGTCATAAGGCAGTTCTATTTCCAGTTTTTTAAGGAATCTCCACACTGTTCTCCATAGTGGCTGTACTAATTTGCATTCCCACCAACAGTGTAAGAGGATTCCCTTTTCTCCACACCTTCTCCAGCATTTATTGCTTGTAGACTTTCGGATCGCAGCCATTCTGACTGGCATGAAATGGTACCTCATTGTGAGCTGGTGCACTGAGACGACCCAGAGGGATGGTACAGGGAAGGAGGAGGGAGAGGGGTTCAAGATTGGGAACACGTGTATACCTGTGGCGGATTCACGTTGATGTATGGCAAAACCAATACAGTATTGTAAAGTAATTAACCTCCAATTAAAATAAATAAATTTATATTTAAAAAAAAAATCTCGTGGAGACCAGTGGACTATAGTCCATAGAGTCAAAGAGTTGAACACAGCTGAAGGGACATAGCATTCATATGTGTATTTTCATTTCATAATATCTTTTTTTTTTTCCTTCTCCAAATGGTCTGCTTGGAAAGCTTATTAATTTTTCTTGAACTTAAGATTGTTCTTGTCCATCAACGCTACTTCATTAGAAGCTAGCTTTTAAATTTTGCCTTTGATTTGTTTTTCAATTTCCTTTTGTTCTTATTTCAGTGCTCACTTGTATTTCCCTTATGTGCTTAGTTGCTCAATCATGTCTGACTCTTTGCAACCCCATAGGCTATAACCTAGCAAGCTCCTCTGTCCATGGGATTCTCCAGGCAAGAATACTGGAGTTCATTGCCATTCCCTCCTCCAAGGAGGCTTCCCAACCCAACGATCAAACCCAAGGCTCCTGCATTGCAGGTAGATTCTTCACCATCTGAGTTACCAAGGAAGCCTGATTTTCTGTATATCACTGATAAAGGCAGATTTGTGTGTTGTTTCATATAAAAAAGCAAAAGTGTGGTTTTGGTAAAGAGCTCAGGATGAATAAACTTACTAATTTTTCTCATTTTAATAATTCTTGTCAAATATCTGTGAAGGTTTTTACTTCTGATTTCTTTTTTCCAGGAATTACTGTTGGATTCCCACTCTGCCACCTCCGATTAAATGCTTACAGTTATAAAATGTAGCTCTGCCCTTGTTCCAGAATTCATGTTCTAGATGCTTTCACCTAAACCCATCTGGGCCATTCAGATTCTTTAATCATTATATACACTGATATATAAAGATATACATAGTATATCATTTCAGTATACATATGTGTATATACGTGTATCAGTCAGTCAGTTCAGTCACTCAGTCGTGTCCGACTCTTTGAGACCCCATGAATCACAGCACGCCAGACCTCCCTGTCCATCACCGACTCCCGGAGTTCACACACATACACACAAAAATTGTTTTTCAAAAAAAGAATGAGAGCACATAAAGCAGATATGAATAGAAAAGTAGTGTGAATAAAGCACTCTGTTAATGCTTTAACTTCTCTCTATCCTGGTGTTCACAGGCTTCTTGATGTTTGGAATCCTTGAGAAATCTAGGGTCCTTGGACTCTTTGAAACTGAAAGTGAAGTCGCTCAGTCGTGTCTGACTCTTTGCGACCCCACGGACGGTAGCCTACCAGGCTCCGCCATCCATGGGATTTTCCAGGCAAGAATACTGGAGTGGGCTGCCATTTCCTTCTCCAGCAGACCTTTCCAACCCAGGGATCGAACCTGGGTCTCCTGCAGTGCAGACAGATGCTTTACTGTCTGAGCCACCAGGGAAGTCAGTAGAAATTGTTAAGTGGCCAGACAAGGAATTCAGGCAGGGCTTTGTTGAGACTGGTGCTGCAGCAGGAGGGAGTGAAACAAGCAACAGATCCCCTTGCTCACTCTCTGAGGAGGGCGGGCTGGTTCCTCATGTGAGGTGAAAGTCAGGGTGGATCGGTGGTCCAGGGCCACTCTGCTCACCACAGGAGAGCCCAATGTATCCGAGAGAGGTGGGATTGAGACTTTATTTGGGGAGCCACCTGACCGAGAATATGGCAGGCTAGCACCTCAAAATAACCGTGTTATTGGGGTCTGGATGCCAGATTCTTTTATCGATCAGAGATGGGTGGAGGTGAGGTAGCAAAGTAAAAAGACCTTGACTCTTGCAAACATCTCCTAGAATGCCAAGTCTTAGGCAGAGGCTATGTTGATCTCTTCCTTCGTGCCATCTACAGCACGTGGTTCTGAAAAAAGGCACTCCAGTTTACAGTCAGGCAGAGGAGCAGGATTCTCTGAGGCAGGCCTTTCAATTATAGTAGCAAAAGCAGTTGAAAGCAAGTCAAAGAAACGGCTCCAACAAGGAGTCAGAATTGGCTTCTCTGTGAGCAGCGTCATGCACAGTGCCCTGCTTTTCCTGCTGGCATCTCAGAAGTAGTGTAGTCACTTTGTGGCCTTTTTATGTCTTATTTGTTCATACTTACCCAGATTGCTCATGCAGGCAGTTATTTTTAGTCCCTTATAGTTCCTTTATCATTTGTTACTCAAGGAGACATTGGCCTAGGTCAAGCACTCCAGTAAAGAGTTCAGGTCCCATCCTATCTCATCCCTACCTTAAACATGTTAGACTGTTCCAAGATAATCACCATCCACCTAATAAGAAACTTATAGCTCCAAACTCCATTTAGATCACATTTATGTAAAAATAACATATGATATTTGAGCCAAAGACTAGAATCCTTCTTCCAAGCAAAGACTTTGAGGTGTATTGTGTGGTTCTACAATTTTTCTCCGACTGCTTCAAGAGAAGCAGTTTCCCTAGAGGGACCATGTCTTTTCCTAGGTTCCAGAAGGAAAGCATTGTGGAATTGAGTCTGCAGTTACCTGGTAAACAACATTTGTTTTAATATTAAAGCACTGGGAATTTGGAGGTTGTTTTTTAGCCTAGGATAAGTTATGAAAATAACAATTAATGAAATAAGCATGAATTTTTTTCTTATTTATCAACCCATGGCTGCTTATTAGCAAATTATATCAAAAGCATTTATGCCATGAGATGTATAGATGGTTGAATCTATAAAAACTTTGCTTTGGGTATTGGAAGTCCTGGATTTTATTAGACATCAATCTGTGTCATTACAGTGCCCACACCGGTATCTGGTCGTTCTGGTTCTTGTTTTCTCTTATATACATAATACGCTATCAGAAGGAAAGGTAGACAGTGGAGAGATGAACCCACTTCAGTTCAGTCCCTCAGTCTTGTCTGACTCTTTGCAACCTTGTGGACTGCAGAATGCCAGCCCTCCCTGTCCATCATCAACTCCCAGAACTTACTCAAACTCATGCCATCCAACCATCTTATCATCTGTCACCCCCTTCTCCTCCTGCCTTTGATCTTTCCCAGCATCAGGGTCTTCTCCAATGAATCCATTCTTTGCATCAGGTGGACAAAGTATTGGAGCGTCAGCTTCAGCTTCAAAATCAGTCCTTCTAGTCAATATTCAGTACTAATTTCCTTTAGGATTGATTGGTTTGATCTTCTTGCAGTCCAAGGAACCCATTTCATTTTTGAATATTTCAGCTTATAAAGTGGAAAGTAATATTTTTCTTAAATGTCATAACTTTGGAAGAAGTTAATTTTATTAATGCTGTTATTAAAACAAAGTTTATTGTTTTGGTTGAATTAGGTCATTTTTAGACTCTAATCTCCTGGTGTATTCATACAACAAATCAAGGGTGTTATACCCAGATTCTTCATTTATAAAGGTAAGTTTTACTTTATGTTTTGCAGATTTTTATCCTTTTGTGGTAAAGACATCATTGGTGGGAAGAATGAGCCTCCCTTATGCTCAGCCAGATTGTTGGGCAAGCAGATTGATCACAAACCCAAACATAATGTGGCTGTTGCTATGAAAACGTGTTGACTAGAATGAGCATTTTAGAATTTGAAACTCAGGAATCACTTAATGGAAAAGGTCGTTTACATTTTCTGGAAGTAGTTGTAGGAATTTGAGAGCAGAAAGAAGTGGGAAAAGGAACTCAAAAGCCTCTAAATACAGGGCAAAGTTTTGAAGAAAGTGTCATAGAAGCTGAGCAGTGAAGGGAACAGAGGAAACCACTTCACAGAAAGAGCACAGAAAAATAAAGTTGCAATAGCATATTGAGTACTAAATCCTAATATGTTTACATGAAAACCACAGGAATTTGAATTATATCCCCAAATACAGATAAGAGTCAAAAAATGTTTAAAAGAATATGAAGACGTTAACTTTAGCCTAAGATACGTATTTTGTCAGAATAGATGATGGAGAAGATAAGAATGTGAGTATTTGTTCAAATTCTGTTGCTATACTACAATTCAGAGAGAATGATATTTAAAATATGGTAACTGGTACAACATTTCTCTTTCTCACCATCTGCAAGTAGAAAGTAGGACAGAATTCATGAGACACTTGGTTTCAGACATTAGACAGTTAAAAGAAAAATCAGAGATTCTTCCTCTGACAGAAAGGAAGCACAGAGGGTGAGTCTTACATTGAACTTGGTCCTCTGACTAGGAATCATGTCTTAACTATAGTACAGAAGTTGAGTCAAATAGGACTTCTTACAAGTTTGGATTTTCTGAATTGTAGGGATAAAGTATTCAGTCATTCACCACTAAGGATAAAGTTAGAAATAGGCTTTGGGTTTTTTTTTTTTAATATAGTCTTTACAAAGTTAAGGAAATTCACTGTTCCTAGACTGGTAAGAATCTGTTTGTGTTTCTGCCCCATGATGGGGAATGTAATTAATTGAATAAGATGTCTCTTCTGTATTAGTTGATATGATCATATGATGTTGAGATAGTGTATTGCTTTGACTTATTTTCAAATATTGATACAATACCTAGAAAATATCTTTCATAACTCAGTTCAGTCAGCTCAGTCAGTTCAGTCGCTCAGTCGTGTCCAACTCTTTGCGACCCCATGAGTCACAGCACGCCAGGCCTCCCTGTCCATCACCAACTCCTGGAGTTCACTCAGACTCGTGCCCATTGAGCCAGTGATGCCATCCAGCCATCTTGTCCTCTGTCGTCCCCTTCTCCTCCTGCCCCNTGTGACATTGTACAGGAGACAGGGATCAAGACCATCCTCTTGGAAAAGAAATGCAAAAAAGCAAAATGGCTGTCTGGTGAGGCCTTACAAATAGCTTTCATATCTAGAAAAATCCAAACTTGGTCTTGTATGAAATTTTTATTCGTGCCTGTATTTGATTTGCTAACAATTTCTTGAGAATTTTGGAGGTCAAATTTCATGAAAAATATTGGTCTATGATTCTCTTTTTTTGTAGTGACTTTGTCTAATTTTTAGATTAGAGTAATACTAGCCTCATTAAATACATCAAAAAGGAATGCATTTTCTTTTGTTTTTCAGGAAGATATTGTATAAATATTTGTTAATTCTTAAGGTACTTGGTAAAATTCTACAGTGAAATCCCTGGGCTTTGGGATTTTGCATGTGTGTGTATTGGGAGCTATTAAATTAGCAATTCAATTTGTTAAATAGTCATAGGCAATTTTAAGTATCTGTGTGTTTTTGTTTTTTTTTTTTTGCTTTGGTAGGTTCTAGTTTTTTAAGTAATTCATCTGTTTCATCTCAGGGGCATTTCTACATGGAGTTTTGTGATAGTCTTTATTATTCTTTTAATGACTTACAGGAGCTTTAGTGATGTGTTGATTCATTTCAGTCATTGATGATATATGACTCCTCTTTTCTTAACTGTCAGTCTTAGTAGAGATTTTTCAATTTTTGCACGTATCAAAGAACCGACTGTTTCTTGCTTTGATTTTCTTTACTTTTATCTTATTTTCAATGTCATAGCTTTTTGCTGTATTTCTTTTCTCCCTGATACCTTACTTCAGGTTTATTTTGCTCTTCTTATTCTAATATGTTAAGGGCAAAACTTAATAAGTGACCATTCATCTGGAAAAAATTGAGGGAAAGAGAAGGCTTAATGTCGTTTGAATCAGGAAATGTGATACCTCAGCTTTATCAAGGTTATGGCCTATTCGTATTTGTGTGTGTGTGTGTGGCTACATAGGAATTTCAGAATCATTTTTTCTGGTTCTGTGAAAAATGCTGTTAGATATTGTATAGGAATCGCATTGAATTTGTAGATTGCTTCAGGTGGTATGGGTTTTAAAACCATAAGAATTCCTCCAATCCTTGATCACTGGATCTCCTTCCATTGTGTCATAATTTCTTTCATCAGTGTACTATAGGTTTAGAGTACTATACTCTAAACCTATAGTACATTCTTCCTTAGTTTAATTTAATCAAAAATATTTTATTTTTTTGGATGATATTGTAAGTGGAATTGTTTTGTTAATCTCTCTTTCTGATAGTTTGTTAGTTTATAGAAACACAAATGATTTTTGTATGTTAACTTTATACTCTATAGCATTGCTCAATTTACTAATACTTTTCTTCTTTAGCCTATGTAGTAATTGCTGTTAATACCTGAATTTTGAATGTGGAATCTCCTTTGCATATCTGAGATAAATCCCACTTGGTTATGGTTTACAATTTTGAAATTTATTGTTGATTTTTATTTCCTAATATGTTGTTGAAGATTTTTGCATATATGCTCATGAGAGATTTTAATGTGTACCTCTTTTTTTTTTTTTAAGTGTCATTGGTTGTTTTGGTTTTAGTGTAATATTGGCCCACATAGCATGCGTTAGAAGTATTTGTCCTGTTTTATATTTTGAAGGAATATATAGAGATTTGATATGATATACTCAAGTGTTAGGCAGAATTCAACAGTGACAATATCTGGGCCTGCTTGCTGCTTTGTGATTTGGCAGGTGATCAATTTTATTCAACTTCTTTAAGAGAATCAGACATAGTCAGATTGTCTATTTCCTGTTACATGAGATTTGACAAATAGTGTGTTTCAAATAATTGGACCATTTTATCCAAGATTTAAAATCAGTGGTCATAGACTCGTTCATCTCATTCCTTTATTATTCTTTTAATGTACATGAGGCTATAGTTAAGATACTTCTTTTATTCTAGTGATATCAGTAATTAGTATCATCTCTCTTAGCACGCCTGGCAAGAGGTTTATCAATTCTAAATATCTCTTTTCTGTTGCTTACTTTGGATTTAACTTGCTTTTCTTTTTTTCTAGTTTCCAAAGGGGAAACTTTAATTACTATCCCATAACTCCTATAAGATTTGATCACTTTCTACTGTCTGCCATTGCTCCTTTGATCTGTTGGAGTTGAATTAAGTCTTTCTTCTGTCTGATGTAATCTGCCGCTGAAGACTTCTAGTGAATTTTTCAGTTCAGGTATTATTCTACGGCTTCCCTGGTGGCTTAGTGGTAAAGAACCTGCCAATGCAGGAGACGGGTTCAGTTTATGAGTTAAGAAAACCCCTTGCAGAAGGAAATGGCAATCCACTCCAGTATTCTCATCTGGAAAGTACAAGGGCAGAAGAGTCAGGTGGGCTACAGTCCTTGGGGTAACAAAAGAGTTGGACACGACTTGGCAACTAAACAACAGCAGCAGTTATTCCACAGCTCCATGATTTCTGTTTGATACTTTTAATAGTTCATCTGTTTTTTTTTTTTTCAAACTCTCACTTGGTTCATGCATTGTCCTCCTATCCTCAATGAGCACCTTTATGAACATCTTTATTTTTAATTTTTTATTAGGTACATGAATTTTATTTCACTAGTGTCGATTTCAGCCTGTACCTTTTACCATTGTTTGAAGTATCATTTCCTTACTCCTCTTTTTACTTAACACTCTACTCTGGTGTCTGCTCATTAGGAAAGCAGTCCCCTCACAGGGTCTTCATGAGTGGCCGTGTCCAGAAGGACACCCCCCTCCAAACCAGCCCGGCCAATGATTCGGGGATCCTCTACCTGCTGTTCTTCTCTTCAGATAGAAGCAGACCTCAGCAGGGTTTCCCTGCTCTGGCTCTGGCTCAGAAGGGACGCTCACTGTTCTCTGTCATCCCAGGTCGGTGCCTCTGTTCTCCCACAGACTGTACCGTGGCTACAGTGCTGCAAGATCGGAGAGCCAGATGCTGGTTCTTGGGGCAGTATTGGTGAAGTGGGAGCACTGCATTCAATCCGACGACTGTTGTCTCCTGCCATGGAGGCAGAGAGGTGGAACTTTTCTTCTTCTTACTCTGTAATGAGTGTGGGCAAGCAGGGAAGGGAGTCAGTGCTCTCAATTATCCCAAGCCACCATCTCCATTGTGCTTTGGGTGACTAGACTGCCCAGGTTTGGTGACCCTGTTGCTTGGGTCTTCTCCTCAAAAACACTGGGGTACTGCTTGCTTGAACAATACCCTCTCCTGCCCTGGGTCAATCTGGAAGCTAGATTATCTCTTTCTAATCTAATCTAATCTCTGGGGCAGATTCCCTGGTGAACAGGCATCCCAAATCTCCCTACTGGCTTTAGTGCATCTGATGCTGCATTCACCACAAGCACGAGCCAGTCTGTTATTTCATGGTCTCTCACAGATGGCGTGGGTGCATTAATTGCTGCTCACTTGGTGTGTTTGTTGGAGGATGGCAGATCCAGGGATTTCTAAACCACCGTCTTTTGACCAGTATTAAGCCTTTATTTCTTTGAATATTTTTTCTACTCTGCTAATTCTTTCTGGTTCTCCTCCATGGATTCTGACATATATTTTTTAAAGTTTGGTAATGTTCCATGTGTTCTCGAAACTCTATTCATTTTCTTAATTGATTTTCCTGTGATTTATATATTGGGTAATTTTTTTTTCTTTTCCATCTTTTTTGTTTCATATATGATATTATACATTTTTCAGTGTCATCTTCCCAAATCATCCCACCCTCTCCCTCTCCCACGGAGTCCAAAAGACTGTTCTATACATCTCTCTCTTTTATTTACGCATCTGTCTCGAGTTCACTGATTCTGTCCCTTGTCATCTTCACTCTACGTTTGTTCCTACCCAGTTTGGGTTGTTTTCTTTGTTTGTTTGGGGTTTTTTATTATATTATTTGGTTCTAATTTCTTAGTTGTTATTTTTAATAGCTTCTGTTTCATTTCTGAAATTTCCTTATTCTGTCAGTTGTTTCAGGATGATTTTAAAATGTTAATTGAATGTATATTTTCACAGTTGCTTTAAAATCCACAGAATCATTCCAGCTTGTGGCTAATCTCAATATGCAGCATCTGGTGTCTTCCTCCATTTTGTTCTGATATTCTTGGTTCTTGATATAGTATATAGTTTTAGATTATATCCTTGTCATTGAAATCCTCTATTGTCGAAGGCAGTCACCCCGTTTAAGTTCAAATTTAGTGTGGTTGTTGCTCCAGTGACCATTTAGCTTTCTTGGAACTTTTGATGTTATTTGGTTGTCTTTCATTCTTCCTGGCTTATGTGGAGCTCACTGGGTCTCTGCCAGGGCAGTCCATGGCAGGAAAAGGTTTTTTCTTGGGCCACCTTTGTTGCTTAGTAATGTTGGTTGATGAGGAAATCATATGATGGAGAACATTTCCTCTAGCTGTATGTCAGTCACTGGCTATCAATATGCTTCTCAGTCTGTCTCTGCTAGTGCCCCTGAGAGAGGAAAGTGTTTAATCTAGGCCACTCTTTGCTGCTTTGAGTCTGGAGTGTTGAGAGTTATCTCACGAGGCTCATTTTCTCTTATAGGGCATGCAAGGTCAGGAGATGCATAAACTGTGATGCTGTCTTCTGCTGGGTATAATGTTGGGACCTGGTTTGCATTCTACGTCTTTGTGAAAGTTTGTGGCACAGTTTACTGACACCACTGTGGACAGAATTGGCTGCTACTGTTATCTGACAGTGGAGTGTGTATGCTCTGCCACTATCGGTTGGAGATAGGAGTTAAGTGGAGTATTGAGATGAGTGAATGCTTTGGATTTGTACGTATGGACACCAGTGCCATAGAATCACATTCGCACATGAGAATGTGATGATAATAGTGTGCTCATAGTCCAGGATTAACTGAGGAACAAGGCCGATTCTGGATATCACTACACTTCTTAAGGAAGAGAAGGAGATATTCAGCAAAAGACTGTATCAGTGGAGAACATAGGAAGAGTAATGCTTTAAAAGTCCATTGAGAAGAGACTTTCAAGTAAAGATGCTCAGCATAGTGAGATATGAAAAAATAGTGAAGAAATGTCAGTTAAGATATTTTGGTCTTACTTAGAATAAAACAAATGAAATGCTCAGAGTGGAAGTCAAATTAATGCTGGTGATTACTTGAGGTAGCATTTTTAGACTATATATTCAAAATTGGACCGAGAACAACAAGATATAGATCAGAATGTTATTTACAGAAAGTTCAGATTTACAGCAAAAATCCATTGGGAAAGAATATGAGTTGTGATTATTTATAGTCAAAAAGAGTGCAAGGGGAAAAGACTGTAGAAAGATAAAAAGGAAATGAAATGTCTGTTGAATTGTATAATGGAATGCTTAAATTTGATATTTGATGTTGTCTAGGATGAGAGTTATCAATAAAATCAAACTCTTCGTTGCTAATCATTGCCGATGTATCTTTATATTACTCCTGTGCAGGGCCACTGCTTTTATCAAGGATACGCCACAGAGATTCCAAACTCAGCTGCGACACTTAGTACCTGCTCTGGACTCAGGTAATGACACATTCCAGAGACATGCCATAGTCAATATCTAGTGTACCCTTTAACTTGAGAAACTTCTTGAAGAGTAGATGGAAGGCAAAGAAAGTAAAACACTTACACTGCGTTTCTTCTCATCTACTTTCTGTGCCTGCTTGTCATCTTCTCCACCATACTCTTTGTGTCTCTCCCAGGCTTGCAATTATAAAATCCATTCAGAAATAGCTGTCATCGGAATGAGAAATATCCCTATTACTGAGCCACTCTAGAACTGCAATGACTTTTTTTTTTTTTTACTATGACTGAGTTTATTATTATTATTACTATNAGGGCCACTGCTTTTATCAAGGATACGCCACAGAGATTCCAAACTCAGCTGCGACACTTAGTACCTGCTCTGGACTCAGGTAATGACACATTCCAGAGACATGCCATAGTCAATATCTAGTGTACCCTTTAACTTGAGAAACTTCTTGAAGAGTAGATGGAAGGCAAAGAAAGTAAAACACTTACACTGCGTTTCTTCTCATCTACTTTCTGTGCCTGCTTGTCATCTTCTCCACCATACTCTTTGTGTCTCTCCCAGGCTTGCAATTATAAAATCCATTCAGAAATAGCTGTCATCGGAATGAGAAATATCCCTATTACTGAGCCACTCTAGAACTGCAATGACTTTTTTTTTTTTTTACTATGACTGAGTTTATTATTATTATTACTATTTTTTTTTTCATCTCAGGTGTACATGAGTTCCCAATCTTGAACCCCCCCCACCTCTCACTCCACATCAACTCTCTGGATCATCTTAAATGCTATAACAGATAGAAGAAGGTAGAAAATTGGGTTTACACATTGATGGAAGTAGGATGGGGCTATTACTAATATTAGATGACAAAATCATTATCAAATTTCTACTTAATGTTTTCTTTCAATATTTATTTATGTTTATTATTGAGAAATCCATATTTTTAATTTATTTTTTATGTGTTTCAATATTCAGGGGATTATTGCAGTTTGAGAATGTCAGTTATGGAATTGAACCACTGGAATCTTCAGTTACATATGCACATGTGATTTATCCATTCAGGGATAAAAAAAGTGATTTTTATCCCATATCAGAAATCAATTCTACCACTCAATTTGCAGATCAACCCTACATAATTCTTGTGAAATCAAATGTAAGTAACTCGTGTATGGAAATTATGACAAACATATTTACATTGATATTTGTTACATTTGGAAAACAAATTTAAAGTGATACTGGTTATAATAAAGCCTTCTCTTATAAGGTATTTAGTTTAAATATATTTTGTTTAGTCATATAATATTAAAAAATTTAACAGCTGTAAATATTTAATTCAAAATTCTCATATATACCTAATTTTAAGTATTTTATGCAGATATTCCTTTTAAGTATTTTTATGCAAATATACATTAATATTACATGAAAATATTAAGTAAAAATTTGATAATGACCTTGGTCATTTAATATCTAATAATAGTCCCATTTTGCTTGATTAACTTGTAAATCCAGTTTTCTACCTTTTTCTATTTATTATTGCATTTAGGAGTCATTGCAATTCTAGGGTAGCACAGTTCCACTCTTAAACTGAATTTCCATCCTAAAAACATAATGATACTGAAATTTACTGATTGTAATGTCATCTGTTTGGCCATTTAGTAACTTTATTAATTTTGTAAAACTAAAAGTTAATTTTGACAAAAGTATAAACGAGGCAAGAATTGTTGCATATCTCATTGTCTAGACATAATGTTCTTAGAACTTTGAGGGATTGGTTCTAATTCTTTTACTGTGTCTAGTTATAAAGATGATTTATAAAGGAAGATTTAAGAAAAAAAATCATGTATTTTTCCTTGAAATTTCATTTGTGCTATTAAGAGGATAATATAAGTTTCCACTTATCATTAAGTTACATTGCATTTATTATTATTTTAAATTAATATTAGTTAATATTATTAAAAATTTAAATATAAGCAGAAGGATAATAAAAATTGACCACAATACTATTCTCTAGACAAAAGGTTATTGTGAAATTCAGGACAATCATTTTGATATATTGTTTTTCATATAGATACACATATATATATATATAAATTTAAAACATATGCTTTATAACATTAGGGTATATTTTGCATATTTATATTTTTAACTTCAATCAAGAAATACTGCATGAACATACCAGATTTTTGAACATTCACACTTTTCTTAAAAATGCTTTTATCTAGAAATAAGCATACTTCCAAGATTTTTAGATAGATATGTTGTAACTTCCTCCTTAAGAATGTTTGCACAACTTTACATTTTTCCATCAAGGTTAAGAAAATGAAACTGTGTCCACATATTCGTATCAAAATTGGATATCCTGTTTAGAGAGGCAAAGTAAAATTGTAATATAAAATGTGAATTTAATTTTTATGATCTCCATCTCATTGTTGCTTTAATGTTTTTTTATTTTGCCAAAAATATTGGTATAAATGCAGGTTTTAAAAATTACCCTTTCAGAATGTCATAAAATGATAAAATATAGTTTTATATAGAAATGAAAATTTCCTTTTTAATAGAACTGAGATGTAACTCCCAACCCTGTGCCATCTGCCTGTTGCAGTAAAACACTGACACAATTGAAGACCATTTTCAAAACCAAAACAGAGCACTGTCACATAAAATAACTTTAAAGGTTTCCATGAACCCTCCTCTATGGCAGTGGGAAAACCCAAATGGATTGACATGTTGTGGCAAAGACAAATGGCCCTGCACTTGAAACCCCAACTTGACTTGAAGAGTCAGCAGTAAGAGAGGGGTTGCCAGAGGCAAAGGCAACATACGGTTCCAGCTGCCATCGCTTGAAGTCCTAGTCAATTAGGCTATAGCCACAAATATTTGGACTCTGTGGGACAGGGAGAGGGTGGGATGATTTGGAAGAATGGCATTGAAACATGTATAATATCATATAAGAAACGAATCGGCAGTCCAGGTTCGATGCAGGATACAGGATGCTTGGGGCTGGTGCACTGAGATGACCCAGAGGGATGGTACGGGGAGGGAGGAAGGAGGGGGGTTCAGGATGGGGAACACGTGTACACCTGTGGCGGATTCATGTGGATGTATGGCAAAACCAATACAATATTGTAAAGTAATTAGTCTCCAATTAAAATAAATAAATTTATATTTTAAAAATAAAAATCTTCATAAATAAATAAATAAATAATAAAAAGGCAATGGCACCCTGCTCCAGTACTCTTGCCTGGAAAATCCCATGGGCAGGGGAGCCTGGTAGGCTGCAGTCCATGGGGTCACAAAGAGTCGGGCATGACTGAGCAACTACACTTACTCTTTTCACTTTGTTCCATTGGAGAAGAAAATGGCAACCCACTCCAGTGTTCTTGCCTGGAGAATCCCAGGGATGGGGGAGCCTGGTGGGCTGTCATCTATGGGGTCTCACAGAGTCAGACACGACTGAAGTGCCTTAGCAGCAGCAACATATCATCTTTTTATATTTAAATCTTCTCATCTGTAAAAGTCCAATAATAAAAATAATACCCAAGTCACACAGGTACTTTAAAGTTTCAATAAACTGGTAATTGAAAATTACTTAGCATGGTATGTCAAAAATGTAGCGATGAATATCAATAAATATTGCTCCTCCTCCTACTATTAGTATTTGCTATCAATAGTTTCTCATGTAGTGAAACAAGGTAACTGGAACTAAATATGGAAAATTTGGATACAAAATAGAATGCAATATGAAATAAAAGACACTAAAATTTCAGAACTAAGAAGAAACCAGGGATATCACTGCTGTTACTGATTGGTGGCCCAAGACTGGGGACCCTTGCACAAGGGAACTACTGAAATGTCTTTTTAACTGTGAGTCCAAATACCTAAGGAAATGATATTAAGGGTGGGTCTAGGAAGACAGGTGGTTGAAAATAAGTTTAAAAATATGTATAAAACCTAATTTCCTCTCCTAAACAATTGTTTCTGCTGTAAACTCACAGCTGGTCTAAGACTCTTCTTGGGTGGAATGTGTGAAGTGGGGTCACCAGGCATAGATGTCTTTGTAAATCATAATAGAAGGTGGTTATGATACCAGAATTAATGTGAATATATTAAACTTGACACACTAGATGTTGGGAAATGGGTTTAAACATTCTAAGATGTTCGTGAGAATCCAGGAGGGAACCGAACCACCCCAAAGAATCAAAACTAAGCATGTTAACAGCAAGGTTTTCCCATTAAACATTCCAGATAATTTACACTCTCTGAAGACAGCAGGCCATAAGCTCCATGTGTGGTCATAGATGTTGCAATATGCTGTCGATGCCTAATATGACGAAGCACTAGACATAGGATGAAACAATTTAATATGGTAGATATTGTCATGGAAAAATTCAAAGTGTTTAATCTTGAGGCACTAAGGAGTGGAGAGAGAGAGTGAAGAAAGCAAATGACAATCTACTCAGAGAGGTGTGCTATGCTTAGTCTCTCAGTCTTGTCCAACTCTGTGTGACCCCATGGACTGCAGCCCGTCAGGCTCCTCTGTCCGTGAGGATTCTCCAGGCAACGACACTGGAATGGGTTGCCATGTCCTCCTCCAGGGGATTTTTCCGTCCCAGTTCTCCCACATTGCAGGCAAATTGTTTACTGACTAAATTCCTAGGGAAGCCCCTCAGAAAGGATGAAGAAAATATTTCATCTACAAATTAAGAACAGAGCACTGTTTAAAAAATAAAATTTAGCAGATAACAGCTCTTGGGAATTAAAAACATGCTACACATGTGTAAAACCTCAAAAGTTCATCCACAAAATTCCAGAAATCACACACAACTAAAGTATAAACAAAAATGACAAGGAAATTTGAGAGATAAATATGCATTTAAAATAACAATACAGGTGATGTAGTATGAGTTCTAATACAAATGAAATTGAGAAAGTGATTTAAGCAGGGGTTCTGAATCAATATTTTTAAAAATCTGATTTCCTCTGTACAAACACAATGAAGAATGGCATGAAACTACTTAGCACCAATATTGAACTTTCCTGCCTATTGTGAATACCCCTCCTGATGTGTAAAACAACCCACACTTAGAGTAACAGAGAGAGACTCTAATCTCACCAGGAATGAGAAGATTAGCAGGCCAAGGACAACCAAATTTCTAAGGAGTAGTTGCCAAATACACTGAATTTTCTGTCAAATCAAGAGATGGAACAACTTTGTAAGCTGTTATCCTCAAACTATATTCTTCATGAGTAAACACTATTACGTCAAATACCACGAGATTTTGAAGTGAGGAATTCCTGTCAGTGGTTTAACATGATCTGTGGGCTTTGCTCATGCCAAGACCAAGGTAGATGAAAATGCTAGCTGTTTCCTTATCCAGCTTCAACTCAGGGCCTCAAAGTGTCCCCAATAGTATTGGAATTCAGATAGGAGTAAAGGAAGAAGAGTGTCTGAATCCCCATCTTGATAAACCTGAGCTGTACAGGTATCTCTCACGGACTTCTTTTCTCTCAGAGAAGGAGCAATATCATTCTTGAAAAACTGGTCATTTCTTATGAACCAAATATAGTGTAAGTCACTTATCCCCACCATTTGTTCAACAAAAGTTTGACATGAAAGAAATGAATGTATTCTGAAAGAATACAAAAGTANAAGAAACAAGAAAAAAGTCAAATAAATAACCTAACTCTACACCTAAAGCAACTAGAAAAGGAAGAATTGGAGAACCCCAGAGTTAGTAGAAGGAAAGAAATCATAAAAATTAGGGCAGAAATAAATGCAAAAGAAACGAAAGAGACCATAGCAAAAATTAACAAAGCCAAAAGCTGGTTCTTTGAAAGGATAAATAAAATTGACAAACCACTAGCCAGACTTATCAAGAAACAAAGAGAGCAAAATCAAATCAATAAAATTAGAAATGAAAACAGAGAGATCACAACAGACAACACAGAAATACAAAGGATCATAAGAGACTACTATCAGCAATTATATGCCAATAAATTGGACAACGTGGAAGAAATGGACAAATTCTTAGACAAGTACAACTTTCCAAAACTGAACCAGGAAGAAAAAAAAAACATTGTTAACTTTTCAGTGACTTTTTCTCACCAGATTTTAGCTCATTTTTCTTTACTGATGTATACCCCTTGCATTGTACACAAAACATAGAATGTACTCAATAAAAGTGTTAAATAAAAAAAAAAATGGGACATAAAAACAAATATAAAATATAACACATTACATGATCCAAAATGAGTTAAAAGCAATATTGATATTGTTATATATTTATGTACTAAGTGCCACCAGTTGTAAGACCTTGACAGTATTCCCTGTCTTTCCAATTCTTTCTACAATTCTGAGTGAGGACAATTATCCCTCTCTTCAGAAGGAAGCAAAGACCTATAGAGTTTAAATTATTACTGTAAGTTACAGCATTAAAAAAACAATAAATAAAATTCTAATCTAAATAATACAACCCCAGAGATCCATTCTTTAGTACTCGCAAGTCTATCCTTTCACAGTCTGTTTAAAGATCCTGGAAGGGCTCAAGAAATAGACATAATAGAAAAACAAAGCCATTTTGAAAATGAAAGACGTTGATGGTAGAACTGGTGAATAACAGAATAGACATTATCATAAAACCCCAAGGTAACTAAAATGGGCTGGAATGGGTGAATTTAACTCAGATGACCATTATATCTACTACTGGGCAGGAATCCCTTAGAAGAAATGGAGTAACCATCATAGTCAATGCAAGAGTCCGAAATGCAGTACTTGGATGCAGTCTCAAAAATGACAGAATGATCTCTGTTCATTTCCAAGGCAAACCATTCAATATCACAGTAATCCAAGTCTATGCCCCAACCAGTAACGCTGAAGAAGCTGAAGTTGAATGGTTCTATGAAGACCTACAAGACCTTTTAGAACTAACATCCCCCAAAAAGATCTTCTTTTCATTATAGGGGACTGGAATGCAAAAGTAGGAAGTCAAGAAACACCTATAGTGACAGGCAAATTTGGCCTTGCAATACGGAATGAAGCAGGGCAAAGACTAATAGAGTTTTGCCAAGAGAATGCACTGGTCACTGCAAACACTCTCTTCCAACAACATAAGAGAAGACTCTACACATGGACATCACCATATGATCAATACCGAAATCAGACTGATTATATTCTTTGCAGCCAAAGATGGAGAAGCACTATACAGTCAGCAAAAGTAAGACTGGAAGCTGACTGTGTCTCAGATCATGAAATCCTTACTACCAAATTCAGACTTAAATTGAAGAAAGTAGGGAAAACCACTAGACCATTCAGGTATGACCTAAATCAAATCCCTTATGATTATACAGTGGAAGTGAGAAATAGATTTAAGGGCCTAGATCTGATAGATAGAGTGCCTGATGAAATATGGACAGAGGTTCATGACACTGTACAGGAGACAGGGGTCAAGACCATCCCCATGAAAAAGAAATGCAAAAAAGCAAAATGGCTGTCTGGGGAGGTCTTACAAATAGCTGTGAAAAGAATAGAAGCAAAAAGCAAAGGAGAAAAGGAAAGATATAAGCATCTGAATGCAGAGTTCCAAAGAATAGCAAGGAGAGGTAAGAAAGCCTTCCTCAGCGATCAATGAAAAGAAATAGAGGAAAAGAACAGAATGGGAAAGACTAGAGATCTCTTCAAGAAAGTTAGAGATAGCAAGGGAACATTTCATGCAAAGATGGACTTGATAAAGGACAGAAATGGTATGGACCTAACAGAAGCAGAAGATATTAAGAAGAGGTGGCAAGAATACACAGAGGAACTGTACAAAAAAGATCTTCACGACCCGGATAATCACAATGGTATGATTACTCACCTAGAGCCAGACATCCCGGAATGTGAAGTCAAGTGGGCCTTAGACAGCATCACTGCGAACAAAGCTAGTGGAGGTNTCAAATCCCTTATGATTATACAGTGGAAGTGAGAAATAGATTTACGGGCCTAGATCTGATAGATAGAGTACCTGATGAAATATGGAATGAGGTCTGTGACATTGTTCAGGAGACAGGGTTCAAGACCATCCCCATGGAGAAGAAATGCAAAAAAAAATCAGACAAAGCAACAGAATTCCAGAAAAACATCTGCTTCATTGACTATGCTAAAGCCCTGTGTGGATCACAACAAACTGGAAATTTCTTAAAGAGATGGGAATACCAGATCAGTTTACCTGCCTCCTGAGAAAGCTGTATGTGGGTCAAGAAGCAAAAGTTAGAATTGGATATGGAAAAACTGACTGCTTCAAAATTGAGAGAGGAGTAAGACAAGGCTGTATATTGTCACCCTGTTTATTTATCTTCTATGCAGAGCTGTTGTTCAGTTGCTCAGTTGTGTCTTACTCTGGGACTCCATGAAGTGCAGCACACCAGGATTCCCTGTCCTTCACCATCTCCCNAGTTAGAATTGGATATGGAAAAACTGACTGCTTCAAAATTGAGAGAGGAGTAAGACAAGGCTGTATATTGTCACCCTGTTTATTTATCTTCTATGCAGAGCTGTTGTTCAGTTGCTCAGTTGTGTCTTACTCTGGGACTCCATGAAGTGCAGCACACCAGGATTCCCTGTCCTTCACCATCTCCCAGAATTTGCTCAAACTCACGTCCACTGAGTCAGTGATGCCATCCAACCATCTCATCCTCTGTCGTCCCCTTCTCCTCCTGCCTTCAATCTTTCTCAGCATCAGGGTCTTTTCCAATAGGTCAGCTCTTTGCATCAGGTGGCCAAATTATTGAAGCTTCAGCTTCAGCATTAATCCTTCAAATGAATATTCTGGATTGATTTCCTTTGGGATTGACTGGCACTATGCAGAGTACAACATGTGAAATGCCAGGCTGGATGAATCTCAAGCTTTAATCAAGATCTGGGGAAACATCAATAGCCTCACATATGCAGATGATGACACCTTAATGGCAGCAAGTGAAGAAGAACTAAAGAGCCTCTTGATGAGGGTGAAAAAGGAGAGTGAAAAAGCTGGTTTGAAAATCAGCATTAAAAAACCTAAGGTCATGGTATCTGGCCCCATTACTTCATGGCACAAAGAAGGGGAAAAAGTGGAAGCAGTGACAGATTTTATTTTCTTGAACTTTAAAATCACTGACAGTGACTGTGGCATTGAAATTAAAAGATGCTTGCTCTTTGGAAGGAAAGCTATGACAAACCTAGACAGTATTAAAAAGCAGAGACATCACTTTGCTGACAAAGGTCCATTGAGTCAAATCTGTGGTTTTTCTAGTAGTCATGTGCAGAGCGTTGGATCATAAAGAAGGCTGAGTGCTGACGAATTGATACTTTCAAACTGTGGTGTTGGAGAAGACTCCAGAGAGATCTTGGACTGCAAGGAGATAAAACCAGTCAATCCTAAAGGAAATCAACCCTGATTATTCATTGGAAGGACTGTTGCTGAAACTAAAGCTCTAATGCTTTGGCCACCTGATGTGAAGAGCCAACTCATTGGAAAAGACCCTGATGCTGGGAAAGATAGAAGGCAAAAGGAGAAGGGAGCAGCAGAGGATTGGATGGTTAGATAGCATCACCAACTTAATGGATATGAATTTGTACAAATTCAAGGAGACAGTGGAGGGCAGAGGAGTGTGGCACACTGTAGTCCATGGGGTGACAAAGAGTCAGATATGACTTAGAAAGTGAACAAAAACAACAAATTCTTGATTATCCAGGTGAGTCCCCTGTAATTATTGGGTCTTTATATGTGGAAGAGGAAGGCAGAAGAACTAGTTTCAAAATAACATAATATGGAGCAGACTCAATTGCCATAAGTAGCTTGGAAGACGAAAGGGGGCAACAAGCTAAGGAATATGTATATTCTTTAGAAGCAGCAAAAGGTAAGAGAGCAGATTCTTTTCTAGAGTCTCCAGAAAGAAATATTGACCTGAAGAATTATAAGTAATAAATTTATTTTTTAAGCCACTAAATTTCTGGTAATTCATTACAGCATCCATGGAAAAGTAATATACCTTCTAACTCAAAATATGACCAAAGAACATCTACAAAAGAAGCTTAAAAATAACAATGTCAGTGTATTAGTTAGGGTAAATGATATTAGGTGCTGAAGCAACCACAACAAACTCTAAAAAGTCTCATGACATAATATAATTAAAATTTATTACGTAACCCGAAGAATCCAGACAGATGTTCTGGTCTGGTCATCTTTCATTCTAGCCGTTTGAGGTTTGGTCTTTTTCCATCTTGTGGCTTCAACTTTCCTGAAGACCTTGAACTCCTTTCCATTCACTGGCAGATGTGGAAGGAGAGAGTGTGTGGAAGATTGTCTTGAACAGTTCATGAGCCTGGCCTGGAAATGGAATATTGCTTTCACCCATAATCTATGGCCAGTATCGGGTTAATGGGCATATGTAACTGCAAGGGAGGTCAGAAAATGCAGTCTAGTGGTGTGTCCTTGAGCTAAAGGAAATCTGGAATTTGACTAACACACAGCAGTCTCAGCCACAACTGGGCAAGTCTATCTTTTGATAAAATATAAAGATACAGAGGCATGGTAAAATAATGAACAAATTCTAATATGAAGTAGATTCCATTAGATGATAGTGAAAAATATAATAGATAAGCCGCAATTAGATCTGGTTTTAAACACTTGCTGCCTCATCCAGTCCCTGTATGATTTTTGTAAGTCACTTAATGTCTCTTTGTTTCAGCTTTCTCATCTTAGATACTGAAATAAAAATCTGTCCTGTCTCACAATTTTTCTTTTTGTTCCAGCTTTTGCCATTTTTCAGGTTTCTAGTAAGGAAAGACCTTTGATACCAGGTTTGTTTGCCTGCGTGTACATGTGCCTGCCTAGAAAATGGGTTCCACTATTTTTACTTATTTGCCCAAACTGACTAGTTCAGTTTTGAAGGCAGAGTTTCTTTTCATTAGATGTAATCATATGATATACTCATTTTTGTAGCTTAAATATGGTCAAATAACAGCAGTTTCATATAGTTCCTTTAATATATTACCTTAAAATAAAATTTTGGCTTCTTTTGTACAACCCCAAATGAATTAGAAGTCTGTTTCTGATTACTGTAAGTTTTCTCTATTGTTTTCCATCACAGTATCCAATTTATTTCATTGTCAGAATTTTGCGATTTATATATATATATTTTTATTGTTTAATGTCTCTATTTTTGGAAGACTGTAAACTTCATGAAGGCAGATAGTTTACTTCATTCATCACTGTTTATTCAACATCTAGTACAGGATACTGAATTATAGGCTCAACAACTATTTCTGAAAATCGTGTTGCTTCAAAGTTGTGAGTCTAATTGAGGTGACAATATCATATAACTTGCAGATCTCACTGGAAATAAATTTCAATATATGTTTTAGATACTATTTCTCAGTTGTTTTACTCTAATTTTTATAAAGTCCAGAATTACTTCTACCTAATATTGAATGCCAACGGAAAATACGGTACAATTTGAATACCATGAAAAAGTCGTGCCTACACTGTGATGACTGCTTTTCCCTGAATTATTTTGAATAGCTAAAGATCAAGATCTTTAAGTTCATAATGATTCAATATTATTAGGTGCTGCATATTTTGGGAAAGGACTTGGTAATCACTTAGCTTCTCTTTAGCCAAACTATCTCAGACTGGTGTATATCTAATCGATTTCTAACACCTTCCAGGAAGAAGATGCTATGTGTTTTGGAACCACTTCTAATTATACCACGTATTATCCATCTTTGTCAGGATTTTCTTCCTTCTAGTTTAAACCCTTCGGTTTCTTTCTTCTTGTGAAGTGAAAATAGCTAGTGGCTCTTATCTTTTGGGCAGAAAATCATCTTTCTATCATCACTAGATCTCATTGTCCCATGTTCATGTGGTTTTGAAATGTTTTGAATTAATTTCTAAAAATCCCCATCTCCAGGCAAAACTGGTAACAAAACAACAACCTTGATGTTGGCATGCATGTTCAAACATTGCTCTGACTCAAAGAATTGGAATGCAGTTTACTACTGGGGATAAATTCTGTGAAAATACCTCAACAATCAAAATAAAAGATGAAAAAGAAGAATATCTTTGGGCCCTGCAGAGAACTGGATCTGATGATATCTGGTGCAACTTGCAGATGTGAACATGTCTAAAGGCAACAACGTGACCAGAATACAGCAGCCCAGAGAGAATTTGTACTTGAAAATGTTCTTGCTCATTTGCTGCAAATCAACGGTCAAAAATACAAAGATGTTGGCTACGTTTTTGTAGGTACCTGCTTCTTTTTATTTCAATGAACAAAAAAGTCCATTTTGTTTTCTTTTTAACTTGTGTGTTTTCTGGCTGCTGCTGCTACAATGGATGTTGCCGCTTGGCAAGCAAACGTCAAGAGCTAAAGTAAAGAGGGAGCAGAGACCCAGAGGCTTTGTCTATCAGTGACTCAGTAGGGCTTATGATGACATTTACAAGAGAAGACTGCCTGCCAGACTAATTTCACAAGAGGTGATGATGATGTTTTCTACTATCAGATCCGAAGTCATATAAACATAGAGCGTTGGGGGCAAGGATAAAATCAGGCACGTGGAAGTCCCCTGGGCAGTGCACCTGCAATGGGGAATGTTTGTGGAGCAGCCCTAGTAATGTCTGGGGCTGGGCCAGGCTGATACTGCATTTCTTCATGAAGAAACAAGCTTCTTGGTGCATCTTTCTCAAAACACTCCTTTCCATCTTCTGTAACACTTTCTTCTTCTAGGTGATAGGTTCACCTACCGAGTCTGTTTTAATCTATGCTGAATCTTCTACCTCTAGCCTCCTAATTGAAAGGTTTCCCTAGGGCCCCCTCCTCACCTGTCTCTCACGATCTGTTTACATTTTCTTGATGAACCATGGTCTAGTCTCTAGCTATCACTCCAAGCCCAGACCTGAGAGATATGGATTTTAATAGATTATAAGGTTGAATGAACTTCATAGGAATGAGCTACTCCTTTCATCCACCATAGAAGAAATAAAATACATTTAAATACAAATAAAATGCAAATAAAATACACAACAATCTACACCTCAGGGCAGATGTTCTCTATCTTTTATAGAATCCAAATATAAGCACAGTATTTTGTTTATTGGAAATAAAAACAAAGAAAACTTGAACATATCAATAATACCACCCTTCAGAATAGTGCCCTTAGGAACCCATCTACACTATTGGTGGGAATGTAAATTGGTACAGGCATTATGGAGAACAGTAGGGAGTTTCCTTTAAAAAGCTAAAAATAGAGCTACCATATGATCCAACAATCCCACTTCTGGGCATATATCCTAAAAAGATGAAAACGCTAATTCAAAAAGACACATGCATTCTAATGTTCATAAAAGCTGTATTTACAATGGCAGAGACGTGGAAGCAACCTAAATATCCATTGATAGATGAGTAAATAAAGAAGATGTGATACACACACACACACACAAAATGTGTTTTAAGAACTGTTTTGAGAAAGATACACACACACACACACTCACACACATGATGGATTATTATACAGCCATTAAAAAGAATGAAATAATGCCCATGCAGCAACAAAGACCCAGCACAGACAANTGGAAGCAACCTAAATATCCATTGATAGATGAGTAAATAAAGAAGATGTGATACACACACACACACACAAAATGTGTTTTAAGAACTGTTTTGAGAAAGATACACACACACACTCACACACATGATGGATTATTATACAGCCATTAAAAAGAATGAAATAATGCCCACACAGCAACAAAGACCCAGCACAGACAAAAATAAATTAATAAAATTATTAAAAAAATGACCATTCTTGAATTCTTCCTAAATGAGGCAGTTATATTTTATATGAAAATATCTACTCCAGAGAAGAAGAGTTATTTAAAACTTATCTCATATTGTATTTCAATTACAGACAACTAAGAAATATTNACACACACACACACACAAAATGTGTTTTAAGAACTGTTTTGAGAAAGATACACACACACACACACTCACACACATGATGGATTATTATACAGCCATTAAAAAGAATGAAATAATGCCCATGCAGCAACAAAGACCCAGCACGGACAAAAATAAATTAATAAAATTATTAAAAAAATTACCATTCTTGAATTCTTCCTAAATGAGGCAGTTATATTTTATATGAAAATATCTACTCCAGAGAAGGAGAGTTATTTAAAACTTATCTCATATTGTATTTCAATTACAGACAACTAAGAAATACTCATGCATTTATCAAAACTTATTTTTGCCTTTATTATTAATGGAATTGGTAATCAGGATTCAGTTTTCTCTGAATAATTCTCTTAAGTAAAAAAAAAAAAAAGACTACAGTTACATTGTTCTGCTGTTTACTTATCTCTAGGTTTAAAAGGCCTACTACTCTAACTTATTTTTCAGGTGTAATTTTGAAACCCTTTTAACAACATTATTTTGACTCTTTCACAAGCTTTGCTTATCTTAAAATAGACCTGGTTTTAGTTAATAGTCTCCAAATTGTTAACAAATAAAGAATTGACATTATTTGTCTTTCCCAAGCTCTTGGTAGCACAATCTAGAAGGCTGGCTAAGGGTTAGGAAATGTGTTATGTCCATAAGCCAATGAGAGAATAATTAGCTAAAACCATAAATTCACAACTGGAGTTTCATTTTTGTTGAATCAAGTAAAATAAAGTAGTATATGGCTTTGCAGAAATAAAACATCTTTGAATTAGAAAGATGAGGGTGGTGGTGGAAGGGGATGGTCAAAGACAGACTCTTGGAAGAACCTAAATGTTTCAAGGATAGACATTCTACTCTTCTCCTCACTGGTGGAGCCGAGACTCTGAGAAGTTAAGGGCAGACATCAGAATATGTTTGTGTGCAGATGGAAATGCTCCAGAGCAGAGGTGATAATTACAGTCGCAGTGACTGAGGAAGTGAGAGGAAATGGGGTCCAGGTGGAGGACTGGATTTTGACACAGCAATGATACTAAGCTCAGTGTAGCTGAAGAGATGCAGAGTTAGGGTACTGAATGCAGTTAGAATTGGACAGCTTTGATGGTGGAAGGCTGACGGTGACTGCTTCCATTATCTCTGTAAATATCATCTCTAAGAATGATGGGAATGTTGGTGGAGTAGGGGTTTGAGGGTAGAGGGGAAAAAGTGAGCTAGTATTTTAGAATAGGAAGCTGAATAAACGAGACTTGTGTGACAGGGTTGCCTGTTTGAGGTTGGCGGTCATGAATTTAAAGTGAGCTCAATCAACACATTTGTGTTCTTGGGTGGCCAGGGAAGTCTCAACTTTAGCAGTTAATGCCTTTAATTATTATCATGTGAGAGGTATTTCTCTTTGTCCATTGGCTGTTTGTATAACCTTTGGTCTTGGACAGGGAATGTCCAGGCCCACTGCTGTCTGGAATCATAACCTTGGATGGTATCATAGCTGACAAGTGATAACACACACAGGAGGAGAGGCCTGGAGGAGAGAGGTGGTTTTCTCTTAGCTGGAGTAGGCTCCCCACAAGCTGAAGATAAGGGGGCTAGAGGGAGGCCAGGTTACAGGTCAAGAAGCAGGAAGGAAAGGTCTTGGGATGAATAGCCGACCCCATCTTATCCTAGACAGCGTGGCTCCATCCTATTGTTGATTCTGGGAGCGAAACGGTTTCCCTGGTGACTGGAGGCTGTTTATTCAGTCAGGCGAAAGAAACAAGTATGTTCATGCCGTGGCAAGCGTACAGCAAGCTTTCCTTAACACCTTCTGTATCGTCACATTCTCTCGAACCTTCTTCCATCCAGCTGCCCTATTTCTGCTCTTTTTCTCCATAACTGCGTGTTTCCTTCTACAGTCAGTCCCACATTTGGGGCCTTTCTCTAAGGTCCTTCCTTGGTTCTGTCTGATGGTCCTCTTACTCTAAGAAAGAATAACCATTCTCTTGGTTCTAGCTCCCTCTTAAGTTCTAACCCTGTGTTTCCAAATAGTGTTTGGACATTTCTAGAGAGATAAACATTAATTCATCAGTTGTTCAAAGTCAAAACATATACTGTTCCTCCTTTTCAGTTTTCTACACTGAATTATACTGTTCATGAGAGTCCCTTGGACTGCAAGGGGATCAAACCAGTCAATTCTAAAGGGAATCAACCCTAAATATTCACTGGAAGGACTGATGCTGAAGCTCCAATACTTTGGCCGCTTGATGTGAAGAGCCGACTCACTGGAAAAGACCCTGATGTTGGGAAAGATTTAAGGCCAAAACAGAAGAGGGAGGCAAAGGATGAGATGATTAGAGCATCACTGACTCGATGGACATGAATTTGAGCAAACTCTGGGAAATACTGGAGGGCAGAGGAATCTGGTGTGCTGCAGTTCCTGGAGTGGCAAAGAGTCAGACATGACTTAGCAGCTAAACAACAACATCACTGAATTATAGAGCTACCACTCTACAGTCCTCCAAACTGAGAGCTTTGTAACAGTCACGGCTTTGTACTTTCCTTTCTCCATCATGTGCAGTCCTGCCCATTCCACTTAGGCAATGCCATTTTTCTCCATCCCTTTGCCATTTTCCTTAGCACCTATAATATTTCTCTCAAGAACTATTTTATAGCTTCGTAACCTGTCTCCTATGAAATTAAAAGATGCTTACTCCTTGGAAGAAAAGTTATGACCAACCTAGATAGTATATTCAAAAGCAGAGACATTACTTTGCCGACTAAGGTCTGTCTAGTCCAGGCTATTGTTTTTCCTGTGATCATGTATGGATGTGAGAGTTGGACTGTGAAGAAGGCAGAGCGCCGAAGAATTGATGCTTTTGAACTGTGGTGTTGGAGAAGACTCTTAAGAGTTCT
>SJYA01002988.1:87966-100194 GCA_006410615.1 Neotragus moschatus
AGAGATCAAATTGCCAACATCTTCTGGATCATGGAAAAAGCAAGAGAGTTCCAGAAAAACATCTATTTCTGCTTTATTGACTATGCCAAAGCCTTTGACTGTGTGGATCACAATAAACTGTGGAAAATTCTGAAAGAGATAGGAATACCAGACCACCTGACCTGCCTCTTGAGAAACCTGTATGCAGGTCAGGAAGCAACAGTTAGAACTGGACATGGAACAACAGACTAGTTCCAAATACGAAAAGGAGTATGTTAAGGCTGTATATTGTCACCCTGCTTATTTAACTTATATGCAGAGTACATAATGAGAAACTCTGGGCCGGAAGAAGCACAAACCGGAATCAAGATGTCTGGGAGAAATATCAGTAACCTCAGATATGCAGATGACACCACCCTTATGACAGAAAGTGAAGAGGAACTAAAAAGCCCTTTGATGAAAATGAAAGAGGAGAGTGACAATGTTGGCTTAAAGCTCAACATTCAGGAAACTAAGATCATTGCAGTTGGTCCCATCACTTCATGGGAAATAGATGGGGAAACAGTAGAAACAGTGTCAGACTTTATTTTTGAGGGCTCCAAAATCACTGCAGATGGTGACTACAGCCATAAAATTAAAAGATGCTTACTCCTTGGAAGGAAAGTTATGACCAACCTAAATAGTATATTGAAAAGTAGAGACATTACTTTGCCAACAAAGGTCCGTCTAGTCAAAGCTATGGTTTTTCCAGTGGTCACGTATGGATGTGAGAGTTAGACTGTGAAGAAGGCTGAGCGCCGAAGAATTGATGCCTTTGAACAGTGGTGTTGGAGAAGACTCTTGAGAGTCACTTGGACTGCAAGGAGATCCAACCAGTCCATTCTGAAGGAGATCAGTCTTGGGTGTTCTTTGGAATGACTGATGTTGAACCTGAAACTCCAACACTTTGGCCACCTCATGCAAAGAGTTGATTCATTGGGAAAGACTCTGATACTGGGAGGGATTGGGGGCAGTAGGAGAAGGGGACAACAGAGGATGAGATGGCTAGATGGCATCACTGACTCAGTGGACGTGAGTCTGAGTGAACTCCAGGAGTTGGTGATGGACTGGGAGGCCTGGCATGCTGCAATTCATGGGGTCACAAAGAATCAGACATGACTTAGTGACTGAACGGAACTGAATGTTATATTCAAAGCTGAGCATGGCAGGACTGATGCATTTGAACTGTGGTGTTGAAGAAGATTCTTGAGAGTCCCTTGGGCTGCAAGGAGATCCAACCGTTCAATCCTAACGGAAATCAGTCCTGGGTGTTCATTGGAAGGACTGATGTTAAAGCTGAAACTCCAATACTTGGCCACCTGATGCAAAGAGCTGACTCATTTGAAAAGACCCTGATACTGGGAAAGATTGAGGGCAGGAGGAGAAGGGGACAACAGAGGATGTGATGGTTGGATGGCATCACCGACTCAGTGGACATGAATTTGGGTAAACTCTGGGAGTTGGTTATGGACAGGGAGGACTGGCATGCTGCAGTTCACGGGGTCCAAAGGGTCGGACACGACTGAGCGACTGATCTTAACTGAGGAGGGTATACCATAGGGTATAGTTTGCTGACCTCTGCTCTGGAGATACATACCGTGGTATTGGTTTATGTGTGGAACAATGGACTACCATAGAGGAGAGGTATAGCCATGTGCTCTTGCCCAAATGGTTATATGCAAAGGTGCTAAGGTCTTTGAAAAGTAAAAAATGACGTCTTCATCAAATATGCAAGAAGATTGGATATCCACATGGAAATCCTTATTCTATAAAACTGAATTAGAGGGTAAACTTAAGTGTCAAACCAAACAAAACTTCTAGTAGAGGACTTAGGAGAAACCAAATTAATGAGCCATAAGGCTGTGAAATGATGTTCAACATCATTAAACATACAGGAACTGCTAATGAAAGTCTCAAAGAGTTCCCAGCACATACTGACAGGAATGGATGCAATGCAAAAGAGTGACAATACTAAATGAAGGCGAGAGTGTGGAGCAGTTGACATTAGTTCTTGGCAAAAAAATGAAGAATGATCAAATTATTGAGTTGGCCGAAAGATCTGTTCAGATTTTTCTATTTGATGTAATGAAAAGACCTGAACAAACATGTTAGTCAACCTAATAACTTTAGAAAACTATCAAATTGTTATATTTCTATATACATATACAGGTATTATGTGAATCAGATTTCCAGTTTTAAACACTGAACCAAGAAAAATGAAAGACTGTAACTGTCCAAAAACGTGTACGTGGATATTCACATCTGCATCATTTACAATAGCTGAGATGTTTAAATAATCTAAATGGTTATCAACAGTTAAATATATTAACAAATTGTTTTCTGTTTCTAAAATCTCACACTTGGCAACAAAAACAAATGAATTACCAATAATCACAGCAACACAGACAAGTGCTGAGTTAAAGAAGCCAGATATAGAAGAAGACATATCATACGATTTCACTTACATAAAATTCTAGGATAAATTATTATAACCTAAGGTGAGAGAAAGTAGATCACTGGTTGCCTTGAGCCTTATAAGCTGTTAACTTTATAGGGTAATGGAAGCATTCTTTATTTTACTGATAGTAATGGGTGCATGGTTGTATACATTGCTACCGGTTCGTGTAACTGTGTTCTTAAAATACATGCATTTTATTGAGAGTAGGCCATGGTAAATAATTTCAAGTAGAAAAATGATGATAAAATAGACCATTTGGAGGAAAGTTGATGGGAATTTGTTTAAGTTGATGGGAATTTGTTTAGCTTGAAGGTTAAATCAGGGACCTAGAAGAAGTTTTTGAGGGGAAAGAAACAAGAATACTCCCTCATTTCAGTAACTTTTTTTGAGGGTTCTAATTATCAAGAGTATAAGGCAAAAGCTTCTGATTTGTTCTCTCTCTCAGATTATTTACTCAATGGGCATTGATCCTTATATTTCTTGTAATTATATCTTTACATGTTTGCATCTGTAGCTATAATCTATCTATCTATACCCTTTGAGTGTGTGTGTGTGTGTGTGTGTGTGTATATATACACACACACACACACACATATATACATATATAATTATGTAACGTACATGATAATTACAAACAAGATAAGATTTTTTAAATCTTATCAATTCATGTCCTCTGTTTTGCAGAAAGATTCAGGTGTGCTGTTGAAACGAGTTCTAAAAATACGTGTCATTATTGATAAAGCTTTGGTAAGCATTATTGATACATTTTCCTTATAGTCTTTTATTTAAATTGAAAAAAAATAAAGATAATCTTTGCAATGCAGAAATACATTACTCTGTTCAAAATCTATGTATCAGTGTGACAGGACATAAAGACACGTAATCAGTTGGCTATCCAATGACATAAGGGGATCAATAACAATATTTATTAGAACTAATGTAAAATTTTGTATGTAAGGGGAGATCTAAGAATCTATTGGATTATAACTAGTTGCATATATTTCTGGGTTCATACCCAAATTGTGGCAAAACACTTCCTAAAGTCAATTTTCATTTTAAAGTGTTTTATTACTAAATTGAAGAAGATCCTTTTATTAAACATAATCTTTCATAAGAATATATTGTGCTGTGTAATTGCTTAGGTATTCTAGTGGAAATAAGCATTTTTTAGATGGCTATAGTAGTTTTATTCATATTTATAAAACTTGGAAAGAACATAGATTTTCTTTAAAAAATTGAGCGGATAAGTTGTGGTACATTCAGACAGTGGGATATTATTTAGTGCTAAAAAGTTAACTGCTAATTAACTATGAAAAATATAATGTTGGTGAGAGGGAGGCTGTAATTTGATGGCAAACATTTTGTAGAACACACTGGGTAAATATCTAGTGTGTTCTACAGAATGTTTACCATCAAATATCTAGTAAATTATAAAGGGAGAAGAATAATACATAGGAACACATTTGATTTTGGAACTTTTCATTTATACAATTAGTTTTAGCAAACACTTAAAAGCAATAAGTTTTATTTTTTTTTACTATATTTTTTATTTTTTAGTTTGTTTTGCTTTACAATACTGTATTTGTTTTGCTTTTTTGTCCATTATTACAAGTAATTTTGTATAAGTCAGTAAGTGTCATGAAGTTCTATAATTTTTGCATAAAATGAAATTTTCAAATCTTTAAGTAATTTTTATAAAAGCAATAATAGAAAATGATGACATCAGCTCTGGGATCCCTGGGGCCTACAACCAGCCTCCAGGCCCCAGCTCTGCCTGTCAATAGCTAGGCACTAGCCCCAGGACCAGGCTTCACCCCGCAGTGGAAGTGCTATGGCCTTGGAATGTTCTGCACCTTTACTCCATACAGCACTGAGCCAGCACTATCCCAGAGCTCCCTGGAGTTTCACAGTCAGCTGCCTTATGACCTGGGTCCTGCCAACCAGCACCTGGCAGACAATGCATGAGGCAGAACTGCCAACCAGCTAGACCAGGGGCCAAACAAGACTAACAGACCTCTCACCTAGTCAGCCTTCAGCAACAGAAAGACCCACATAGCCACACAGGGGAAGCCACTGGAGTATACACCAAAGGTGATGAAAGTTGAGTTGGCTGCTGAAACACACAGTGCCTGCAAAAGGCCACTTCTCTAACATTCAGAAGCACAATCAATCTACCAGGTACATACAAATGCAAATACTTAGACAGACATGTTCCAGATGAAGCAACAAGAAAAAAGCCCCAAAGAATGTTTAAGTGAAATGGAGATAGGCAACCTCCTCGAGAAAGAGGTTAGGGCAGTGCTTGTAAAGACAATCAAAAAGCTCAGAGGAAGAATGCATACACAGAGCAAGAAAATATTAATATGAGGAACAACCAAACATAGACGAAGAATACAACACCGAAATGAAAAATACACGTGAAGGTACCAATAGTGGACTGAATGATACAGAAGGATGGCTCAGTGAGCTGGAAGACTGTAATGGAAATTACCGATGTTGAACAGAACAAAGAAAGGATGACAAGAAATGAGAACCTGGAAAGAGAACTGTGGGACAACATTAAGCACGTTAATATGTACATTATAGGCCCCCCAGAAGGAGGAGAGAGAGAGAGCGCTAGTAATTAAAATGACCAAAGTTAAAGATGAAAAGAGGACACTGAAAGCAGGAAAAGAAAGACAACAAAAGGAATATCCATAGAGCTGTCAGCTGACTTCTCAGCAGAAACTCTGCAGTCCAGAAAGGAGTGGCATCATGTATGTAACATGTTGAAAGTGAAAAATCTACAGCCAATAATCTATCCAGCAAGGCTCTTTAATTTGATTTAGAGATCAAAATCTTTATAGACAAGTAAAACTCAAAAGAGTTCAGGAACTAGCATTACAAGAAATGTTAGAGCAGTTTTAGTAAGATGAACCGAAACGTCCAAAACTGGAAATACAAAAATTAAGAAAGGAAAAACTCACTAGTAGGAGCAAACATACAGTAAATGTAGGAAATCATCTCACATGCAAAGCTAGAAGGAAGGTAGGAGAATTTTGTCTTTTAACAAAAGCATCTATACCTACAATAAGGGGTTAGGAGATACTTAAATTAGATGTAAAATAAGATATTAAAAGCAGTAATTGTGAAGGGAGGAGAATATTCATGCGTGGTTGTTAAAAATGTATTTGAAATTAAGAGATCAGCAACTTAATCATATATAAATACATATGTGTATGTATAGATTGATACATAAAAACATCATGGTAACTGTGAAAGAAAAATGTATACTATATACACACAAGAAAAGTAAAAGATACCCAAATATAATATTAAGGTAGTCGTCAAATCATATGAGACGGGAACAAAAGAAGAAGAAAGGAACAAAAAGGACCTACAGAAAGAAATCCAAAGCAATGCACAAAATGGAAATGTGAACACACATATCAGTAATTACTTTAAACGAAAATGAACTAAGTGCTCCAAGAAAAAAGCAATAGAGTAGTTAAATGGATACATGACAAGACTCATATATGCATTGCCAAGAGCAACTCACTTCAGATCTAAAGACTCACAGATAGAAAGTGAGTGAATGGAAAAAGATATTCTATGCAAAAGGAAATCGAAAATAAAAAGTCAGGGTACCAATACTTATATCTAACAAAAAAGTTTTGTAAAAGAGGTTGTTACAAAAGACAAGGACACCACATAATGATAGGGATCAATCCAAGAAGAAGGTCTAACAAATGTAAATATCTGTGCAGCCAGCATAGAAGCATCCAAATCCATAAAGTAAATATTAATGGACATAAAAGGGGAAATTAAGAGTAACTCAATAACAGTAGGCAATTTAGCACCTCACTTACATCAATGGACAGATCATCCAGACAGAAACTCAATAAGAAATCAAAAGCCTTAAATAACACATTCTATTATATGGAACATTCCATCCAAAAGATGCAGATTCCAAATAGATGTTTTTCTGGAAATCTCTTGCTTTTTAGATGATTAGAGGATGTTGGCAGTTTGATCTCTGGTTCCTCTGCCTTCTCTAAAACCAGCTTGAACCTCTGGAAGTTCACAGTTCATATACTGTTGAAGCCTGGCCTGGAGAATTTTGAGCATTACTTTACTAGCATGTGAGATTAGTACAGTTGTGCGGTAGTTTGAGCATTCTTTGACATTGCCTTTCTTTGGGATTGGAATGAAAACTGACCTTTTCCAGCCCTGTGGCCACTGCTGAGTTTTCCAAATTTGCTGGCATATTGAGTGCAGCACTTTCACAGCATCATCTTTTAGGACTTGAAATAGCTCATGTGGAATTCCATCACCTCCACTAGCTCTGTTCATAGTGATGCTTCCTAAGGTCCACTTGACTTCGTATTCCAGGATATCTGGCTCTAGGTGAGTGATCACACCATTGTGATTATCTGGGTCCTGACAGTCTATTTTGTATAGTTCTTCTGTGTATTCTTGCCACCTCTTCTTAATATCTCTGCTTCCCTTAGGTCCATACCATTGCTGTACTTTATTATGCCCTCTTGGCACGAAATGTTCCCTTGGTATCTCTAATTTTCAAGAAGAGATCTCTAGTCTTTTCCATTCTATTGTGTTCCTCTTTTTTTTCTTTGCATTGATCACTGAGGAAGGTTTTCTTATCTCTCCTTGCTATTCTTTGGAACTCTGCATTCAAATGGGTATATCTTTCCTTTTTTCCTTTGTCTTTTGCTTCCTTTTCATAGCTATTTGTAAGGCCTCCTCAGACAACCATTTGCCTTTTTGCATTTCTTTTTCTTGGGGATGGTCCTAATCACTGGCTCCTGTCCAATTTCACAAGCCTCCATCCCTAGTTTTTTAGGCACTCTCTCTATCAGATCTAACCCCTTGAATCTATTTGTCACTTCCACTGTATAATCATAAGAGATTTGATTTAGGTCATACCTGAATGGTCTGGTGGTTTTCCCTACTTTCTAAAATTTAAGTCTGAATTTGGCAACAATGAGTTCATGATCTGAGCCACAGTCAGCTCCCAGTCTTGTTTTTGTTTCTGACTGTATAGAGCTTCTCCATGTTTGGCTGCATAGAATATAATCAGAAGCCTATGCACTGCAAAGAAACTCCATGCATAGCAATGAAGGTCCTATATAGCCACAAATAAATCTTTTTTAACAAAGAAAATAGCAAGCCAATACCACTGATAAACATAGATGCAAAATTTCTCAACAAAATGTTAGCAAACCAGTTTCAACCCTATATTAAGAGGGTTTAGTGAAATTTAGTGAATTTCACCACAGTTTAGTGAAATTTATCCCAGAGATGCAAGAGTTTTTCAGTATCCACAAAAAAATTAGTGTGGTACACCTACCGATGGCCAACAGACACATAATAACCATATGATCATCTCAGTAGATATAGAAAAAGATTTTTACAAAATTCAATTTCCATTTATGATAAAAACTCTACAGAAAAGAGGCATAAAGAGAATGGTCCTCAACATAATATAGCTCATATATGACAAACCCACACCTAATATCATACTTAATGGTGAAAAGCTGAAAGCACTTCCTTGAAGATAAGGAACAATACAAGCATGAATTTGCTTGCAAATTTTATTCAACATAGTGCTGGAAGTCCTTGCCTTAGTAATCAGTAAAGAAAAGGAAATAGAATCCAACTTGGGAAGGAAGAAACAAAATAGTCAATGTTTTCAGATGACATGATACTCTACATAGAAAATCCTAAAGTGAAAAGAAGTGAATTTGCTTATTCATGTGCAACTCTCTGTGCCCTTATGGACTGTAGCCTACCAGGCTCCTCAGTCCATGGGATTTTCCAGGCAAGAGTACTGGAGTGGGTTACCATTTTCTTCTCCAGAAAATCCTAAAGACAACACCAAAAACTACTAAAGCTAATCAGTGTATTGGTAAAGATGCTGGATGCAAAGTTAATATACAGAAATTTGTTGCATTTCTGTCTACTAACAGTGAACTGTCAGAAGGAGAAATTAAGAAGACTATCTCCTTTACTACTGCATCAAAATGAATAATACCTAGGAAAAAAATCTAAAGAAGTAAAAGACTTGTACCTAAACAGATGGAAAGACACACTGTTTTCATAGATCTCAGGAATTACTGTTGTTGAAGTGCCCATATTCCCAAGGCTATTTAAGGATTAAGTGTAATCCCTGTCGAAATAACAATGGTATTTTTCATGAAACTAGGACAAGTAACTCTAAAATTTGTATGGAAACATGAAAGACCCAAAATAGCCAAATCAATATTGAGAAATAACAGAAGAAAGTATCACACTCTGTGACTTTAGACTGTACTACTAAGCTGCAGTAATGAAAATAGTATGATACAAGAATAAACACAGACACACAGGTCTATGGAATTGAATAAAGAGCCCAGATATAAATGCATGCTCTTATGGTCAATTAATCTACAAAAAGGAAGTAAGACTATACATTGAAGCAAGAAGCAGTCCTGAAAATAAGTGATGCTGGGAAGACAAGACACCTATGTATGTAGGACAGAAAGTAGAACATTTTCTCACATCATATACAAAAATAAATTCAAAATGAAATAAAGACTTAATGTAAGACAGAAAACCATATTACTCCTGGAAGAAAATATAGGCAGAACACTCTGTCATTAATCATAGCAGTGTTTTTTATCTGTCTCCTCAGGCAAAGAAAGTGAAAGGAAAAATAAGCAAATAGTAACTACTTAAAAGCTTTTGCACAGCAAAGGAAACCATAAACAAATGAAAAGTCAGCCTGTAGAATGGGAAAAGAGTAGTTGCCAATTATGACTGATACAGGGTTAATATCCAAACTATATAAACAGTTCATACAACTGAATATCAAAAACAACCCAATTTAAAAGTGTGCAATATTGTAAAGTAATTAGCCTCCAATTAAAATAAATTTAAAAAGGGAAGTATATACAAAATAAATAAAGTGTGCAAGAAAACTGAACAGATAGTTCTCCAAGGAAGACCTACAGATGGTTAGTAAGCACAGAAAAGATGTTCAACATCTCTGAAATGCAAATCAGAACCACTAAAAGGTATCACTTCACACTTATCAGAATGGCTGTAATCAAATAAGCCGCAAATAACAATTGATGCCAAGGATGTGAATAGAAGGAACCCTTATTAATTATGCAATCTTGGAATCTTAACTTTTGATCCTAAATAAACTGCATGTGTAAAGACGAATATAATCATCACCGCCTCATTTTAGTATTGTCGTTGTTGTCTACTCATGTGAAGAGTTGACTCATTGGAAAAGACTCTGATGCTGGGAAGGATTGGGGGCAGGAGGAGAAGGGGACGACCAAGGATGAGATGGCTGGATGGCATCACTGACTCGATGGGCGTGAGTCTGAGTGAACTCCGGGAGTTGGTGATGGACAGGGAGGCCTGGCGTGCTGCGATTCATGGGGTTGCAGAGTCGGACATGACTGAGCGAGTGAACTGAGCTGAACTGAAGTCATATCCAACTGTTTTGCAACCCCGTGGACTGTAACCTCTCCAGGCTCCTCTGTCCATGGGATTTCCCAGCAAGAATGCTGGAATGAGTTGTCATTTCCCTCTGCAGGGGATCTTCCTGACCCAGGGATCAAACCCACATCTCCTGCATTGGTAGGTGGATTCTTTAGTACTGAGCCAGTTGGGAAGCCCTATTTCATATTATTGGTTACTATATAATGTCCCTGTGGAAGAATGAAGAGGGAAATGGCAACCCACTCCAATATTCTTGCCTAGAGAAACCCATGGAAAGAGGAGCCTGGTGGGCTACAGTCCATGGGGTCGCAAAGACTCGGACACGACTGAGTGACTTAAAATAAAATCTAAAATATAATGTTCCTAGGTTTAAGTCTAGAACTTATTAGTACTTGTTAAGTCTTAATTATAATTTTGTCTTTTTGTTTAGCATGCTGCATTATTTTAACATTTTTATATCCATTGAAATGTGGTAGTTTAGTCATTTTCACTGATGATTAAAAAATAAAATTTGCCTTTCAGTATGACTATATGGGTTCTGAAGTGGCACTTGCATCTGAGAAAATTATCTATGTTTTTAGTCTAATCAACACTGTGAGTATATACGTTTCATATCAATAAGAAGCGTTCATGTAAATACAGTAGCATTGTTTGAGTAACTATCATGTGTACTCTTTTTTTTTTTTTAAGAGTTTTTTTTTTTTTGCGTGTGTACTCTTTAAAATACTCATGTACTTACTTGGCTGCACTGGTTCTCAGTTGCGGCATGTGGGTTTGTCCCTTGTGCCTCGCTGGCTCAATAGTTGCCATGCATGGTCTTTGTTCCTCTGCGGCACGTGGGATCTTCCTGGACCAGAAATGGAATCCACGACCCCTGCAGGGAAAAGCAGATTCTTAACTACAGCCCACCAGTGAAGTCCAACATGTGCAATTTTTTAAAATGTATACTCCTTCAAACTAGCTTATCCCACCAGTGAATTTCATCTGAAAAAAAATATAATCAGATATATTGGCATTGCATATAAATGTATAGTATTATATTCATGATTACTTATAGCCATTTATCATGAATCTCCTGTTTTTAGATGTATTCTCAGCTTCAAGTGTCTGTTATATTAACTTCTCTGGAGTTCTGGTCAGATCTAAATAAGATTTCAACTGATGGGGATGCGCATGAACTCCTACAAAGATTTGTGTCCTGGAAAGAAAAAAATGTATTACAAAGCTCTCATGATTTGGCATACTTATTAATGTAAGTCATTTATTTTCATTGGTATAAAGTTTATCAAACTGTTTGTAAGTGAACTATCAAAATTATACACAAAATTTATTATTTAGAATAACAAGTTCAGTTCAGTTCAGTCGCTCAGTCGTGTCCGACTCTTTGCGACCCCATGAATCGCAGCACGCCAGGCCTCCCTGTCCATCACCAACTCCCGGAGTTCACTCAGACTCACGCCCATCGAGTCAGTGATGCCATCCAGCCATCTCATCCTTGGTCAGCTCAAAAAATGATTATGTGAGTACTGTGTTGGCAGAATGCAAGCTATAAAAATCTGATGATTCAATGTAAGACACTAAAGCATGGTAGGCCATTATCCTGAGTGGTCTGCTTACTTCTGAGTTTAAAGAACTGAAAATGTGGAAAGCCTTGGGAAAACGTAGGGCCTCTATGGTTTTAAAGAATTTAACAAAGGTAAATAACCAAGACCAGCATTTTAACATTAAATAAAGCATACATTAGTTGACAGAATGCAATAAATCCATATAAATCTGCTTACATTAGAAAACATAAGCATGGTAATGTGATGATCTTATGGAATTTCTATCCTGACCTAAGGTTGTAGCTATTTAGCTGCTTCCACTGTAACTTTCAAGAGTCTTTCTGTATGCTGATTTGATTATTTTGGATGGAAAAAAAAAACCAAAAACATGATTCCAAAAGGCCTTAAGTAATATGGATACATCTATAAATCTCTGGTGTCTCTGTGAAATTTAAGGTCAGGTGTGGAGGTTCAGAGCAGCTTTAACTAAGGATTAACGTGTGTGTGGACACTTAATGCATCCCATCTCTGTTTTTCCTGATGACTGTGCTACATGCTTTCTCTCTTTCGTTCTCCAATCCAACACTTTTTATGCCATCTGAGGTGTTCAGTTCAGTTCAATCGCTCAGTTGTGTCCGACTCTCTGCAACCCCATGAATTGCAGCACGCCAGGCCTCCCTGTCCATCACGAACTCCCAGAGTTCACTCAGACTCACG
>SJYA01002989.1:0-37499 GCA_006410615.1 Neotragus moschatus
GGCTTGTTGATTGAAAGGGTGTTTCCCAAAACCCCATCCTATGCCCAGGAGCAGGGTGTGTGCCCCTTGAATGTGAGGCTGGCCACAGTTTGAGGTAAAGAGCTCAGGCTCTGTCATCAGGTCGACTTTGGTTAGAATCCAGGCTCTGCTGCCAGGCAGCTCTGAAGTTTGGGCAAGTTACTTAGCTTCTTTGGACTCCGTGTTCCTTGTCTGCCAAGAAGCACGTCTCTCCCTCTGGAAGGTGTTTGAAATCAACGAGCACTGATATGGATCTGTATCGCTAACTATCAGATATGGATCCATATCACTAGAGATCGACGCCTAGCAGATCCCCCATCACAGTTATGCTCCTGACTTTAGTAACGGCGTGTTCTGGCGATTGTGTTCTGGCCATTGAGAGTCCGGCTGTATGCAGGCCACCAGCTTGAAACAAAAAGAGGAAAACAAAGAAGGGATTGCCTGTGTTGCCCTGGTGCTGTAAAGGGGGACGCATGTGCTCTGCCTCCAGAATACTTGTGTTCTCCGGGTGGAAAATTCCCCAGGCTCAACAGATGTTCTCCTGCTGCCCGGGCTTGGTGCAAATAGCCCTCTTAAGAGTGTCTGCCTTCTGGGAAATCCCTGGAAGTTGAGTGATTAGGGCTCCTCGCTTCTGCCACTGAAGGGGGCAGGTTTGTCCCTGGTCAGGAACTAAGATCCCACAAACCACGTGGTAGGACCAAAAAACAAAAACAAAACTAACTTTTGCACACTCAGCAAGCAGATGGTTGATCTGTCTAGCTGGGGAGCCCAAAGTGACCTGCCAGGAAGGCAGGTGAATGGACTTGTAGGGTGCTCTGGCAGAACCCCCACCCCCAGCTGAGGGTGGCTGGCAGTGAGTTTTGAGGCAGTTGACCCTAAGAGTCTGAGTCCTTACCCCACGCTGGTGACCTGCAAAGACTTGTGTGCATATTCCGTGTCTACGGGACGCATCTCCCCACCCCCGGAAGGAAGTCCCAAGCCACCGGCCTGTCTCTCCTGCTCTGAATTTCTGTTTGTGCAAAAACATAATGACTTCTTCTCTTCTCTCTTTCTTGCTCCCCCCAGCAAACTCCGGAACCAGGCACAGAGTGAACGATATGGATATAAAGAGGTAAATAAAGTCCTTATTTTGTCCTGAGACCTCTCCCCGCTGCACCACTACTAGCCCAGATAGATGGCCAGGGGAGGTGGAGGGAACAGGGAGGGGGCAAGATGAAACTGGCCTGTTCTCCCCTCGTGCCTAGGGAGAGCGAAGGTCTCCCTGGGTGGAACCGGGGGCTCACTTCCTCGGCTGGTAACACCTGGCCCCATGTTTGGTTTCTTCTGACCACAGGTCTCCCCTCTTTTTTCCCAGGTGGTGCTTAAAGGAGATGCCAAGAAGTTGCAGTTATATGGGGTGAGTGCCCTGGGGCAGCGCACGGGGTGCCCATCGGGTAAGGCACACCTTCTCCAGGTCTGAAGACCTTTTTAGGAACCTTCTTAGTCCCTGCCTTCGGGTCTCCTTGGGCCAAATAGAAGACACATCCCAGGAGGTGATCAGTACTCAGAATCTGTTATGTCTGGGACTGGTGCAGGCAGAAAACAAAGGGGGTCACCAAAGGGTTTGGGTACATGGTGACCTGTGACCCCAGGAAGCCTGCTAGACGTAATCTTAACAGGGAGGGCAGTCTGACCACCCCGGGCCAGACTTCACTAACTTCCCCTGCTCAGTGCCCCCATCTGGGTCTGAAAGGGGTCCCCTCTGTGTGTGCTCTGTCCTGGCGCCTGTGGGTCTGAATGTGGGTCCAGCCCTCTAGTTCTCCCCTGTTCCCCTCCATTCCCCTGTACCCCATCACACCCACTTTCTGGGGCCCCTCAACTCCCAACTCTTTTAGGACTAGACCGTTTCTTCTTCCTTCCCCACCTGCACCTTTGGGGTCAGCTAACTCATGTCCCAGGACTTCCGTGCATCACCACAGGCACTGCAGAGAGCGTGTGTGTGGTTGTCTGTGTGTGGGAAGAATCACAGGTCCCATCACACACAAGACTAGCCTGGACTTGGCCTCATTTCATCTGTCTCCTTGGGGTCCATAGTCACAATGTCCCCAAGTTCTGATGTTTCTTAAGCTCTCCTCCAGAAGAGGAAATTCAGCTGGGATTGAGGGGTTAATATACTGGGATGCAAGGCTGGCTTTAAAGAATGGAGACCATTCACCAGACCCCCTCCTTACCTCTAGTTATGGCTAAGTGCCCCCTGGTCGAAAGTCCTAGGCTAGAAAGACTATAAAAAAATGGATGAAATAATGCTATTCACAGTAACAGGGGTGGACCTAGAGATTATCATAAGTGAAGTCAGACAGAGAGATAAATACCATGTGATAACACTTACATGTGGAATGTAAAATATGACACCAATGAACTTATCTACGAAAGAAAAACAGACTCAGACACAGAGGACAGATTTGTTGTTGCCAAGGGAAAGAGGGGTAGAGAGGGGCGGATTGAGAGTTTGGGATTAGCAGATGCAAACTGTTATATGTAGGATGGATAAACAACGAAGTCGTATTGTATAGCACCGGGAACGATATTCAGTATGCTAAAATAAACCATAATGGAAAAGAATATGGAAAATAACATGTATAACCGGGTCACTCTGCTGCACAACAGAAATTAACACATTAATACAATTAAATGCTTTTTATCTGTATTCTCTGGCTTGGGAGCCATAGCCACACTGTGGTTGTTGAGCACTTAAAATGTGGCTGCCGTGACCAAGGAACTAACCATTTCATTTCGTCTACTTGGGTCAGTTTAAACCCAAAGCAGTCCGCCGTGGGTCGTGGCTGCCGCGTGTCAGGGTTAGTCCTCTCTTGGGTGCACATGGGGTGATATGACTAAGGATTCGGAGGGGTAGGCTCCTCCCCGTCTCCTCTCACACAGCTCTCTCTTCCCACAGCAGACCTGTGCCGTCTGTCTGGAAGACTTCAAGGGCAAGGACGAGCTAGGTGTGCTTCCGTGCCAACACGCCTTTCACCGCAAGTAAGTGTCCGTCGTGGGGGGGTGTGTCCAGGTGCCTTGGAGCAAAGAAAGCAGGGAGCATCTTCTAGAGGGGGGCTTCCCAGGCGATACAGTGGTAAAGAACCTGCCTGCCAAGAAGGAGACTCGGGTTCGATCCCTGGGTCGGGAAGATCCCCCCGGAGAAGGACATGGCAACCCACTCCAGTTTTCTTGCCTGGAGAATCCCATGGTTGGAGGACCCTGGCGGGTTGCAGTCCATGGGGTTGCAGAGTCAGACGTGACTTGGAGACGGAACAATAACAACAGCCTTCTGGAGGCTGCAGTCCCTGCCCTTCCCACACACCCCTTGCTGATGCTCTGCGTCCTGTCTGCACACCAGGCAAGCCGGAAGGGTTAGACCAGGGCAGGGATGGAGAGGTTCTTGTCTTGAGAAGCAGCGGGGCTCTATGGAGGGGCAGCCGGAGCACGCTGGTATCTTCTCAGGGAGTAACAGGTCGCTTTTGCCCGCAGGTGTCTGGTGAAGTGGCTGGAGGTGCGCTGTGTCTGCCCCATGTGTAACAAGCCCATCGCTGGCCCCTCCGAGGCCTCCCAGAGCATCGGGATCCTACTGGATGAGCTGGTGTGAGCGCTGCCTCCGTACCAGGCTTGAAGGAGACCTCTAGCTTCGTGGGTGCCTGGTCCTTCCTCGCATCCACGGTGAACAAGACTGGCGGGTGGTGAGGGTCCCGGTCTCCTGGAGGGGAGGGGATGCCGGGCTGGCCTTCCACCGCAGGGTGAGACCAGACTCGCCCACTTCTGCCTCCCGAAGCCTTCCTCCCTGTTTCCCCATGCCGATGGCCTTGCCTTGCCAGGACTGGACTCTGCCTGCGTTGTCCCTGCTCTGGGAACAGAAATCAACTCCCGTTTGGCCAAGAACTTGGAGCTCACCCTGCCTTGAGGGTTTCCCTGAGGAGGACGAGCTGCCCTGACCTCGAAGAAGGGGTGCGATGAGCTGTGCCCCGCCTGTGGTCTCCCCCACCTCCTTGCCACAACTTCCCGAGGAAGGCTAGAAGCCAAGAGGGGAAAGACGGAGGAACCAGGTGCCTCCAGTGGAAGCCAAGGAGGCTCTGTAGGAAATTGGGAAGTGCGTGGACGTGCAGAAGAGTCAATGTTTACAGGGGACCTGCAGAAACAAAGGCTGGCCGGCCGGCCTGCTGACTACAGCGGGGGTGGGGGGGGTGCTGGGGCACAGCCCCAGCCCTCTCCTAGCATCTGAGGTGCTTAATCCGTTTACTGTTCCTCAGTTGATCTCAGAGCTTCCTATTCCATGTTGGGGTTTGAGCGCCCCTCCCCACCCCTCCCAGAGGAAGGGCTTTTTCTACACCCAGGTGGATTCCCCAGAGGTTTTTTTTTTTTTTTTTTTTTTTTCTAAAGGAGCAAAAAAGGGCCTGAGGATGAGGGGCTGTCTGAAGGTTAAGGTTGCGATGGACACCCTCTTTTCCTTTGTAAATAGTATTTTTATACTTCATCCTCACCATCTCAGGCTTTATACATGGAATCCCCCAAATGGAAGGGCTGGGGGCTTTCTCTGTTCCTCGCCCCAAGTGGGTGAGGGTGGGAAAAAGGTATGTATTTAAAGAAAATTAAATTTAATAACAAGTTTCTCTAACCTCCTGCCTGTGGTCATGGCTTGTGTCTGTTGGCCCTTTGCTGCCAACAGAGGTAACAGAATCCTCCAACAGTGTCTTCCCGCTTCCCCTGGTCTCAGAGCAGACACGCACACAGACACGCACACATCACTCCTAATCCTTGCCAAGGAGAACTGGTATTAGGTTAGTATCTGTCTGGGCTTCCCAGGTGGCTCTGTGGTAAAGAATCTGCCTGCCAATTCAGGAGAGACAGGTTTGATCCCTGGGGCAGGAGGATACCCTGGAGGAGGAAATGGCAACCCACTCCAGTATTCTTGCCTGAGAAACCCCAAGAGGAGCCTGGCAGCCTACAGACCATGGGGTCCCAAAGTGTTGGAAATGATTGAGCAACTGAGCAAGCATGTAGTATCTATTTTTTTTAGCATAGGTTAAGACTAACATCCGGAGAAGGCAATGGCACCCCACTCCAGTACTCTTGCCTGGAAAAATCTCATGNAGCCTACAGACCATGGGGTCCCAAAGTGTTGGAAATGATTGAGCAACTGAGCAAGCATGTAGTATCTATTTTTTTTAGCATAGGTTAAGACTAACATCCGGAGAAGGCAATGGCACCCCACTCCAGTACTCTTGCCTGGAAAAATCTCATGGGCAGAGGAGCCTGGTAGGCTGCAGTCCGTGGGGTCACGAAGAGCTGGACACGACTGAGCGACTTCACTTTCACTTTTCACTTTCATGCATTGGAGGAGGAAATGGCAACCCACTCCAGTGTTCTTGCCTGGAGAATCCCAGGAATGGGGGAGCCTGGTGGGCTGCCGTCTCTGGGGTCGCACAGAGTCGGACACAACTAAAGTGACTTAGCAGCAGCAGCAGCAGACATCAATGTGCTTGAAAACCTGACTGAGCCAGGCTCACTCAAGTGATCTCTAGTATTTTTTTTTTTTAAAGCTGATGTATGGCACCAGAGCATCCCAGCTACCGAGACTTGTCACTCACAGAACTGTTTGTAACTCACTGAGCTCTTTTTAAAAAAAAGAAAGCCTCTATGCTACCATAAAGGCTTGATTTCTTTTGCTGGTAAGACTGACTCAGAGGGTAAAATGTCTGCCTACAATGCGGGAGACCTGGGTTCGATCCCTGGAATATCCTCTGGAGAAGGAAATGGCAACCCACTCCAGTACTCTTGCCCGGAAAATCCCATGGATGGAAGAGCCTGGTAGGCTACAGTTCGTGCGGTCACAAAGAGTCGGACACGACTGAGCAACTTCACCTTAGCTGAGAATCACTGACCCATCCCAGCCTGCACCACATCTAGAAATGCGACGTTGCTAACTTTTTAACAAATTTTATTTATTTTTGGCTGTGCTGGGTCTTTGTTGCTGCGTGTGGGCTTTCTCCAGCTGCGGCAAATGGGGCCTGCCCTTCATTGCGGTGCTTGACCTTCATTAGATGCAGCCCCGGCAGTTGTGGCGCACGGGCTTAGTTGCCCTGAGCCACATGGGATCTTAGTTCTCCAACCAGGGATGGAATCCGAGGCCCTTGCACTGGAAGGGTGGAGTTTTAACCGCTGGACCGCTCCCTTGCCACTTCTTCCTTCACACTCAGGGTAACCACCGCTCCTTAGAGCCTCTACGTGGTGCTCTACAGGGTTGGATCTTTTTTTCATTGAGAGCATCACTTCGTCTAGTTCCGCCCACTTGCTGTAGTACCGTGAATACATTGTATTTCCTGAGCAAAACAGGAGTCCTCCCCCTCACTCTTGCTTTAGCCTCCCGGTGGATGCATCAAGAGGAGGTGGGAAACAGGTGGTCTCCAGGTAGGGGGTGGGGGGGCAGTCTCGACCTCTCCTGCTCCTCTCTCCCCACCTCGGCTTCATCTCAAGGAAAGCTCATCAGGGTTGAAGTAAAACTCGAGTGCCAACACAGGAGTGTCTGCGTTGCCGATTTGCATAGCATTGTCCTGAAGTCAAAACAATGCTAGGAATGCTAAGGTATGGCCTTCATGGGTTCCATGCAGCTTGGTNGGGCAGTCTCGACCTCTCCTGCTCCTCTCTCCCCACCTCGGCTTCATCTCAAGGAAAGCTCATCAGGGTTGAAGTAAAACTCGAGTGCCAACACAGGAGTGTCTGCGTTGCCGATTTGCATAGCATTGTCCTGAAGTCAAAACAATGCTAGGAATGCTAAGGTATGGCCTTCATGGGTTCCATGCAGCTTGGGAGGATGGTGCTGCAGCAGACAGAGATGGGAACGCCAGCTAGTTTTTAGCTGATCAGATGGGAGGTGATCAGTAGCTGATCACCAGCTAAAATAGTCACAGGTTCCAAATCCATAGTCATAAGTGTGGTCTTGTTGAGCATTTCTAGATGATCTACTGCCTGGGCCAGGCTCTGTGTCAGGTGTTGCCGGAAGACAGGACAGCCCTGGCCTTGGGGAAGGGCATAAGTGCACTGTAATTTGGGTCAGGAGCTCGTCTGATAGACCATTAGCTTAGACCCTGGTATAGCAGTCACTACAGGAAACAGTCTCAGCCTGCAAGGAAACAGTCCTCAAGGTGGGGCTAGCCAGTAACGTGGGGAAAAGAACACGAGGGTTAACCGCCTGTGGATGCCAGAGACCACACAATCCATGTGAAGTTGGGGTGAGGGAAGGCTGGGGGGTGAGAAAGGTCTCTATGTGCTAGAAATCTGGGACTTGAGAGCCTAAGAATCCTGAAGTTTCTTTAAAAATCTGGGCATGGGGCTTTCCCTGGTGGTCCAGTGGTTAACAATCCTCCCTTCCAACCTGGGATGCATGGGTTCAATCCCTGGTCGAGAAACTAAGATCTCACATGCCGTGTGGCATAGCCAAAAAAAAGAACCTGGACGTCAGTTGGCAGCAAAGTCAATGGTTTTCTAATCTGAGCACAAAATATTCATGGGCAGTTACTGTGCTGAGTAGTTCCCATTACTGAAAATTTGCACCCTAAATGTGTTTCAAGGAGTTTAAAGGAAGGAAGCTGAGTGATAATCATACATACCAGGATTATGACTTCAGTCAGTGTATCTGTGGTGAGCAAATACCACCCATCAGTCAAAAGATAAGGAGCACTTACCTACCAAGTTCTTTCACAAAACACATTTTGCTTTTCTTTCAACGTATATCCCTTTAAGTTTGGGATCAGGAAAGGAATGTTGAAAGTACATAATTTCGTACTCATAATTACATGGATATAGGCATCAAAACCAAGGCATAGACTTGAATCCTGCATATCTAAGCATCCTTGATTTTCATGCTCCGCATAGCTTTGGTAGCAGATTGCTTGCTATGAAGATACTCAAAAGGACCAGGTGCTTTTAGCTCCCGGGCTGATGCAGTCCTAGAGGACAGGAACTCCAGGTCACTATCAAATGGTTTGTGGATGTTTTGAAACTCTGCAATGGATTTCTTCTTTTAAAGAAATCTTATGGATCCACCACTGACAAAATGCATAAACTCAGAGTGGAATTTGAAAGGCACTGACTTGGATGGGATGTCCTTGCATGGGATGACTGATGTTGATGAATTGTGCCCTCCCATCCCCCTCTCTCTCATCAGTTCTCCCATCCATACTGGCCCTCTTCCCCTTCTCACTGGCTCCTTTGATGCCTGCTCAATTGCGCCGTATTGCCCCTATAAACCTAACGCCTTTCACCTTGCCACTCTTCCGTCTCTCTGGGCATCAGAATAACACCTGGAGTGCCCTTAACTGTTATCACTCACAGGTGAAGCTTCTTTTAAAGCCATACACATAGTTTCAGAGGGACAGATGTGACCGAATTGGGGGCGAAAGGACAAACGGATGACTAGTCATGCAAGCTTGTACAACAAAGCCATTCATGGGAAAAGAGGCAAGCTGTGTACCGTGCCCCAGGCCAATAATGGCATTCAATTTCCACTGATCCGATTTTATAAAGCATCGTAGGCTTCCTCCTTGATAAACTGGCAGACTCTAGACAGGGAGGATGCCACCGATGTCACCTTCGTGCTTTGTCATAGCCCTAGATCCTGTTTCCATATGACAGTCTCAGTTGCAAACCAGAGCCTGCCCTTGGCAGACAAAGGGGAAACGAACAGCACCCGGAGGCCCACGATGACGGCTTCTGACCGGTCACCACCACCTGTCAGCTCCCCACTGGTGCTGCAGCCCAGCCCAGCACATTCTCTTTCTTTTTGTCCATGCCTTTCGGCTTGTGGGATCTTAGTTCCCAGACCAGGGATCCAACCTGACCCCTTGGCTGTGAAAGTGCAGAGTCCTAACCACTGGACCCCAAGGGAATTCCCAGCACATTTTTCTTATCCATCCTCTCTTCTCTCTCTTTCCTTTCTTTCTCCCTCTTCCTCTGTTTGAGGCTTCCCTGGTGGCTCAGACGGTAAAGATTCTTGGATCAGGAAGATCGCTTGGAGAAGGGAATGGCAACCCACTTCAGTATTCTTGCCTGGGAAATCCCATGGACAGAGGAGCCAGGTGGGCTGTCGTCCATGAGGTCACAAAGAGTCGGACACGACTGAACGGCTAACACTTTCCTCTCTTTACCCTCTTTTTCTCCATCCCAGCCTCTGGTGTGACACAGAGCCCCAGAGCCACAGAACCCTCATGATGGGCCATCATTGTCATCAGTGGTTCAAAAGATACACCAGTTCTGAGGGGTTGACAGCCAAATGGTTGTGTGAACAACCCCAGGGACCAGCTCTGAGTTTCTATGTATTTAATATTACATGTGTTCATTAAGTCTCAAGAAGGCAGCTGATAGCCTCAAAGATCCATGGCAATGCTGATAAATTAAGGACATGATGCAATGTGAGAGAAGCCAAGAAATCCAAACCCCAAAAAAGGAAAAAACAGGCTTGCTTCAGTGGGAGACCTGGATCTGGAAACACAGTGGCTGTCAAGTTGGGCATGTCAGAAAGAAAAAAAAAAAATCCTTACAAATCCAAAATGCAATAGTGAAGCTGTACACAGTCCGGGACTCATCCTCCCAGCCCTCTTCAGTATTGAGCAAATCTCTCTGGGATTACTTTGCTCATATTTTATGTCTGCGCAAAACCAAAAAAGCTATAAAAAGGACCATGAGAAAAAAGCTGGAGTATTTTAAGTGTGGATGGATAAAGACCAAGGGGCAAGAACTTAGTGGTGACATTCAATATTATGTTGCAAGTATGCGTCTCTATCATGGACTCTGACGTTCCAGAAATGTATTGTTTTGAGTTATCGTTGACCCCGAGCCACCAATTTTCTCCCCATCTGTAGTGCTTGCCTTCCTCCCCAAATTATTCATGAATCAGTCTCACACAAATCAACCCTCTCCCTCCATCCTTCTGAAAAGATGATTTAACCACAGAGATGTCCATTCTCCTGTCCCCAGAGACCCTGCCTCCATCACCATCAGTGTCCAGTTTGTTGTGTGTGAAGCTGGTTGGGATGTTGAGAGCACCGTTTGTCCAAGTCTCACATAGCGGCCTTCACGGGCACCACCTCTGGAAGCTACCTGGGAACGAAGAGGCAGGTTCCCAGTAACCTTGGAACCGGCCACTTTGATCCTTTCCAGGCTGAAGAGTCAGTTGTACAATGAGTCACCTGCATTCCACAACAAACATTTTGCTATTTCTGTTTTATCCCATATCTATGCGTCTAGCCTTTGTTCATGTGCTATTCAATTGCATTTCAAAGCAAGCTTCAAATACCAGTAACTTTAACTAGAAAAAATTTTGACAACACCCTGTGGCATGTGGGTTCTTGGCTCCCCAACCAGGGATCGAACTCTTGTACGCTGCATTGAAAACAGAGTCTTAACCACCAGATCACCAGGAAGCCCTCAGATAGCAGTATACTTGGAGAAGGAAATGGCAGCCCACTCCAGTATTCTTGCCTGGAGAATCCCATGGACGGAGGAGCCTGGTGGGCTACAGTCCACAGGGTCGCAAAGAGTCAGACATGACTGAGCGACTTCACTTTCACTGTATAGTAAGTTCTATAGCCAACTTTTTTTTTTTAAAAACAAATGAACTGAGTATAATCAGAAATCTGCCTCGCATATGAAGAAGATAAGCATTTTCTGAAAACTGGTGGATACATGGTGATGAATGACTCTGACTCAGGCTGGTTTGAGAAATAACTCAGATATCAAATCATTCTATATTGAAAATGTGATCATGGCCATAGAGCACCTTTCACTGCCTCAGGTAACATCTCACCTTGCTAAATTACACACTGGGTGTCCAGGCAAAGAGAGGATAAGAGAGAGAACTATGCATCCAAAGTGTGAGACATCCTTTTCTTCCTGCACATATTAACCTTGCTTGCACAGTTACGCATGGAATACTCTCATTTTGGACTTTTTCCACACCCTAAATTTAGCAAGCTAGAATTATCTTTAAGGCGCCACTTGAAGCAACTCTTTTGAAAGGAAGAAGCTAGGGGGTTGGGGGGTGCGGAATTCTGCATTTCCTTGTGGTTAAGATGCCGCGGTCTCAATTTAATTCTTCGGCCAAGACTCAGACTCCTCCTTTATTGTATGCTGAGGATAGAGCAAAAACAGTCTTGCAGCAAATTCATTACAGGTTTGTAAGATTAAAAACGTATACATTCAGATTAAGAAACAGGCCATGCATTCCAGGCTTTGTGTGTTCTGGCCACGGTGCACACTGAATTGAATAATTGCCTTAAGTGTGCCAGGCAGATTTCATTATTTAAAAGGAATTCTCTGTCTGAGTTTTTAATGCCTAAGAAAGTCTTTAAAAGGAGATCTAAGGACTTTCTCATTCATAACTTTGAAACACAAAAATCTTCATATAAAATCTGTTTGATTTTTTCTAAAGTGCGACGTGCCTATAGAATAAAATAAATTAGAAGAAATTTCTTTAAATCCTGGCTGACAATGCAGGAAGCTAGCACAAATCAAGAAAGAGCCTTTTTGAATGAACAAGTTTTGCTCATAGTGATTTGTTTTACAAGGGGTAAGGGCTCAGGGGTTGAGAAACAAATGGTTGCCTGGCAAGAGTCAGCGATGAACTGGGGCTGTGTTTTAGGAAACCAGGGGTCCTCTCCCTTCTGCTCCTCATTATGAGGTTAATTTGTTGAGTGGAATANGAACAAGTTTTGCTCATAGTGATTTGTTTTACAAGGGGTAAGGGCTCAGGGGTTGAGAAACAAATGGTTGCCTGGCAAGAGTCAGCGATGAACTGGGGCTGTGTTTTAGGAAACCAGGGGTCCTCTCCCTTCTGCTCCTCATTATGAGGTTAATTTGTTGAGTGGAATAAACAGAGCCAGCACTGGAATCCCAAGAATGGGTTTTAAACCCAACTCTGCCTCTAATTAGCTAGGAGGTATTGGCCTTATTTCTTACTCTATTTAAGCCTCGCTTTTCTCCTCTGTAAAACGGAGGTCATGGAAAATGCCTGGAAGAGTACATAAAAGATCACGTAATAAGGCTCAAAGTCACTTTCAAATATAAGCTCTTTATGTTTCTAAAGTCAAGTCTCTAGATAAGGGGATTAAGAGATCGATCTCTCACAAATGAGAAAGTCTTGTGGATTTCTCTGAGTTGTCCTAATGAATACAGCATCCTTTACGGAGCATAGACTGTTTTGCAAATGTTGCATTCACGTTTTAAAAATCGGGGATATATTGCTTTACGATGTCATGTTAGTTTCTGCTCTACAGTGAAGTACATCAGCTCCTTGTATACATATATCTCCTCCCTCTTGGACCTCCCCCCACCACTGCCTGCCCCATGCCTCCCTTCTAGGTCATCACAGAGCTGAGCTCCCAGTACTATACAACAGGTTCCCACTAGCTAGCTATTTACTCGTGGTAGTGTATATATGTCAACCCTAATTCCCCAGTTCATCCCACCCTGCCCTTCCCCACTGTGTCCATATGTCCATTCTCTACATCTGTGTTTCTATTCTTGCCCTGCAAATAGGTTCTTGGGTACCATTTTTCTAGATTCCACATATATGCGTTGATATACGATATTTGTTTTTCTTTTTCTGCACTCATTTTGTATAAAGATTTGCTTTACTTCACTGGGCATAGCTGAGACCTATTGGATGTGCCACTTTTAGAGAAGTCATATGGATAATTGTACTTAGAGTCACATGTTGAAAAGTACATAGTTCAAAATTTTCCTCTTTATTCAACTGCCAGTGCATACTGAGTGCCTCCCATGTGCCAGCCACTGTACCCTGCGCCAACCCACAAAACCAATACGGTCCCCACTCCTAAGACACTTACAGTCTAACAGGAAAGACAGAGACAAAGCAAGCCACATAGACACACGCGGCAACCACGACAAAGTGTGCGGTGCCTCCCCAATTAAATGGGCCCAGGGAGTGGAGGGGAGTCCAGGAAGGCCTTTCTGAGCCCAGAAGAATGACGAGAGGGAGAGACAGACCAGACAGAAGAGGATACGCAAGGACTTGGAGGCTAAACAGGGCTTGAGTTATTGCAGAGCAAATCCAGCGTGGTTGGAGCTTTGTGAGAAGTCAGGGAAGACAGTATAAAATGAGGCTGAAGGGAGTCGGGTCAGATCACGTCAAGGCCCGGGCGAGGAGTTTGAATTTATGATAATGGGATTTAAGCGCAGAAGTGACTGACTTGAGGCAGTGGTTCAATGGAGATGCGGTGCTGGATGAGAACACGCCAGAGGCCAGATGCAAGGGAGGGAACAAGCCCGGAAGACCATCAGGTTTAGGCCTAAAGGACTTGGTGGGGGGAGGGTTATTCAAAAGGCTTGAGATGATGGGAAGAAAAGCTTTGGAGAGGAGGATTCAAATTTTAATTTAGAAATCTTAAGTTTAGGAAGTTCCCTGGCAGTTCAGTGGTTAGAACTCTCCACTGTAGAGGTCACAGGTTCTAGCCCTGATCGGGGAATTAAGGCCTCCCAGGCCTCCTGGCCGAAAAAAAACATAAAAAACAGTAGCAGTGCTGTAACAAACCCAATAAAGACTTTAAAAGTGTTCACATTTGAAAAAAAAAAAAAGATTCCGTGCCTCCACTCTAGGGGGCATGGGCTGGCTCTCTGGTCAGGAAACTAAGATCCTGCAGGCTTTGCAGTCCAGACAAACAAGAAGGAAAGAAATATGTTTTTTAAAAAAATATTAAATTTACCCACGAGACCTACAGAAGAAGACAGAAGGAGGTAGAGATTTGAGTGTGTGGTTCTGAAGGTCAGTGGTGGGTATGGACATCCACAGTGGAGTTTGGACACCCTAACCGTAACCCACAGTGCTGACGGTTGTGGGCAATATGAGATCACCTCAGGAGAGAGGGTCGGCGATGAAAAAAAAAGAAAGATACCTGATGAATTCTGAGAAACTAGAGACTGTCAAGACCAGGAAAAAGCAGATGATCCTGGAAAGGAGTGACAGAGAGACGGGAGGAAGACCAGGAGGGGTGGGCTCCCCATGAGCAAGAGAAGACCTCTCCTCTTCTAAGGAGAGGAAGGTCAAGAGCCGGGTGTTTCTTAGGAATCAGGTAAGAGGGATGTGAAAGTGTCCCCTGAATCTGGCCGTGAAGGGGACGCTGATGGCCTGAACAAGAGCAGTTTTGCTGGATTTGGGGGGGTGGTGCAGGCTTGGTTGAGCATCTTGAAAAGTGAATGAGAAGCAAGAAAGAAGCTATTGTTAAAAAACAGAAAAGAAATAGCGGATCTAAATGTATATCAAGTTGGTCACATGGCCATAAAGAAAAGGAAACTCATTTCAAGTGACTGGCATCTTGATGGCAGCTGATTGATCAGGGTGGTGCTGGCTGAAGGTTGTGGCGCCTGGGGCAATTTCTTAAAATGAGACATCAGAGAAGTGGGCCCCGTCGACTGGCTTCCTTTCATGAATCATTTCTCTCTAGCAGGCACAGCTGTTTGATAGCAATCTATCCACTGTAGCACCTCTTCACACAGTGGAATCAGTCCTCTCAAACTCTGTCCAACTGAGTTTATGCTGTGTTCTAAATCTTTCATTGTCATTTCAACAGTCTTCACAGCATCTTCACCAGGAGTAGCTTCTATCTCAAGAAACCATTTTCTTTGCTCATCTGTAAGGAAGCAACTCCTCAACCATTAAATTTTTTTTTTTTTTTTTTTCATGAGGTTGCAGCAATTCAGTCCTATCTTCAGGCTTCACTTCGAATTCTTTGAGAATCACCAAAAGGGGATGCGAAGACACAAAGTGAACAAACGCTGTTAGAAAAACGGGACCGACGATGGGCTTGCTTGACGCAAGGTTGCCACAAACCTTCAGTTTGTAAAAAAAAGATACTATCGTCAAAGTGAAATTAGAAATTAGAACTAAAATTAGAAAATTACCACTTTGTAACCCCTAATAAAGCAGGGATCATCTATGGCTGCTAATGCCACCAAGGGAGAGGCTGATAAGGAACCTTATGTCAGATATTTCTCTCTTATCAATAATAGTGGGAAGTGACGTGCCTCCTGCAGTACAGTCAGGACACAGCCCTGCCCCCCAAGACTGATCCTGGCTGTAGTCCTGCCTCTAGATCTAACTAGCTCTTCACAGGAAATGGGGGCGATAGAGGAACAATTTAAATGACGCCAAACAGAAGCAGTCTGCCAAATTCAGAGCTCTGGTCTCTTTACAGGAAGAAATGGTCCTTCTTCTTCAATGGCTTTTTTTTTTTTTTGTAAAGAGAGACAATTATTATAAAGTATTAAAAACTTAAAGCATATAACCAGATGTGAACTTTGCATAACTAAAAAAAAAAATCTGAGTGAATGTTAAGTGGGGAGTTGGAGACATCACGAATAGGTTTGTTGTTTTCTTTTTTTTTTTTGTAAGATAGTTTGCTGAGGGACTTCCCCGGTGGTTCAGTGGTTAAGACTCCACCTTAAGACTCCGCTTTACCCACTGAAGGGGATGCAGGTTTGACCCCTGGTAGGGGAACTAAGATCCCACATACCATGGAGCAGTGCAGCTCACGCGCTCCAACTACTGAGGTGGTGAGCCACGACTAGAGTCTGTGCTGCTGCTGCTGCTGCTAAGTCGCTTCAGTCTTGTCCCACTCTGTGCGACCCCATAGATGGCCAGCCACCAGGCTCCCCTGTCCCTGGGATTCTCCAGGCAAGAACACTGGAGTGGGTTGCCATTTCCTTCTTCAATGCAGGAAAGTGAAAAGTGAAAGTAAAGTCGCTCAGTCGTGTCCGACCCTCAGCAACTTCATGGACTGCAGCCTTCCAGGCTCCTCTGTCCATGGGATTTGCCAGGCAAGAGTCCTGGAGTGGGGTGCCATTGCCTTCTGCAGAGTCTGTGCACAGCAACGAGTGGTCCCACAGATACAACGAGGATCCCTGAGTATCCCAACTAAGACCTGGTGCCGACAAATAAATAGACCTTTTGCTAAGCAGAGAAAGAGGGTAGCTCCAGGGGAACAGGGCATCAGCAAGGATGGTTTAGCAGTGGAATAGAAGGAGCCTTTTGGAAACTAACGGTAATGATGGAGTAGGGAACACAGGAAGATCACGCCATTGGAATGAGGTCCTCGAGGAAAAACAAGTCAGCAGGATCCACCCCCCTGTGGAAGGAACAGCACGTGGGGAAGATGTTCTTTGATCATATACCGGCTTAACTAAAGAAATGACTGTAGACATAGTACACCGAGAGGACAGGCACAAGAAGGAGGCCAAGTGAACCTAAAACTTTAGGAGGGAGAAAGCTGTATAATTGGAGATGCTGTGGGCTCATACCACAGTGAAAGTCAGTTCACTTAGCCACGTTTTCAGCGTGGCTACAACTGTTACTTTGATGGATGTTCCATGTTTATGGGCTTCCCTGGTGGCTCAGACAGTAAAGAATCTGCCTGCAATGCAGGAGACCTGGGTTCAATCCATATTTACAAGACTCTTTTGCTTTATAGTTCTCTGTAATGTTATGTTTTTTTTCAGTAGTCATGTATGGATGTGAGCTGGACTATAAAGAAAGCTGACTGCCAAAGAATCGATGCTTTTGAACTGTGGTATTGGAGAAGACTCTTGAGAGTCCTTTGGACTGCAAGGAGATCCAACCAGTCCATCCTAAAGGAAATCAGTCCTGAATATTCATTGGAAGGATTGATGCTGAGGCTGAAACTGCAATACTTTGGCCACCTGATGTGAAGAGCTGACTCATTGGAAAAGACTTTGATGCTGGAAAGACTGAAGGCAGAAGGAGAAGCAGACGACAGAGGATGAGATGCTTGGATGGCATCACCAGCTCAACTGTCATGAGTTTGAGCAAGCTCCGAGAGTTGGTGACGGACCGAGAAACCTGGTGTGCTGCAGTCCACGGGGTCAAAAAGTGTCAGACACAACTGAGTGACTGAACTGAACTGAATTGATACTCTTTCAAAAGAATTTGGTGTGTGGAGGGGTTCAAGATTGGGAACTCATGTACACCTGAGACTATTAATAAAATTCTTAAAAAAAAAAAAGAATTTTGGTTCATTAAGAGCCATTTGGTGCTTGTTCTACCAGGTTTTATGAACGTATGAACTTTCAAAATAATTAGTATATTCTTAGTCCAAGAGTTGTGGTTATAATCAATGTTAAAAACTTTATAGCCTTATATGCAAAAGGATATAGTGGTTGCCTCACTCTCCGTGGGTATTCAAGGGTTTAAATATTATATTATCATTTTCTATTTGGCCTATAAGCAGAAAAGTCTCTCTGCGCAAGCAGTAATTATCTTACAGTGTGTTTCAGAATCCTATTATTAACCATGTTTAGACCATCCGAGCCTTGAAAGACATAGTTGGAATACAGTCAAGCTGTAATCACATCAGCTTTTCAGTTCAGTTCAGTTCAGTCGCTCAGTTGTGTCCAACTCTTTGCCACCCCATGNGGAATCCCCACCTTGGGAGGGTTCTTCCTTGCCCGGAGCATGGCCTTCCTCCGCCCTCGGGCAGGCCTTCTCCCAGATCTTGCACCAGTTTACCGGCCAGGAATCCCGACGGGGCAAGGCCAGAAGTGCAGCTCTTGAGGACCTCGCTGCTCTGCTCGAAGCTAAAGAGTGTGATCGGTTATTTGAGGGGAGTGACGCCTCGCTTCGTGGAATGCCCGAGATGCTGGGGCAGGTGGCAAAAGCCCTAGGGAAGTATGCAGCCCCTGCCGAGGAGCCGGAAGGGAGAGGTGACCGCCACTCCGAAGTGGCGGAGAAAGCAGCGGCAGTTGCGTTACTGTTTCTTAAGCTCTTGAGGAAGGTCGAGGCCGCCAAGAATTCTTTGGTTTGCCCTGCATGGAAGACAAGCCTCCGTCCCTTGGCAGGACCCATCTATGTTTTTGCGGTCACGCACAGCTTGGAGCAACCGTGGACCAGCCCAAGATCTCAAGAGGTCGCTGGACAGGTGCTCGCCTTATTGCTTCAGGTCACTGAGTGTGGTTCTGTGGCTGGATTCCTCCACGGAGAAAATGAAGAGGAGAAAGGGAGATTTACTGCGATCATGGGGCTTCTCAAACCCAATTTGAATAAGTGAGTACTCTTGCCAATAAAGGCCATCAACTTGAGCGTCAGCCTAATATTTTAGAAGGGTGGAGCTCAAAGGAGTCTTGTTTTTTCATCACTAAGATGAGGGCATTTAGTAGCAGGTCTCTTAAGGCCCAGAAAGATTGTGATTTGCTATAAATGACATTAAGCAGGTCATGGCAAATTCGACATTAGAACCCAGGTCTTCGGACTCGACTTTCCAGTCCTGACAACTGCCCAGCCATTGGAAGCTCTGTCCCATTTATTTAGATTTAACTTTCTTTGGTTAGGTGGGGTTAGGGAGTTGGAGATTTAAAGGTAAGGTTTAAATTTAAACTGAGGGCTATTGAAACTCATCGCTGTTTATTAGATGTGGTAGTGATGTTTGGTGGCTCAGTGGTAAAGAGTCTGCCTGCCAATGCAGGAGACGCAGAAGACAGGTTTGATCCCTGGGTGGGAAGGATCTCCTGGAGAAGGAAATGTCAGCCCACTCCAGTATTCTTGCCTAAGAAGTCCCATGGACAGAGGATCCTGGCGGGCTACAGTCCATGGGTTGCAGAGTCGGACACAACAACAACTAAACAACAACAACAATGGAGTTAAAAGCTAGTTTTGAGGCAGTCTAGTGCTGGTTTTTATTGCTTTGGAATAGGACCAGTTTCATTGTTTGTAATATAAAGATAACATTACCTGTTACACTGTTTGAAGATTGATTATACACATTACTCGTGTATAAACTCACTTTATAAGCTATAAATTGCTGTTTGAATGTTGAATCATTTGCTCCCTTATAGTAATAATGTTACCAAAGGCATTTCCTTTTCACCTCTCTCCCTTCTCAAGACTTTCTCACTGTAACCACCACCAGCACCACCACCACCATCACCACAGAGTCTTTACATAGCTCTGACTGTAACTGGCTCCTTCTCCTTGGATATGCTTTAGGCCCAGAGCCCTGGGTAATAAATGTATTTAGTGTAAGTTCTGTAAGTTACTTTGATCTAAATNCCCTTCTCAAGACTTTCTCACTGTAACCACCACCAGCACCACCACCACCATCACCACAGAGTCTTTACATAGCTCTGACTGTAACTGGCTCCTTCTCCTTGGATATGCTTTAGGCCCAGAGCCCTGGGTAATAAATGTATTTAGTGTAAGTTCTGTAAGTTACTTTGATCTAAATCTTAAAAATGTATAACATCAAGAGTTATCTTATGTGGGACATTTTTTTTTTTCAAGTCCAAGAAAATACATTGAGCTTCACCAGGACACCATGTTACTTAATGTGGTTTCACATTTCCATTTAGGGACTCCTGGAAGAATAACCCAGCCACCAAATACGTTTTCTCATGGACTCTGCAAAAGGTCACTCGACCCTGGCTGAGCCAACATCTGGAAAGAATACTTCCTCCATCATTGCTCATCTCAGATGACTATCAGACTGAAAACAAAATCCTGGGTGTCCACTGCCTCCATCACATTGTGCTTAATGTGGTGAGTGACCTCCGCTCTCTGGCATGTGTATTGATGGCACAGACTGAGTCGTCTTGGCCATTCCTCATCACGATATCACCATTTTATTGTTGCTTGTATTTATATCTTTTATTCACTATTAATGCTGTTACGTGACTCAATTCAGTAATTTATATTTTTGCATATATTTTCCTCTACCAGCCTAGTAGCTTGTGAGGTGAAGTGAAAGTCTCTCAGTTGTGTCCAACTCTTTGTGACCCCATACACCATAACCTGCCAGGCTTCTCTGTCCAGGAATTCCCCAGGCAAGAATCCAAGTAGCTTGTATCTCAGAGGTGATACCTATAAGGAACACAGACCATTGTCAGACTGAAGAACCAGACTGACTAATTAACAACTGACTTTCAAGGAACAAAATATTCAGAAGCTGAAAGGAATTATACCCAAATGTGTAAGCTATTACTCAAGGAAACTTTTTTCTTCTGTGTATTATGGAGCTTTTGAAATATACACAGAAATAGAGTAGTGTAATGAATCCCACGTACCATGTTCAGTCTCAAAATTTATCAACATTTTGCCAGCCGTGGGAAGCTTTAATTGGGTAATTTGTCTGATTGCAGCCAGCTGCTGATTTGCTGCAGTACAACAGGGCTCAGGTCCTCTACCACGCCCTTTTCAACCACCTGTACGCACGGGAACACCACCTCATTCAGGTAATTGTAAGATTTGCTCCTAATGCTAAATCTAAGCTTTCAAATTTGAGTAGAAGGTGGCATTATGTGAATAAGAATAGTTGGTAGCATTTTTCTCTTCTTGAAAGGTGGGGATGATAAATGAGAGCCACTAACAAGTTGAAAATACGGGGATAGCTGGACTTCCCTGGTGGTACAGTGGTCCGGAGTCTGCCTGCCCATGGAGAGGACACAGGTTCGATCCCTGGCCCAGGAAGATCCCACAGGCTGCAGAGCACCTAACCCTGTGCCAGTCTCTGAGCCTGCGCTCTAGAGCCCTTGGGCTGCAGCTACTGAAGCCAGTGCACCTAGAGCCCGTGCTCTGCAACAAGAGAATGCAGCCTCATTGAAAAGTGAGTTTACTGCAATGAAGAGTAGTCTTGGCAGTCTGCAACTGGAGAAAGCCCTTGAGCAGCAGCAAAGGTCCAACACAGGCAAAAATAAATACATTTAAAAAAAGAAAATGGGGATAGCAAATGGCTAGTGAAAATGGCTCAGTATCAAAGAGGTATATTTGGCTCATGTTTCTGAGCCTACACAGAAAAGCCAGTGTTTTGTCTTCATCTGGGTCAATTATATATCACTTGGGGGCAGTTTTATGTCTGAAAAAGTTATAGTTTTTAAAAAAGATTTTTTTTTTTTTGTAGTCTCTCACCTATTGATGAACAAGAGAGAAAGATGGGTTCTTCCTCCCTCTGCCTTTTTTTTCTTTTTAGCCACATGGCTTTTAGGATCTTAGTTCCCCCCGCCAGGGCTTAAACCCTGGCCCCAGCAGTGGAAGTGCAGAATCCTAACCACTGGACCACCAGGGAACTCCCGAGTAAGTTCTATTTTTATTAAGTGTCCTTCCTTCTAGGCTGCTTTTATATCAGTACAGACATGGGGAACCCTTTGTAAGTTGGGTGTCATTTGCTGTTTCATTCAGTAGCCACTGAGTACCTATTGTGTGCCAGTAACCATTGTAGGTTCCAAGATTGAATGAGTCAGGCAAGGTTTCTGGCTTTATCCTTTGCAGACACATTTATGTAAATATATATACTGTAAATATAAATACAGTACAGAGTAATCTATTAAAAGAGGTCTGTATAAAATGCAGTAGGTGTTTAGCAATAGGCAGCTAATGAGGTTTGGTGGTATTGGGGTGTTTTAAGAGGATCTGGTAAGGAGGTGATATTTGCTTACAAAGAATGAGTTAGAATTTCTGGGGGATATTGTGTGGGGATGGGTGCCAAGACCATTCTGAAGTCAAGAAACAAGTTACAGAAAATTAGAGTTAGAAATAACCTTGTTTCTTATTTTAGGCCAGATATTCTCCCTCCTCCTACCTCAGCCTGCCTCTTTCTTTTTAAAGTATTTTAGGTTTTGAGAATCTAGGCTATCCTAAAAGCCAGGAAGGTTAGGAGTCTTGGAATGGTGTTTAAAAAGTAAGAGAAAGAGCAAAGATCCCGGGAGAGCTAAAAGGGATTGTATGGACACTGAAACTTCAGATAGGGAGGTCAAAAGTGGATACAAAAGATTCTGAGGAGAGGTCTTATAGTAGATATTATACTTGTAAATATCAACTTAGGTATTTAGTGACAATAGACTGAGACTCCTAAATTCTGGATTAAAGTCTTAGCTCTGCTCCATTCTATAGATTAGCAAAGAACAATCCTAGGAGATTTTAACTTGAGACTGTCTGATGGAAATAAAGAATGTTTAAAAAGTTTGAAAATATAAAGTAATACATTACACTTAATGTATTATTACTAGCATCTTTTAGAATTCTAAGACATGGACACTGAGGATGGTAGATGAGTGGAAATTGCAAGAGAAATCATTGAGTGTTAAGACTACCAACTGGTGAACTACAGCTCCTTTCTCTTCCTTCCTCCTAGGCTGTGCTCCTGTGTCTGCTGGATTTATTCCCCATCCTGGAGAAAGCCCTGCACTGGAAGGGAGATGGGGCCCGACCCACCACACACTGTGACGAGGTCCTGCAGTTGATCCTGACGCACATGGAGCCCGAGCACCGCCTTCTCTTACGCAGGACTTACGCGAGAAACCTGCCAGCTTTTGTGAAAAGGTGAGTCCCTGAGCAGCTGGGTCTGGCCATACTCCTCAACTTCACTCTTCATTACATCTTCTCTGTTGTCGTTAGGTTGGGGATCTTAACTGTCCGGCACTTGAAAAGGCTGGAGCGAGTCATCATTGGTTACTTGGAGGTATACGATGGACCCGAGGAGGAGGCCAGATTGAAGATACTGGAAACCCTAAAACTTGTCCTGCAGTATACTTGGCCCAGGTATGACAGCCAGCAGTCAGGTGTGCTTAGGGGCAAAACCCCACCCATACTCCCTGCAGAACTTGTTCAGATGTATGTTCAGTACAGAGTATTAAGGACATACTATACAGATGACTACCTCCCATTTTCCATACCAGTTGGACTAAACTGTAAGAGTGGCATTGACAAGATATACACTCAGTTCCTTCAAGTGGACATCTCTATAAGGCCTGTTAGAATCTTAAGGCTGTCGAGCAGTGCTACAGTAGACATACTTGACTTTGTTCACCCTTTGGTTTCTTACGTCTAATTGAGAACAGAGCACTTCCAGCACATCATTGAACATGTGTGATGAGGAAAATGCTGATTTGGGATACATTTGCTTAGCATTCCAACTCTGGCTCGAGGGAGGTATCGTGAACAGCAAGCTGGAACCCAAACACATTGAGTCTGCAAGAGGCTGTCTTGCAGGAAACGTTCAGTTGCTCAGACGTGTCCGACTCTTTACAGCCACATGGACTGAAGCACGCCAGGCTTCCCTGTCGTTTACTATCTCCCATAATTTGCTCAAACTCTTGTCTGTTGAATCAGTGATGCTATCTAACCATCTCATTCTCTGCCGCCCCATGCTCCTTTTACCTTCAGTCTTCCCCAGTATCTGGGCTTTTTCCAGTGAGTCTGAATGAAATAACAAGACTTAATTGGGCATGAGTCCCAGTATCTTAGTAACACGTTCTGAACTGTATTCTCTCATCTCTTTATAATGTACCCCAGAATCACATTTGTACCCAGGTTTCATTTATTTACTTACTCTCTCCTCTGCTGAACTCTAAGCTCCAGGAAGATGGAAGATCACTTTAGTATACTGAGAACTCCAAAATTTACTCAGAACCGGGTATTCTTTAGCTGTTTAGTCACTAAGTTGTGTCTGACTCTTTTGCAACCCCATGGGCTGTAGCCTGCCAGGCTTCTCTGTCCATGAGATTTTCCAGGCAGGAATACTGGAGTGGGTTGCCATTTCCTCCTCCAGGGGATCTTCCTGACCCAGGGAATCCTCCTGAGCCAGGGATTGAACCCAAGGCTCCTGCATTGACAGGTGGATTCTTTATCACTGAGCCCCAGGGAAAGCCCAGTACCAAGTACACAGATATTTCAGAAGTGACTGGAATAGATGAATGAATGAAATTGAATCAAAACTGATAGTAGAAGTAGTCAAGAAAATGTGGAGAGGTCAGAAAATGAATGTGAAGCATGGAGGGGGCGAGCTCTGGGGAGTGGAACGCAGAGCCGACTGTGTTGAAAGAAGACAGGTGAAGTGCTGAATAGCACCCACGTTATTGGAAACCACTTAATGGTTTTCAGATCAAGATGAAGGGTGTAAACTTTTCTTCTCCCAGTCACATTTCTGCCCAGAAATGTGGTTTATTTTTATTTCCACACTACAGTTAAATTTTTCAGCTTCCTCAGAGCTTTCTAGTTTTTAATTGTGGTTTAAAAATACATAAAATTTACCATTTTCAAGTGTATGATTCCGTGGCATTAAGCGCATTTACGATTTTATGTAATCATCATCATAAAAATTTTTAGAAAGGCAAAGCAGAAGTAAATAGACACAGGGCCTAACTGGTGGTAATCTAGGATCTAGCATTAAAGTGACAGAAGTTAAATCAACACTGAATTCTCAGAAGCCAAGCTTATTTCCCTCACTGTATCTTCCCTCACTGTATCGGCCTAAGACCACATCCAAGCTAAAGAACTGTGGGCCATTTCCTGTTCTCTGGCCAAAAGTATTAGGCCCCTGGTAGGGAGGGCCCAGTTCTCCCTTTTCAGAAGGGCTGTTTCCTGACAGTAAAACCACTAACTTCTAGAGGGCAATCAGGTGTTCTTGGGCATGCCAGCGTGTCAGAGTGTGTGGGCAGTGTGCTGTAGAGAAAACCAACAGGCTTGGAGTTCAGGAGTCTGGAGTCTGGTCTCTCCTTCTGCTTCCAGCTCTGTGGTCTTAAACTTGGACTTCAGTTCCTTGCTTTATGAAATGAGGGCTTTCATATCCCAGATGCCTTTTTCAGTTTTAATATCCTGATTCAGAGTATGAATACCATGTTTCTTCTTGATTCCAGAGTCTCCTGTAGACTTGTGGTCTTACTGAAGGCTCTCTTGAAACTGATATGTGACGTATCAAGGGATTCAAGCCTCACACCCGAGTGTGTTAAGAGTGCCTTGTTAGAAGAGGCCACCGACTGCCTGATTCTCCTGGACCGATGTGCTTCCGGACAGCTGAAGGTAAGGGACAGCCCACTGCTCGGTTTCGGTGAGGCCTCGACATCCTCAGGCAACTTCTGTGATAGTTTTGTGCCTGACCAAGTCTGTAATTGGACATGGAAAGTTCTAGTCTCTACCTCTGAGTCTTTTAGCCTTCAGCAGAGTTTGATCAATACCTTATTCTCCCTTTAAAGCTATTCAGAACTTTTCAGATGAAAAGGCAAGAGGATCAGTGGATGCTTCTGGAGCTAGGAGAGAGAATGGGCAAAAGGATCATGATTGAGAGTTTGCAAAATGGAAATTCTGTTCTCGTGGTCCGAATGAAGAGAAAAAGTAAAAATAATAGTCTGTCATCCACCAGGGAGTAATTTAGGTAGAGTAAGTAATTCAGATAACAGAGATATTTCCAGTTTTTCAGAGCCAACGATGTTTTCCACATACTTTATTCATCCATGTGGGAATTCTTCCTTTGGTCTCATATTCCACAGAAGTTTACTTTTCCAAGCCATCGCATATAACAGCTGTGTGTCCATGTGTACATAATTTATAAATCATTGCCTCAAAATCTTCAGTTTAAAGTTATAGGCAGCATGAAAAGAAATTAACATCCTAAAAATATTGAGGAATACTATATTCATCTTGGCTTTTTAACCTCAAGCAGTTTTCAAGCCCTAGATCTAATCTGCTTCGTGCTGACTGGTAGAAAGCTGCTGCTTCGTGAGCCAGTAGGACATTTCCAGTTCCCAGCATTACACCAGTTCCGTGAACTGCCCTAGTATCATCAGTTCTTTCCTTCTTTGAATCAGTTCTTTCCTTCTTTGAGTCTGATAACCAAGAAAGAACCAAGGTGAAGTAACAATAAAAAAAAAGCCCGTTTGGTTTCACATTTCAGGGTCTCCTGGCTAAAATCTCCCACAGCTGTGAAGACAGTCAGGTGCGGAACTGCATCCGAAGAGTGCAACAGCTTTCTGAAGGCGCTCCCTGCAACACAACTTAAGCCTTGTATTACTTTCCTGAAGAGGAAAGGATTGTCTTTCTCTTCCAGTTGTTTTCAGTGGAATTATTTCAGGCAAAAGGTATATTTATAGTAAACATTATAATTTAAGACCTTCTCTTTCCTTCTTTTTAACTCCCACAGAAGTAGGGAGAAGGAGAATATGAACAAATGAATCTGGACATTTCTAAATAAAGGGGTAGAGGAGGCATGCAAGGGGGAGGATGCCAAGGAAACAGGGGTGAGTGGGTAACAAATTTAGAAATAGTTATACCCACAGACTCATCCCTTATGCTTCTTGGGCTCAAGCTGTTACTTCAGCACATGTCATGTAACAATGCTATAAAAATACTCACAATTTAGGCTTTTCTCGACTCCCTCCTTGCCCCACAGACCTAGCATAAATATTAAAAACAAGTATTGTGTTAAAAAACAAGATGAAGAGCAAAACCCAGAAGTGTTATGTGTTTACAAAAGGGAAGATGTTCAGTCCTATTTACAAATGTCTGAAGGGAAGTCACGTGGTTCTGCCCTTGGCCATGGGCTCTGTCTCTTGCTCGTACTCTATCTCTACATAGGCTCTTTTCCTCCTCAAAGGCCCTTTCAGAGGTGTTTTGCCTTTGTGTTTGGCATCAAGGACTTGTTCTTCTTCTTCACTGGAGGATTTATCATCCTGATCTTCATCACTGCTGGCGTCCAGTTTATCCATATCCTAACACGTGAAGGAGAAAAAAAAGAAGACACCAGATTCATTCCCCAAACTCCTGTCTCTGTTCTATTTAGAATTAAAATTAGATAATTTACCTGTTCTGTGTGATCCAAACCTCCACCCCCCATTTTTGGTTGGAGCCAAAGGACAGTCTTTTACCCATGAACCTCACCTCAAAATCACTTATGTCACTCTCATCCACTTCATCATCTTCCACAAACTCTCTTTTGCCCACATCCTAAAATAAAACTAACCATTAGGTTCAAGATACATAATGAGAATTCAGCTTAGACATCTAGTTTTACATAATGAGAATTCAGCTTAGACATCTAGTTTTATTCTTTGATAAGTACATCAGTAACAAAAACACAATAAGAGAATGGTTACTAGGCAACCAAATCAACTTATTTCTTTAGGGATATCAATTCTCATGCCTAATTTAAATCATCAGAGATAAAAACATCCTCATTTTAATTGGTTAAAATCAGTATATAGGAACAAACAATTCTTTATACATTCAACTAAAACTATTCATTTCAAATATTAAAAACTAGATTACTAATAGGGAAAGTATACCTGTGTCCCTATGCGAGTCTCCTGCAAATCAATTTAAGTCTGCCCCTTTCCCCAAAATACTATCACTTAAGTACTTCCTGTATAGTAACAGTAAGATTAAACCCTTGGTAAATTTCAATAGGTTCCTTAATTTTATGTTCCCTTAGGCAATAAGGACTCTGTCACCTTGCAGGAAAGATTTTAGAAGGCTACTAAGTAAGATTAAATTGTCAACATGTGGTTTATTGGCTGAACCTGGAGAACAAAGAAGCCACTACTGAAACAAATTAATAAAACATGATAGGAAATGAGTGACTAGATAACTATTTTCTAGTTAGAGAACTGAAAATGATACTCCCTGTTACATAAAAATAGATCTAATCCTACAGATTACTGCTTGACAAGAGCAAAAACACAAAGCTTACTTCATCATCATCTTCATCTTTTTCCTCAGTATCTGAAGAGTCACTCTCTGCCTCCTGCTGTTCCAGGGCCTTGTCGAAGGCGTGGATGGGGAAGTTGTAGATGTCACCGTACTGAAGAAAAGAAACATGGGTCAGCCATGTTTGACCTTGTGCTTCAAGTCCACTGTCCAACCAGCATATTCTTTTTCTCAGTGATTAAATAAAAACATTTAGTTTGATAAGTAATAGTACTATATTATGTTCAAGCCTAGAGCCAGTAGTGTCTTTAAAAAAAACCCATATTTGACATTTAAATAATCAGCAGTTAATACCAAACTGGAAACTTCTATCAAGGATGGACGCCAGATCAGTTAAAATTCAACCTAGGATGAATAAGCAGGAGGATCAAAGCTGTGTGGCTTTTGTAGAGACCTGGAATTGCTGTGTTTGGAGGAGTTGGGAATAATGGCAAAAAAGGAAAGGTCTCCAAACTCAAGTATCAAGGGTTACCTGCAGTAGTTTACATGCTTGCATTACAAGCCAGAGCTAATATGATACTTATTTTACTCCAGGAATAAAATCGAGGTAAGGCTGTTTCTAACATCTTTAAAAATAAATCCCATTTCCAACTAGTCCCATATCTCCTAGCATATTACCACCTAAAAAATAAAATCTGTACCCAAAGTTTCTAGCTTTCTCACCGTATCCTGTTTCAGCCTCTCCAGCAACTCTTTTTCGATGGCATTGTCCAGCTGAGCAGCTATTAATGCCTTTTCCTGTAAGAGAAAAAGAACAAACCCGTTTACTTCATTAGTACTCATTGTTCAGCCTGTAGAAGGGAAGAAACCAAGTTTTTACGGGAAAGATGTAATTGCCTTTTCCCTCTTGCTGTAACATAACTTCTGCCTGTTTAACCAGATAGATATTTTTTTTCCTTGTCAAACCTTGGAAATCTTTCGACTTAAAAAATTCCTACGGTTTTATGAATAGATTTCTAAATTATAACAGTCTTTGATAAAGCAAATTGGTATACAGACACTTAAATATTTCATAAAATTAGCAATCCTGAAGCAAGACTATAAAAGCTGCAAAAAAGGAACAGAGACCTTCACTCATTTACATTTTCTAAAGCCACAAATACAACATGTTAGAAAAGAAGATAAAACAATCTCTTCCTGGTGTATAAATCAGGGAACTATATTACATATCCTGTGATAAATCATAAAGAAAAAATATTATAACTGAAGCACTGCTGTACAGCAGAAATTAACACAATACTATACTATAAATCAAACATGAATAAAATAAATCTCTTCCTTTAGTGATTTCTTATAGGTGGTGATACATGGTGTCTCTACCTTTACAAAACTGAAACATAAAAACCAAAATGTAGCCTCAATCTACCTTTCCCCCCAAAGAGTGCATTAAGATGATAGTGGAAATGCAGAGGATGTTAGCCTTACACTCTGAAGCTGTTACAATGAACAGTGGCAGGATCAGTTACAAAGGAGATGGGGGCTCAGAGCAGTGAAGAGGTTATTATGATCCACAATTTTCTCTAAAGTGGGTGCTTACACCTCAGGGGTGATCTACTGAGATGTAGGAACCAAATGCTCAAAACTTCTGTGAATATTTTTTCTTTAAAATACTACACAGAGTATGAAAGTGGTGATCTCATTCAGATTATTGCAGCATACAGCTATTTGGTTAAGTCTGCTTGGTTACGTGGCTCTACAGATGATAGTGAATAGTTTGCAATAAGATAGGCAGTAGTTACATATGCTGGTTATTTAACAGTTTAGCACTTGAGTCACAGAACTTAAAGAACCATGCATTTTTCTCACACACACACATGGTTCAGATTTGTCGTTGTCTAAGATAACCAATGGCTGTCAGTGGTATGTAATATAAAGAAGTTTTTAAAGTTTTGACAAGGAAGATGAAAACTCACTAGCCACATTTAAACAAAGGTGTCTGCATAATTATTGGTGGAGGATGAAAAGTGAACAGCAAGTACGAAATGCAGGCACTCAGCAATACCCTCCTTTCTCTGTCTCTGAGCTCTATCACCTACGACAGCCCTTAGAGGCAAATTTTACTTTGCTGAGAACCAGACCTTCACTACATCACAAACTATTATTTAAATATATCTACAGCACACAGGCTTCCCTGGTAGCTCAGAGGCTAAAGCGTCTGCCTGCAATGCAGGAGACCTGGGTTCGATTCCTGGGTCGGGAAGATCCCCTGGAGAAGGAAATAGCAACCCACTCCAGTATTCTTGCCCAGAGAATCCCATGGATGGAGGAGCCTGGTGGGCTATAGTCCACAATGTCGCAGAGTCGGACACAACTGAGTGACTTCACTTTCACAGCACAAGTGTACATGTATAATAACATTTGTAAATAATATATTGGGGAGCAAATGTTCAAAAATTTTATTGATGGAGTGATCAAAAAACTTTGGAGACCAATGACTCAGGCTTGAAATGGAGAACTCTATGTCATTAATGGAAACAAAAGCATCAAGATTACTAAAGCTGTTTCTTGGTAGGATATGACAAATCCATGTTTGTGGATGTGGGGTAAGCGAAGCAAATAATTAAACTGACTGAAAATGTGAACTTGTCAGGAAGACCTAATTCCGGGTCTTAAAAGCGTAAGAATGTTCAGTCTGAGTGAGGTCCCATGAGGCAGACAGGGAGACTGCTCTCTCCCACAAAGGCTGGAATTTCCTGACTAGCTTTTCCACGGTTGGCATAATATTACCATTACTGTTGACTACTTCAGTAACAAAGCTGACTAGTTCAGAGAAACAAATAATCTCAATCCCTTACCAGCAATTTCAGAACCCCCAAAGCTCAATTTGGGCTTCTCTGGTAGCTCAGGTGGTAAAGAATCTGCCAACAATGTGGGAGACCCTGGTTCGATTCCTGGATTGGGAAGTCCGCCTGGAGAAGGGATAGGCTACCGACTCCAGTATTCTTGGGCTTCCCAGGTGGCTCAGACGGTAAAGAATCTGTCTGCAATGTGGGAGACGTAGGTTCGATCCCTGGGTTGGAAAGATCCCTGGAGGAGGAGACAGCAACCCACTCTAGTATTCTTACCTAGAGAATCCCTATGGACAGAGGAGCCAGGTGAGCTACAGTCCATGGGGCCACAAAGAGCTGGACACGACTTGAGTGACTAAGCACAGCACAGTGCTCAATTTAGAGGCCTAATATGACCTGGACTGGCATGAGGCTACTTAAAAAAGTTTTTTTTTTTTTTTTTTTCCAAAAAATTCCACCTACCGTAAATTCATCTAGTGAAACACTGTTATATATCACTATACAACTGCTAGTGTGTGTGACTAGAATACTCAAAATTAGCTGAGAGTAAAATGTAAAATATAAGATGGGCAAAACAGGATTCTAAATCTGAAATCCCTGATTCAAAAATTTCAGACAAGGAGCTATCAATCTCTGTTGAAGGTATTCTTCATATTACAAATGTCCCTGAAGCACTCACATTTTATCCAGCCCTGAGAGTCATAATCTTCAGATACAGAATACCAGATACCATATGCAACTAACACTGTTGTCTATTATTAGGGTGTGAACAGTTCACAAACAGTGGTGACTGAACGGTTCTCATGAGCCCTGCTTATACACCCCTACTCTTCAGTGAACATGTAGACGTTGTGACTATCAGAACAATAAGTTACCTCTCTTCGTTTTTCCCTCCGCTCCACCTTCTTACTCAAAGGAACAAGTTTCCTCCTATGGGAAATAAAACACATGATCAGAAAACACGTTCCTTTATTTAAAAAATGAGAAGGAAAAAGGACTGGAATTGATTTTGTAGGGCTCACCTCAATATAGCAAGATTATATACTAAAATATCCTTGATAATGCTATAAAGTCAAGCAATTTTACATATACTTGACAGACATGTTTCACATACATGGCTGTTTTTGTTTCTTTAGGCATTCTGAGATCTCTGAGGGCATTCACAATGCTGAAGATTAACGCTTCTGTGAACTACAAGAAAAGAACTTTCTAGAGAAGTGACATCTCTAGCTTTCTCTGCAGGTCACAATGAGAAAGCATTAGGGCTAGCACTCCTTAAAGAAGGCATGCAATTAATTGTGTGGATATCGTATCACTTCTAAACTTAGTGTTCAGTGAACCCAGAGTGAAGTTCTTACACTCATTTTAAATTCTCTAATTTTAGGATTCCCTCAGGATTATAAAGACAATTTTCTGAAGCTGATTTTTGGACAGGAAGGGGATAATCAAATTGTACTATATGCTTTTAAAATCATGCAAAATCAAAGGGCACAATTTTAATTTGTGGTAAAACTGCTCCTGCTTAGCACGTCATTAAGAATTACCCAAAGCTGAACTTAAGAGAAAGCATTTCTAGAAGTTTCACCATCTCTCAGCTTTCATAATATGATGCATGCAAAGACACTTAAAAATGAATGATCAATACTTACTGTCGCTTAAGTGTAAGTTTTCGAATTCGAATCAGGTACTGGGTGATCTTGGTGAACCTCTGCTTACATTTGTGTCGAATGAAACGGGGCCAGTAAATTAGGTTTTCATCTATTTGCTCCAGTGCTTTCTCATAGTTTTTATGAAGGCGGACCTGTTGAACAGATTAACAGAAGCATGATGAACGCGGATAAATGATCAGGTCTTCACTGTCGATGACACCCATGGGGCCTCTTAGGGGCCTTAAACTCCAGGAGTTTAAGGTAGATGTGGTCAAGGAAGGGAGAAAAAGCTTGTGGCCTTTTTGCTGTTGATCAATGGTCATGGTAATTTAATACCCCAAGTCTTACCCGTTCCCAGAGACGCCTGGGGAAAGCTGCTCGTTCTATAACCTTCATATACAAGTAGCACTGTCCTGCAGGAGACAGTAAATACTTCTATTATTATTTGCAGAGAGACTAAAGAACATCCTTTTAAAAGCTTCTCATGAAGTTAAACCTGAGAAGTTACCTTTCTCTTCTTTGATAGTGGCATACTGACTGTTTGCCAGAGGACAGGATGACCGATTACACAGTCCAGTCAGGCTATATTCATTTCTGCAGAAACTCTGAGTCTTGGTTCTAAAATAAGAGGGAAAGAACCAAAATTATAAGATGGTTTACCAAGACGGCAACTGAAAGAATCTCTGTTCAAGCTGAAAATCTAGACTCACCTTATTTTGAAGGAACAAAATTGCTTGTTTCCTAGTGTATCCCAGATAACCTGTAAGACAAAAGTAGAAATCCATTTCAATTGCTCTCACCTAACAGACGCCACATTAATCCAAGAAAACAATGCCCTAGGGCTGCAAAAGTCTCTGAGGAACGAGGACAAAGTGCTTTGTAAAATAGTTTGATTTATTTGTTATTTTACACAAATAACAGATTTTTACAGGAAAAGTAAATACAAATTAACAATAACCATAACCTTACTGCCCAGAGATATAATTTCACTAGTACTTTATAAATAGTTGTTGTATGTTACAACAACATACAACAACAATAATAGTTGTATGTTACACCAACTAATAGGCCTACATGGATATTTTGAACCATATGAGTTTGCAGTATGTATATATAAATTATATATATATAATAGTAACTTTCCTTTTTCACGTAATATGTTCATTATCCATTGTGAAAGGCTGCACAGTACTAGGTTTTTAGATATACATTCCATGATTTTATCTCATTGAGGATAAGGAAGGTCATCTACTATCTTCCACTAACTCGTGTTCTATATTCATTCGGCATTTAATGTACACTTAGTAGTTACGTAAGACACTGACATTTCAAAGTCCTGACACACAGTAGGTACTCAAGCACATGCTGAATGAAGGAAGGTACAGTCCTTAAAGNTGATTTTATCTCATTGAGGATAAGGAAGGTCATCTACTATCTTCCACTAACTCGTGTTCTATATTCATTCGGCATTTAATGTACACTTAGTAGTTACGTAAGACACTGACATTTCAAAGTCCTGACACACAGTAGGTACTCAAGCACATGCTGAATGAAGGAAGGTACAGTCCTTAAAGAGTGTTCTCTATCTAGTTAGAAAGACACAAACCATCGAGAAGCAGTAGTTGCTAAATACCACAATAGAAGTGTATAAGCGCCTGAGAACCTTTGAGCTGCCTTGAGGAGCTGGGAAAGGGCTCTAGAGAAGTTAAAGGGAAAAACACAAAGAAGTGTTAAAGACTGAAACATTTTTGGAAACTTATGGGAACTGTTTGGTGAGGGACGGTAGAAAACAGATACGAGGAAATGAAACTGGAAAAGCAAGAGCTAGTTCTGGAGTGTGGCTTTAAATATCATCTCAAAGTCAATGACTCCCAAACTGTCATCTCCTAGTCAGACTTCTAAGCACCAGATTCATATATACATCCAGCTGCCTACTTGACATCTCGGCCTGAATGTCTGAAAGGCCTCAAACACATTAGCAGGTCCAAAGGGAGGTTCCAATTCCACACCTCTCAAAAGAATGCTTTCCCTAGTTATCCCCACATCCATAAACAGAATCACCATTGAACAGCCTGTTCGAATCCAAAAGCCCCTCGATTTCTTCCCTCTCCTCATCATACCATAACCAAATCTTGTCAGTTACACTGATAAAACAGATCTCAAACCCATCCACTTCTTTTCATGACCAGTACTACCTTAGTTCAAACTACTTCCATCACGCTGTAGTCTCCTTGCTTTCATTCTTTCCTTTCATAGGACAGAAATGTTCACAAACGCAAGTCAAATGTCACGTGACATTAAAACCTTTAAAACACCTCCTTCAAAACTCTACATGATCTTGTGCTGCAAAGACATCCAGCTTCACTACCCTTCTTCCCTTGACTCCTGTAACACAGTCACACGAATGTCCTTTACCACATTCCTTCTTTCTTACCTCCAGATCTTTGTACTATATTGTTCCTATGGCCTGGATTGATTGCTTTTCCCTCAGCCCCCAGTGGCGGTTCCTTCTCATCTTTCAGATCTCGGCTGAGATGTCTTCTATTCAGAGAAATCTTCTCTGATCCGAAATGGTCTCTCATCACTCTCTATCACCCCGGTGTTTCTTTCATAGTAGTACTACACATTTCAATTGTATTTAATTCGTTCACGAGTTTACTCTCTCCTCTGCCAGAGCTCCAGGAAAGCAGAGGTCTTTTGCCGGGCTTAATAACAACCAAATTGCCAGTAACTACTACAATGCCTGGCACGCTGTAGGCGCTTGAATATATTTCATACAAATAAAGAATGAACCTAGGATGCTTCCAAAATTACGACACGGGCAGAGAGTGGAGCAAAAGTAAAGGAAAAACCTAACCGGGAAAGCAGGCTGAAGAGAAACGCGCACGTGGATGAAAAGCACGCTTAACTTTGGTATCTAAAGCTCACCATACCGTGCCCCACGCCGGCACCCACCCCTCGCCCCGCCGCCTCCCAAATTCCGAGGGACCACACGCAAAAGCCTCCCTTGCGAGGAACTAAGGGCCGTTTACACCGAACCCAAGGGCTGAGGTGCGGTGAGCGGTCCCCTTAACCTGGAAGAACCCGGGTAGACACGTGAGAGCGCCACGCTCGGAAATCAGGGCTCTGGAGGCCTCGCTTCCGGAGCCCCACGAGGCTAACGGGTGGCTCTCGAGTCTCCTAAAACAGGCGAGACACCCTGTGCAAAATCTGGGTGGCAGAGCACCAGGACTCACATCGTCCGACTGCATCTCGTCAGCAGTTCACCAGGTAGAGCCGGTCAATTGAGGGGAGCAGCCATGCTGCTTCCGGAGAATCACTTCCGCGAAGCCCAGTCTCGCCTATCGCGAGAGTTCTGATTTAGCGGCCTTGCAACAGCGGCTCCTGGCGGTCTAACCTGCGCGCTCGCCGCCGAGTCCCCGGACTGTCCCCACACGCTCGTTCCGCCGGGTTCTCGTCCCCGGCTGGCCTTGGGACTGTCAACCCCGCTGAGGGTCCGTGCGAGGCTGCTCCTGAGCCGGCCGAGTCCAATGTGAGAAGACGAGGGACGCCAGCAGCGCCCCCTGTCGAGCCCGCGGTTTGTCGAGATTCGGCCGCCGGGACTTGGACGCGGGCTCGGGCTGCGCGCGGGGCGGTAAGCGAGGCTGTCGCTTACCTTGCCCTGTCTGTGGACCTCAGACGCGGTCTTTTAAGATGTAAACCTCTCTCTTCCGCACTTAACACGCATTTTGCTTGGTGTGGAATTGGGTCCTGACTTGAAATTCATCATCAGAGGATATTTCAAGAGCAACAGGTTTTTTCCACTTTCTTTTGACAAGGAAAGAAGAAAATCTTCACTAGTTTATACCGTTTTCCAAAAGGCCACGAAAAGAGTAAGAAAGGCACACTCTCAGAATAAAGATGGTCCTTGATTTGCATACCACGTTATAAAATAATTCAGTGTGTCATAAATAGTATGACTTCGTTGCACGCAGATGAAAATGAGGAGTTGGAACCGTCCTGTTAGAACTAGAATGCATTGATATACCACTGGGTTTTGAAGCCAAACTTAAAAGAGGATAAAAACCAACTTCAGTTTACTAGATATTTGAGTGAGAGTCAATTAACCTTTAGCAAACTTAGGAGTATGCAAGGTCTAGAGTATTACAATAGGGAAGAACAAGTCTGACTTCATATTGGATTCCCCCCTCCACCCCCCGCCACGCCCCACGTCTGTATTCCATTGCTCTTTGTACTCTTTAATAACTGAAAGGATGTTGCCTATAGCCTGAAATATACAGGCTGGCCCATTCTCAAGGATCAGACCTTTAAAGGAGTAACACTTTCCCATTCATATAGAGAGAAAGAGTTGCAGAACAGAGAATAACACTTCTCTTGTTGGAGACTCATGGGAACATCATGACCTGACCCACCTTGACAGCTATAAGAATAAAGGATTCTGGCACCAAGAAGTTTGCAACAACCAACCTAACCTTCCCTTTTTATAAAAAGGCCTGAGTCCTCTATCTTCTCCATTGTCTGGCTTTCCAAATAAAACTGCTATTCCTTGCTTCAACAATTAATCTTTTTATTCATTGGCCTGTCTTGCAGCCAGCAGTAAGAGCTTAGACTCAGTAACAGTATGCTAAAAGTATACTTTACATACTATAAAAAACAGTGATACTAAAAAACAGTGATCTTTCTCACTAGCCTACTGCCTTATACAAGACTGGTTTAGAGACCAGAGTAAAGTCATACTATAAATACACGTATCCTTTTATGTTAGTAAAATCAAGTATAAAACAATATGGAAGAACTGAAAATCTGGGATATTCCCTAGACTATGCTTACCACCTGGACTACAGCACTCTCTCTGAGTTAAGTAGGGGAAGTCGTGTTTTTTTTTTTTTTTTTCAAATTTTTTATTTTGTATTGCAAGAGACCCCATTTAATTCCTGGGTCAGGAAGATCTGCTGGAGAGGGATCGGCTACCCGCTCCAGTATTCTGGCCTGGAGAATTCCAGGGGGTGTTTAGTCCGTGGGGTCCCAGAGTCGGATAGGACTGAGTGACTTTCACTTCATTCTTACCCAAACCCCCTACCCATCCAGGCTAACGTTGTGTAGAGTTCCATGTGCTGTATAATAGGTCTTTGGCTATCAGAAATGGTGTCTTTTTTTCAGTTTGGTTTCGTATAACACTCTGTCCCTGCTCACCACCACCAGGTGAGTTCTGTGAATATATTTTTAGCTGAGGTATAATTAACATATATTAATTTCAGGACTGTAACATAATGATTTGATGTTTGTGTTGCAAAAGAGTCACCACCTTAAGTCTAGTTAACATTTATCACTATACATAGTTACAAATTTTCTTCTTGTGATGAAAACTTTTTACTCTTTAGCAACTTTCAAATTTGCAACAGTGTGATAAATTATCAATACCATACTATTTATTATATATACATACCATGCTGAATATATATGTGTGTGTGTATATATATATATATATATATATATATATCCCTTCCAAGCATTTCATCCCCACTG